>JASEKS010000066.1:0-153833 GCA_030770415.1 Pleoardoris graminearum | reverse complement strand
AATATGTTAATATATAGAATATGAAAGTAAAATTAATAAAAAAAGAAAAATATAAAGAAGAATATAAAATATAATAAGTAAGAATAAAACTAAGAATAAATGATGAAGAAAAAATAAAGAAAAGGTAAAGAGAAAAAAGAAAACGGCTAAAGAAACATTAGAAAAACGATGTTATTTTAAAGAAGTTAGGAACAGATTAATCTAAAAAGTTACTATTTTTAAAAATTAATATAAAATTAATTACTAAGCCTAAAATAGGTAAATTATACTAATTTAATAAAAGAGTTATATAGATTTTTATAAAAGTTTTAATTACTACTTAGTAAATATACGTAATAATTAAAATTACCTAAATATAATAATAATATCAGCTAATTTTTTAGTCACTATAACTTTTTAGTTAGTAAATATAGTTAATTAAAATTTTAACTATAGTATTTAAGGACTAGTGTTAGTTACGTAACCTTATTTTTAATTAGAATTTATTATATAGTAATAAATTTATATAATTAGTAATTAAGTAATATATTATTAATATTATAGTATATTATAATATCTTTTAACTTTTATAAACTTAAAGTCCTATTCTCTGAAAATAGCGCTAAATCTTTTAAAAGTAAATACTCCTATTTCTATAATTATTTCTACTTTAAAAAAACTTAAAAACACTATTTATAATACTCTCTAACGTATTAAAAATAAAAAAATATAAAGAAAATAATTATAATATAAAAAAAGTTAATATAGGGGATATAAAAAAGTTAACTAAAAGAGATAAAAAAATTATTAATAACGACTTAACTAAAATTTCTAAAAAGAAAAATAAAAGAATATTATTGGAAAATAATCTAGAGATTATAATAAAATAATTATAAAGAGTTTTAAAAGCGAATAATTATATATATAATATAAAAAAAAAATAATTAATAAAAAAAATACTATATATTTATATATTAATCGAACAAAGAGTGTGGCTGTAGTGGCTTGAAACGACTAAAAGGGGTTTAAAAAAGGAGGAGTATATATATGCCTTCATACTTAATGTGTCGAAAAAAAGAAAATACTAAAAAAATATTAAAATATACTAAAAAAACATTAAAATATACTAAAAAAATAAAAATTATAAAAATTATAAAAAATATAAAAAATATAAATATAAAAAATATTATATTCTTTAATAAGTTAGTAATATAAAGAGTTAAGATTAGAAAGAAGTATTATAAAAAAAGAAGTAATAATAGAGTTAGAAAAGAACAAGCTAGTAGCTAATTATAAAGTAGGTTATTTTAACTTTTTAAATATTAAAATATATAACTTATTATATTTTTTTAAGTTTTAGTGTTAGTTTTTTTATAGTTATTTTAAGTATAAAGGTATATATTATATAAAGAGAGGTAAAGTGTAGCGTCGAGACACTAGTCTAAAAAAGGTATAGGCTAAAAAAAGTTATTCCTCTAGATACAGTTATAAAAATAAGCGTGTATAAGAATTACTAAAAATGTTTTTATTTTGTTTTTAGAAAGGTATATATATACTCTATCTATTTTAAAACCACTTTTAGTTACTCCGAGTTACTATAGCTACACTTTTTATTTAAATAATATATAAATATTTAATAGTTATTATATTAATTATTTTATAAATTATAATATAATATTATAAGTTTAGCATGCTCTTTAGTTAGGAGATAAAAGTAATTTAGTATTTATTATAATACTAAATTCCTTTATTTCTTATACTAGTAAGAATTATATATATATATATTTATATATTAATTAAATAAAAGGGTGTAGCTATAGTGGCTGTATAGGCGACTAAAAAAGGTTTTAAAAAAGGAAGAATATATATATATTTTTATACTTAATATATTAAAAAACCTAGGTAAAATAATATTAAAAAAAGTATAGCCCCTTACGCTAGTGTACTAGCGCGCTTAGTATACTCCTTTAAAAAAATATTAAATTAAAAAGTTTAGTACGAAAAGTCTAGTACTAATACTATATTTTTAAAAAAAAAGATACGCAGAGTACTACGTATATATTTTTTCTTTATCTTTTTTTATAGTTAATATAGCTAAAAGTTTATTAAATAAAAAATACTTCTTAAGATATTATTTTTATTATTTTTTTTAATTATTTAGCTTCTATATAGTACAGTTCTCTTTTTATAAATACTAATAATAATAAAATATATATTTTAATTAATTTTAAAGTTTCTAAAATAGTGTTTAGTATAGTTACCTAAGCTTTTTCTATAGTATTTTTTTATTTTATAAATAATAAAGAGACGACTGTAATAAATACTCGCTAGTATAAGTACTTTATTTATTTAAAGGTAGCTAACCTTATTTATTTAGTAGCCTATAGAGAAGTTAATTATAATTTATTAAATAAAGTTATAACTATCTTTACAAATAGATACTAGTATAATAAGCTAATTAGATTATTAATAAAGAAAGTAGTTAAAATCGTAAATATTAGGTTAGTAGTATTAGTAATATTAGTAATAGTAGCTTTAATAGGTAAAAATATAGTAAAGATAAAGGTTACTATAGTAAAAGTAAAAGAGATAAATAAAATATAATATATAGTTTATAGTAGAACTAATAGGTAAAGTAAGTATTTTATAAATATAGCAGGTACTTTTTAGTATAAAAAATATAGTAGAAATAAAGGCGAAGGTAGTAGTAATAGTAAAAGTAATAGTAGAGGCTATAATAATAGTAAAAACTATAGTAAAAGTAAAAGTAATAGTAAAAATATTTTAAAAGTAATTAATCTTTAAAAGTTTTAAGGGGGGCCTATTTATATAGGTATATATAGTATATAGACTAGATTAATAAATAGGTATACTTAGTATTATAGTTAACTATTTTTATAAGTAAAAAAGGATTTACAATTATAAATAAAAATATTAATTATTATTAAATACTATACTACTTATATATATAGGCGGGGTAAAAAGTAATAGGAATAAATATGGCGGCGTGGCACAGTGGGCATGTGCTATAGTAAATACTAAGATTTCCTTGAATTTTCGAGGTCTTCTTGCGCATTAAAGGTTCGATTCCTCTTGCCGTTATAGTGTTCTTTAAACGCGCCTACTTTGTATAGTAAAGTGCAGAGTTTTTAGAAGTGCGGGGTACCGCTAAGGAATTAATATAAGACTATAGGGAAGCTAAAATCCCTGCGCAGAATGCGTTATATTTAGAGGTATTTAGGCTAAATTGCTATCTAATGTTAGACGAGATAAAAATCTATTCCTAAATAGACTTAGCGTGGCGAACTAGGCCTAATTAGGTAATTAGATTAGTAGTTTAATATAATATTATTTAGTAATATAACCTATATATATATTAGTTTAGAAATTAAAGAGCCGGTTGTTAGTTCGCTTAGGAGATAAAAGACTTTCCTTAAATAGTTAGGTAGTCTTAATTAAAAGGCTTATTTTTAAAAAAAAAAAAAAAAAAAAAAAAAAAAAAAAAAATAACATATTAATATATAAAAAAAAAAAAAAAAAAAAAAAAAAAAAAAATAAAAATAAAAAAAAAAAAAAAAAATAAAAAATTAATAAATTAATTATATATATAACACATTAAGGATAAAGGTATGCACATACTCCTCCCTTTTTAAAACCCCTTTTAGTCGCCTACACAGCCACTATAGCCACACTATTTATTTAATTAGTATATAAATATATATAAATAAAGTCTTTAAACCTAAAGTTAAATTAAATATAAAAAGAGATAAGTTATATAAGTTTTTATACTCCTGTTTTTACTAATATACAGGCGGGTAACATTGGGAAAGGGTTAATCTAAAAAAGTACATGTTTTAAAATAATATAACTTTTTAGTTATAAGGCCTAAAAATACGAAAAAAATATTATTTTAAAGAGAAAGACTAGCTTATCTTATGTACTCTATTAGGGGCTGCTTAGTAAGCCCCTAAGTAGTAAAAAATATTTAGTAAACGTAAAGAATTTTTAGAACTATATTTTAGAGTATTATAACTTTTTATTTAAGGTGTATAATTGGCTAATTTTTATATATATTATAATAGTTCTTCTAATATAGAAGTATATAAAATATATTTATATATTTATATATTATTTATATAATTATATATAAAAGTTACTTTTTTAAATTTCTAATAATAAACTGGTAATAATAAATTAATAGTATTTACTATAGTAGCCTTTAGTTTCTATAATTACCTTATAATAGTTAAGAAAAGATAAAACATATTTATTAATAACTTCTTATAGTATATTATTCTACTTTTTAATAATAACTCTCTTAAAGGCCAGTATACTTTATAAACTAGATCCTATACCTAAATTAGCCTTTTTATTATTATTTAGCCCTTATTTTAAATAACCCTATATATTTTCTATAGGGGCTAAATTAGGGCTATAAGCTAGGTAAGGAAATAGTATAATTTTATTATTTTTAAATTAGTTTAAAACGTCTATTATTTTATAAATAGAAACGTTATCTTATTAAAATTACTAACCTAAATTAATATTAATATAAAGATTATTATTATAATATAATAATATAATATATATATATATATATATTATATTAATAAAAAAAGGGGTAATAAAAGGGGTAAAAAAACTTTAGAAAACTTACCCCTTTTTATAAGAAGTTTAACTTTAGGTATAAGGACTTTATTTATATAATCCTTACTAGTATAAAAAGTAAAAGAATTAAGTATTTTAATAAATACTAAATTACTTCTACCTCCTACCTAAATTATATCCTAAACTTAAAGGGTAAGATTTTGTCTTATAAAATAATTAATATAATTAATATTAAAAAACTAAAACTGTAACTTAGAAATATATAAAAAATTATATATTTTAAAATTTTAAAATGTTAAAATAACTTACTTCGTAATTAACTAACAACCAGTTCTTTTTTAACTCTATTATTACCTTTTTTTCTATAATATTATCTATTTTATTGTCTCCTTTATATTACTAACTTATTAAAAAATATAAACTTTTTTAAATTTATATTTTTTATATTTTTTATGTTCTCTTCAGCGTATTTTAATTATTTTTTAGCATTTTTTTTGTTTATTATTAGTTTTTTTTACTTATACTAATAGAGTAACTCTTCCTTTTTAAAGTCCTTTATAACTTTTTTTTTTATAATATTTAGACTATGTTCTATTAATAGTCTTTTATTTTCTTTTTTAGGACTTTTAGTTAAGTCTCTATTAATAACTCTTTTATTTCTTTTAGTTAACTTTTTTATACCCCCTATATAAACTTTTTTTATATTATAATTCTTTTTATCTTTATTTTTAATTTGTTGTATAGCGTAGTAAATAGTAGAAAAAGACTTTTTTAAAGTAGTAATAATTAAAGTATAAGAATTATTTACTTTTAAAAGTAAATTAACGTTATATTTAAGTTTTACAACTTTTAGTTCTATTTTAAGGAAATAGGAAATTAAGTTTATAAAAGTTTAAAGATATTATAATATAATATAATATTAATAATATATTACGTAATTATTAATTATATAAGGCTTAGCACTATTTTTATAATTAATATAATTGTATTATTAGATTACTAATATACTTTAAAAATCTAGTTACGTGACCTATACTAGTACTAAAAAAGTATAATTAAAATTTTAGTTAAATATATTTACTAACTAAAAAGTTATAAGAATCTAAAAATAGACTTAACAATTTTATTATATTTAGGTAATTTTAATTTATTATAGGTAATAAATAGTATATAACTAAAATTCTAATATAAATTTCTATTATTTTCCCTTTAAAACGCTATAATTTAAGTATTTTTAGACTTAGTAATTAATTTTATATTAATTTTTAAAAATAGTAACTTTTTAGAGTACTCTTTTCCCAATGTCGTCCCCTTGTAATATTAATTTAGATTAGAAATTTTTATAAACTAACATCTTTATCTATAAAATAATAGACGTTTTAAATAAGTTAAAAATAAGTAAAATTATACTTTTTAGTTATCTAGTCTATAGTCCTAATTTAGTCCCTATAGAAAATATATAGAATTATTTAAAATCTAAGCTAAATAAATATAAAAAGACTAACTTGGGTATAAGACTAAGTTTAAATAGTATAGAGTCTTTAAAAAGAGTTATTATAAAGAAGTAAAATAAAATATTATAAAAAGTTATTAATAATTATATTATATTCCTCTATAACTATTATAAGGTAGTTATAAAATTTAAAGCCTACTATACTCTATACTAGTAATTTATTATACACTAGTTTATTATTAAAAATTTACTTTCGTAACTTTTATATATAAAAATATTTAATAAACTTAGGTATTATAGATACGATAATAATATATATAATAACTAGCTAATTTTATATATTAAATAAAAAGTTATAATAGTGTAAAATATAATTTAAAAATCTTTATATTTATAAAATTGTTTTACCCCTTAAGAGCTTACTAAGCAGCCCCCAACAAAGTAAATAGAATACGCTAGTCCTCTTTTTTAAAATAGTATTTTTTTTATATTTTTAGGCCTTATAACTAAAAAGTTATATTATTTTAAAAATGGTATCATTTTAGATTATTCTTTTCTTAATAATACTCCCCTGTAATTTTTATATATTAAAATTTAATATTCTATTTCTCTTTTATATGAGTTTAATATTATAATAATACTAGAGTATCTAAAACATTAGTAGCTAATAGTAGAATATTATACTTTACTAATAACGTATTATATATACTTAAGTTTAATCTATAGTTATTATTACTAGCTATTATACTAAAACTATTAATATTTAGATATATTTTTATAGTATAATCTAGCTTTACTTTAGTATAACTATATTTATTAATAAATATTTACTTTTACACTATTATATTTTAGTTTTATTATATATATATATTTATATATTAATTGAATAAATAGTATGCCTGTAGTTACTCGAAACAATTAAAAGAAATTTAAAAAAGAAGAAAAATATATATACCTTTATATAGTTTTATTATATTTTATAGCTTCTACTCTTTATTTTTAGTATTTAATAATATATTATATATTTATATATTATCCCTAAGTAGGCGCTTAGTAATACCTTATTTATATTAAAATTATTATAATTATTTAGTTCTATATAATACCTTATATATTCTTCTCTTTTAAGGACTCGTGAAATAATAAAAAAAATATTAATTTTTTACTAACTTAACTCCGGTCTTAATAGAGACCTAAAGGTTTTAGAGTTATAATAAGATAATTAACACAGAATATTTTATTTTATTAAGTTATATATTTACTTATTTATTTTTATTACTCTAGACCTATTAGCTATTATTTCTAATTTAAAGAATTTTTTAGTATATAGGCGTTGCCTACCTACTACGCTTTTATAATATTATATACCCGCAGTTCTATAATATACCTAGAGTTATTTAGTTTATTTTTATATAAATTCTTTAAATTACTTTACTATTTTTATATAAAATTTTTATTTAATTGCGAAAGTCCTGTAAATTATTAATTTTTATAGTAGACTTTCTAGGACTATTATTAGGTATCGCCTTACACCTTAAATATTTAGTAGGTATTTAAGAGTACTAGTAATACTAGCTTTTTATTTAATTTATAAGGCGTTTTGCTTTATTATCTGTGCCTTAGTTAAATTTTTAGTCTTTTAGTAATAGCTACTATAAGTATATACTACTTTTTTGTTATACTAGGTGTACTATTATATAGTATTAAACTAAAAATAGTATAAGCATTACCTATATTACCCTACGCTAGTTATAGAAGGTTAGTTATTATAACTTTAACTTTTTTATTATTTTCTTTTATTTATTTTATTTAAGTTTAGTAGAGCGTATATATATACTTTATAATATATACTGTAAACTATTTATATATATATTACTATAAACTATTTTACAGTACGTTAGGAGTATATATATTAATTATTAAGTACTACCGCGACACGTACTGTAGATAAATATTTTTTTATATTTTTTTTTATAAATACCTATTTAGTATTAGTTATAATAGTAGATACGTAAGTATAAATTACTATAAGGTAATAAATTATACTAAGCTACGATACTATTAAGTACTATTAAGTAATTATTATATACCTATTTTAGTAGGCGTAGTACCTTTCCTAATTAAACTTAATATAGTATCTTTAAGAGCCGGTTGTTAGGTCCTATAGTATATATAGCACTTTTTTTCCTAATTAGGTAGTTACTAATAGTAACTTTATTATATAAAAAAAAAAAAACTAACTTAACTATATTACTATTTATTTTTTTAAAAAATAATAGACGCTAATTTTTAGCGTACCTACCTAATTAGAAAATAGTTATATATACCTCTTTTTTACTTTACTTTTAAAACGTCTCTCTTTAATAATCTATTATTCTCCTATTTTTAAATTAATATTATTAAATAAGATTATATTAAATTACTAATCTATTTAATCTAATTAGGCCTAGTTCGTTACGCTAAGCCTATTTAGGAATAGATTTTTATTTTATTTAACCTTAGATAGTAATATTAGCTTAAAATATCTTTAGATATTTAGTATTTTATACTAGGCTTATCCTTTTCCCTAAGGGAGATTTTAGCTTCTTGTAGTTTTATATTAATTCCTTAGTAGTGCCCCGCACTTTTAAAAAACTCTACTTTTACTAGTAAAGTAGGCGTATTTAAAGAATGCTACGGTAAGGAGAGGAATTAAACCTCTAATATAAAGAAGATAATAAAAATTTAAAAAATCTTTAAGGAATCTAATATATTTTTAGGCACTTGCCTACTGTATTACCCTATCCTATATTACTATATCTAATTTATTATTTTCTAGATTTAGCTTTATTATTATAAAAAGTATTAAACTTATATTATTATATATATCTCTTTTAGAAACTTAGTAATTGTATTAAAATTATATTATTAATACTAATATTATGTAATAAGCTAATATATAAAACTCCTATAGCCTTTTTAAGTCCTTATAATAACTAATAGTATATATAGTAGTATTATATAATAAAAATTTTTTATTAAACTATTAGAACTCTACTGTGTATATTTAATATTAGTTATAATTTTATATACGTTATTATTATTATTAAAGCTTATATATAAGTATAACTTATTATTTATTAGGTAAAATCTATAAGAAATATAATATAGCTATAAATATTAAGTATAAAGGTATACACATACTCCTCCTTTTTAAAAATTCCTTTTAGTCGCTCTGAGTTACTACAGCCACACTCTTTATTTAATTAATATATAAATATATATATATATAGCTATAATAAAATAAGATAGTTCTTCGTGTTAATAGTAATAAAGTATTAGTAATATTAAAATATTAATTTTTTCGAACCCCTTTTGGTCGTCCCGAGCCACTACAGCCACACTTTTTATTCGATTAATATATAAATCTATTAAAATATTAATAGTATTATAGTAAATAATATTATAGTTTTTATTTTATAAATAACTAGAAATATATAAGGTATATATTTCTAATTTTATTTATAGTATTTTTATATTTTTATATAATAATAATAAAGGTATACATATACTCCTCCTTTTTTAAAACCCCTTTTAGTCGCCCCGAGCCACCACAGCTATACTATTTGTTCGATTAGTATATAAATATATATATATATATAATAATAATATTCTGTATATACTTTAGAAATATTTATTATAATACTTATAAGTCTTATTAAAACTTTTTAAAAAATCTCTTATAGAAGAAAGAGAGAGAAAAGATTACTTATATAGTATTAAATATATTACTTAATACTTAATTCTTTTTAAAAGTACTTGAATTTATCTTATATAAGAAGTTTTATAAACCTATTAACATAAAATAATAGTTTATTTTAACTAGTACTTTAAACTATAATAAGAGTAAATAGTATCTTTATCTCTACTAATTATAGTAGTTTTAGGCTTTCTTCTATACTAAAAATAAAGTAGAAAGACTAATAAATTATATTTTAAAACTAAAGAGATCTATACTTAATATATTACTAAGCTAGTCAAAAGTAATAAATATATTATAATTATATAGTTCTAGAGTAAATAAGTATAATAAAAATATATATTTTATATTAAGTTTTATATTTTGTTTTAATTATATTTTATACGTCTTATAAATATTAACAAATTATATATAGTTAATTTAAATAAATAATCTACTATCCCGTAAGTATTATATAAAGAGAGATAAAGTATAGTGCTAAGACACTAGTTTAAAAAAGGTATAAGCTAAAAAAAGTTATTCCCCTAGGTACAGTTATAAAAATAAGCATATATAAAAATAATAAAAAAATATTTTATTTTAGTTAGTAAACTTATAGTTATAGTATATAACTTAATATATAGCTTAGCGTATTTAAGTTTAGTATACTAGGGCTACTATCGCCTTTATTTTTTTTTTTTTTTAGGCTAGGCTATTATAGTACTATTATATTATAATACGCCTACTCTACCGTATTATTATTATTATTAAAGTTATTATATAATAGAGTCTAGTATATCGACGTAGATACTAGCGCAGTATTTATTCTTAGTAGCTTATAAAGTATAGTTAACTAATCTTTATTATAGGTATACTAATAGCGACTTTACGTATTACTATTAATTTTAATAAAACTATAATAACTATACCTTATATACCTGTTTATAGGGGTATATTTAATAATAACCTATATATACAAGTAGTAAAGATAGTTATAAAGTATTTTTTAAATATACTAGTATATACCGTAGGAGACTTTAACGTATTAAAAAAAAATACTATAATACTACCTGCTGCCTCCTCCTAACGTAGCCGGACTCCAGCACTCGTACCATGACCCGTGCGCCTCCCGTTCTCGGGTAGTGGATCTAGACTTCCAATATATCGGTTGGACTCTATCGTAACATTATACTCTTTCGTTTACCAGATGGCCCACGGGTCAACGTGGTGCCGCTGCGTCTCGTATCACATTGGCGACATAGTTTCGCCGTGTTGATTACTAGCCCTTTTCAAAGCTAGCCGCAGTTTTTCTTTCCGCATCCAAACATTATTACTTCTCTATCGTGGACATCCGTTCCTTCACAACTCTTTTCTAACTTCCAATTGCGTATAGTTACGAGGAAGTGTTCGCGATCTACTTGTCGAAGACGAAGAACGCACCCTTGCTTTTGTTCACAAAAGTAGTCTCCTTAGCAGTAAAGCACCTCTTCGCAATGATCGCGCTACCAAAGAACTACCGCCCAATCTGTTCCAAATATAATGCTTCGTTTCTGACCTACAGTATCTTCCGCACAGGAGAGATACATTAAGAAGCACAGTGGCTAAGGGCAATACTTGTAGACCTCTTCGCAACCCCTCGTACTCCATATTCGGGATATGCAAGATGCCATTGCAAAGCATAACGCGGGGATCGCAGTGGAGGCTCCGCCGGAACAACTCCATATGTACCATCCATTACGTGCACACCTCCGGCCTCCCCTCTCAAACCCCGCACCACGCACTTACTCAGCACAAACAGGGCAAGTGGAGCGTCTGATAATTACTACAACTCCTACCACTCGGCGCCTCCGACCCCGTCTGCAAGTACAAATCGTAATACCCGCTTTCCGCAGACGCACAAGCCAAAAAGTTAAGTTCTGCATCGCACTCATCAGCAAGAGCCTTCCTCCCATGACAAACCAACCTGACTTACGCCGCCCAAAACTACTCCCCGTCGTCGTGATTATCGTATCACCTTCCAACCCCCACGCCGTCGTATCGCCAGTCTTGCCCCAGGCGAGAGACTTGTAGCTCGTGCTCGCGGTCTGGATATTGAGGTACTGGCTTGTCTTCCTGCTTTGGATGGTGCTTCCGATGGTGAACTCGTCGGCGGAGGACTCGGGGCCTAGGACGGGGATGGAACCTTTGGCGCGGGATTAGTCGCGGTAGATGGAGGTTACGGCTGGGAGGAGATGCACCGTTTTTGGGGTTGGCTTGTAGGTACAGGTGGTAGATTGGGGATGCGACGCCCCGGATTTTGCCTACTGTCGCAGCGGCGGCGTTCGTCACGGGAGCGCCGAGAGCGGAGTGTGCGAGGAGTAGGACTGGCGCGAGGATAGCTAGCATGTTGGATTTCTGACAGGATTTGCTGTGCTGCTTGGTATGGTCTGGTTGTTAGGGCTGGCGTGTCGTGCGCGACGCATGCCCGCTACTTATACGATCGACAGCATGGTATAGGTCTCTTTGGGGGTGTAATATATTCCAAATCCACTTAGTTAATGTAAAAGTGTCACGCGTTGCGAATTCTTCCGTGGGCGCGACCGGGATCTCGGATATTGTGTGTACGGAGAGCTCGTTCTTCCAATTTGTCCCCGGGCTCCATGGCCTTTTCCTTCGCGGTGTACCTACAGTAGATTACTAAAAATTGAAGCCTCGTGTTTTGTAGAACTCCCGAGTTATTCTCTTCCTAGAAACATGGGTCCCGCAGCCTACTTCCAAGAAATAGATTCCAGACTCCACAGAAGCACGTCTGCTCTACCTACGGTGAATGCCGATCCTTCTTCATTGAATATGCCTTGGCAGATCCAAGGCGCTCTTCAATCACTGGTATGCAGGCGTAAAAAGCTGAGCCCATCGGCGAGGAGAACTTCCAATGAAGCATTCGAAGAATGGCGGTGAAGATGTGTCTGAAGTTCTTCTGTCCATTTAAACAGTGAATATTGGCCGACATAACTACGTACGCATGATGTTGGGTGGCTTCTGACCTTTATTGGCCATTTGTGGATGCCAAGCTTCTGCATGACCCCTCAGGTGCCTTGCTGTGCTTGGACAACTACTGGACGTCTTCACCGGTCCTCAGCCTGATCGAGTCAGGCTAATTCAACAGCAACTTTATATATCTGTTCACGTTCCCGAAGGGATACTGGACAGTCGAAAGACATTCTATTCGAAGTAACTTTCACTTGGTTGTAACTTCTGAAGTTGTCACATATGGCTGAAGCAATCGGACTTGCTGCGAGTATCGTCACGATTTCCAAATGCATAACTGTGCTGGGACGGGCGGCGAAGTTTGCCTCTAAAGACTTCTCGAAGCAGATCAACAGTTTTAAGGAGACGTTGATGGGTGTCCAGCTGGTAGGTTGCATTGATATGACACTTAACCTAGATTGCGGTGGGGAGCTCATTGTTTTCTAGAGTTACGAAATGATAGATCGGCACGCTAAGCTTTGGATTGGACATGTGCGGGCCGATACTGAACTCGAAGAGGGAGATTCCACTCGATCCCACGCCCCACAGTTAGATGAGAACATAAAAGAGCACTTTAGGAAGTGCTCAGCAAACCTCGAGAGCCTCGTGAAACGCCTTGAGAAAGAGATATTGGGTTTAGAAGAGACCCAAACACCAACGCGAGGAATCTTCCAGAAGTCCAAGGTGGTGTTGCGCAATGTATGTCGTCTTATCCCGCGTATTTCGGAGGTGAAAAAGGTGGAAGAGTTGACATCTGCAACGAAAAGTGTGGAGGAATCTCTCGGTGTGGCACTGACTGCGTTGTTGGGCTGGCAGTACCAGGTCCAGTAGGCTCACATTCTGCTCTCAATCAAGTTCTGTTTTCCGAAGCTGATTTGCTCAGTTCTGTTCAACACGAGGCATTTACGGAAGAAATACGCAATAAGTTGGATCATCAAACTAAGATCTTGAAGGACTTGCAACGGCGCCTTGATAATGACCAGCATACGGCGATAACGTGGGAAGTAGCAACGCCGACACACCAAGAGCGCCAAGACTATAGGACAACAGAAGAGGAGTCGCCGGATCTTAGAGCAACGAACAGGGACGACGGAGCCGAAAGAGTCCTTGCTGTAACTCCCGAATCGTCTGAGCAGGGCTGCATAAGCAATGATGGGATCGTGACCTTGCAATTGGAACAGGGTGGAGCTGCCGGAGAGAATCAGGCCATGGATGCCATCCGACCTCCTACATTGTTGACGACACTTAGTATAGAAAGTCCCCAAGGGTCAGGGCATGTTCAAGCGGTCCCTTCGATTTCCAACGACGATTTGTACGAAAATGATCCGGAACTACCTATCCTAGTCCCGGATTTTCTGGCAGCCACATCAGACCCAGAAGTTCCTGACCCTTGTTCAGATGTCGAAAGCCATACACCGCCGCTGCCAGGTGAGGAAAGCGAAACATGGGACTCGGAATCTGCCATCCAAGTAAGCGAGATCATTATATTCGATTCGAACGATATCGAACTCCAATCCAAATGCTGGATTTTCATCGATGTTGATGTCGATTTATCGGCATGCTTTCGTCCTGATCCTGGTGTATGGGAGTTCTGCACGAAAAGCTTGATCCTCTGTGGCAACGGCAACGCAACGTTCGTGCTGCAGAATCCCTGCAGAGAATATTGCGAGCATGTATCCATTCGGACAAACTCAGCAGCCCGCCTTAACGACCGAGACTCACCGCAAACCAGCGAAGTATCCCTTTGCAGCATAACCACTGATTTGGTGTCTACCACCGTGCAAGATGGCCTACCCCTCGGCTTTACAGTAGTCTCCAGCACAAGCTCAGATAATATCTCCACTGAGGTCTTTAGTGGGGAAGGTGCTTCGACATGGGTAGTTGGGCGATCTGAGGTATCCATTGTTGTAGACACGACACATGCAAGGATAGACGAAGAAGATGACGATGACACTACAACAATCGGTGACGAGGAGCAGAACTCGGAGCGAGTAGACCGAGAAAATGAAGAGCAGAATGTGGAGAACGAAGAGCCACAAGAAGAGAGACTCGAACATCCCAATGCCCTGGATGGAGCCCGTCAGTTAGGACCGTTCAGTAGCATCCCCTGCTTCTTTTGCGGACAGGACGCGCTGAATCCGACATTGAGTGGCGGTGGACAAGCCGGATTTCTTATCGGAAGCAACAGATCTTTCCGCATAACATGTGAGCGATGCAACGATAGCACTTGGATTTCTGCCATGACTTGGGGCCCTTCGATTCCCGGAGGAGCATGGTATTTGGGATAACGCTAGCCTTTCACACCTGGCGCCACCCACAACTGGTGTGCAGCTTTTCAGCATATACTGACATTCCACGCCATTTTGTAGATGGATAAAGGTGCAAATTGCTGTCCAGTCATATTCTTTCCGTACTAGAAGCCACTCTATCGTACTTACTTGATTATCATACCGAATTGCCGACGAAACCCTGCTACCCTCCGACCACGTACAAACACATGTGCAATGTTTCGATCGTCCCCAGACATAATGTACTTCTCGAACATGGTCCGTAGAGAGTCTCCGTCTTCGCGGGGTGTCATGGCGGATTGCAATCCCGTTGTAGTGGATATCCATGATGCGTCGAACTGCTTCCCGACCTCGAAATTGCCGATTTGATCCTCGAGGCACATGACTTGCGCACCCCCCAAAGTTGCAAGATAGAAGACTTCTTCTAGCGAGAGTCCCTGATCCTCTCCTTGCGACATGACCTCCCTAGCGTTAGAAGCAATCATTGCCTGCCTGATGACAGCCAGCATTTGGCTCGCCCATCCACCGCCACTGTCCGTTCCCAGCCCGACTTTGATGCCGCGACGTAGAAAATCGCGCACCGGTGCGACCATGAAGCCCCCGCCCACTGTCATGTTTGCAATCGGACAGTGAGCTATACCGCATCCTAACGCTTTCACTCTCTCCTTGTCATAATCTGTCATGATGGTGCAGTGTGCCAGTATGGATCTAGGGCCCAGGAGGTTGAAACTCTCGTAAAGATCTGCCTCACTCTTCGCGGCAAGATCCGGGAACAACTTCCTAGTCGCCTTGATCTCTTGTTCTGCTTCGTTGAAGTGCGTCTGCATAGCCAGATCGTCGTCGGCCTTCATCATGTCGCCCAAGCCTCGGAGCAGCTCTGGTGTACAGCAGATGGCGAATCGAGGTGTTAGGACGGGCTTCACCAGCGCATGCTTCGGATCTCCACAGCCCGGCAGTTGCCGGATATGCGCAACGCACTCTTCCGTCTCGCGCAATGACTCTGTAGCACTCTGTTCGCAGATATACTCTGGTGCATTGCGGTCCATGTTGCACTTGCCGACGAATGCGCGCTGCCCTTTCTCAAGGCATATCTCGGCCAAGATGCGTGTTGCTTCGGCGTGCCGGGAGCTGTAGTATGAAGCCGTGGTGATGCCTTGTCGCAGGAAGTCGCAGACGGTGTTCTCGTATATCCTCCGGGCATACGCAGCGTCGGCAAACCGTGCTTCAACGGGAAAGGTGACTTCGTTGAGCCATTCGAGGATATGCAAGCCTTGACCCAGCCCTCGCATTGGCCACTGCGGAGCGTGGTTGTGGGTGTCGACAAAGCCGGGAATGAGAAACTCTCCACGAGCGAGTTGATGTACTTCTGCGTCCTTCGGGATGGCTAGCTGCCCATTCTCAGACTTCTCGAATGCGATAATTAAGCCGGCTGCATCGACAACAAGAGTTCCTTTCTCCACGATCTCAAGTTCTCCTAAGCTGGTTGAGTGGATGACCGTACCGCAGAAAACCTTGGAAGCCATGTCGCTAACAGCTTATCGAGTTATGAGTTTCGTGCGTTGAATTTTGATACGTTATGACGTTACATCGCGTTGTGTTAGGTCTGTATTCTGGCATCCGTCAGTCGCGCAAAACGATCAGCACATCATGCACAAGAGTGTCGCATGAATAATTTTCCTACAATAATCTATATAGTGATCTTACAATCTATATCTAATACGCTAATTATAAATTATAGTAAATTATTTTTTTTAAAATATTTTACCTACTTTAAAAGTTAAAGTATACTTTTTTTTTTTAATATTTTATAATAAAAGGGGTTTTACGGGCCTTTTATAAGGCCTTTCTTATAGTTTTTTTTTAAAGAGCTTTTTAATTTTAAGTAATTTATTTTTAGTATATTATACTAAAAGCCCTATTAAAGTTAATTATTTATTATATAAATTATAAGTTATTTATTATAAAAGATTATTCCTTATTTATATTAAATTTTAATTTTAAATAGTAATATAATAGCTAGACTAATATAAAAAACTAAATTTAAAATTTAAAATTATTACTATTAAAGATAAGCTTAACTAAACGTATACGCTTATAAAAATTATTTTTAATTTATTATTTTTTACTTTTTTTAAAGAGTCCTAGATTAAATAAAGTATTAGTATAAAATTTATAAAATAATTTATTAATATATTACTTTTTTAAATAAAATAGCAGTATAACTATATTTAAAATAACTATTATTATTAAATAATATAATAATTATAAAAATAAAAATAGAGGATATAAATAAATATAAATATAATAAATTAGTAAAAAATCTATATATATTATTATATACTCTTTTTTACTATTAACTATAGTTTTAGTCTTAATAGAGACCTAAAGGTTTTAAAATTATAATAAAATAATTAATATAAAATATTTTATTTTATTTAGTTATATACTAAGCTATTTATTATATATATTTATATACTAATTAAATAAATAGTATGGCTGTGGTGGCTGTATAGGTAATCCTAAGCTATTTATTTATATTTTTCTATAATAGCTATCTATTATCCTCCTTTTAGAAACTCTTTTTTACTTACCTCTAAATATTCTTTATAGTATTAAATTATAGCGCTTTTTATATACTAATAACTTTTACTTTACGTTATTCTAATTAAAATTATATACGCTTTTTATACTATAGACTATAGCCTTTAACGTACCTAATTACTTACTAAAAAACTATACTATTTCTTTACTTTAGTACTCTATAGTTATTAGCGTTAGTATTATTATTAGTAGTAAGTAATTTACTTTTATTTATTAATTACTTAGTATAGTAGTATAGCTATAGTAATTTTAATATTATTTTTTTATTTAGTAATACGTCTAAACGGCAGATTTTTAGCTTTTTTTATAAAATATTATAGTTTCTACGATTTTTCGATATATTAAGTATAAAGGTATATATATACTCCTCCTTTTTAAAACCCCTTTTACTTACTCTAAGCTACTATAGCTACACTATTTATTCGATTAATATATAAATATAAATATATAATTTCTTTTTATACGTAGTTAAGTCTACGCCTATATTAATAAAATTATTTTACTTAAATATAAACTTTTATAGATTACCTATAAAGATAGGTAGTAGTATTATAATAATTATATTAAATATACTTACTACTTTATATTTCTTATTTATTTAATTTAATTTTAAAGTTTAAACTATATATTATACTCTATAGTATAGACTAGAGTAAGTCTAGTATATATATTTTATTAAAATTTTATTTTTTAACGTACTAGGAGCGCGTATTTTAATTATAAAGTAGTAGTATATTACTATTAGTAAATAATCTTTTAAACGCTATAATGTATATTATAGTTATAATATATTAATATTTCTTTTTTTATAAATATCTATTTAGTATTAGTTTATAAGAGTAAATATATTAGTATAAGTTATAATATAGAGTAATAAACTACACTAAACTATAATACTATTAAATACTATTAAATAGTTATTATATACTTATCTTAGCGCTATCTTTTTTAATTAGGCTTAGTATAGTACTTTAAGAGCTAATTATTAGGTCCTATAGTATATACAGCACTTTTCTTCCTAATTAAATAATTACTAATAGTAACTTTATTATATAAAAAAAAAACTTTAGTTTATATTTTTAAATAATAACCTTAATATTATTTTATTAAATTTATTAACTTTTACTAGTACGGTTACCTCGCGCACGTGTATTATTATCGCCTAGAGAGGAAGAGTGTCGCATCCCGTTTTCATTAGTGAGCTCGAAGAAACGGGGTCCAGAATTGGACACCAACCAATTGGGACCGAAAACGGGAACGCCAGCGGACCAGCGCGCCAGCTCCGCGCCATAAACACTCGTTAAACGTTTTTTATTCTGCGCTTTACCAAGCATGGCTAGCCGTTGCGCATACGTTTAGAACCTTCTCTCTTCGCTCAAGCGGCTGTGCGTTGGCTATTCTTAGCAATGACGAGTGAACGCAAACCGATCGCGGTTTGCTTGCAGTGAAACAGCCTTGAGGAGCGATGTTGGATCCGGGTGGTGTGTCAAATGAGATTATCACATGAATGGTAAGGCACGGAATTCGGCGCTCAAGCACGCACGCTTAGTTACCCCGCTTGTTAACTTCAACTGCTGCCTGGACCACACTTTCGCAACAGCAGCTCGTCAATCGTCCTTAGGAGCCAACAAACATGTATCCGTCATCAGCAGAATCGGGCATGCGGTCGCGGTCTTCCAAATTCATGGAAGGCGTCGATAAGACAGTGCCTCCACAGAAGATTCGATTGCCGCCTGCAACAACCTCACAAGACCAGGTCGAAATTAGCATAACGCATGCTGAAATGCTATCTTCATTTAATTGGATCCAAACCCACGATAACGTGCCTACAATAGCAGTACCTGGTGAGTAACCTGAACAAGTGTTTGTCGGAGCTAGTGGTTGACAATCACATTGAGGCCATCCGCCGAGATGGATACCTCGAGTTCCGCCTCACCAACTCCCATCCGATAAGGAGAGCTTCCTTCAACGGACGCCATTCCCCCTTCATCCCCATGCATTTGAGCTGCTTCTCACCTCCTTAACTATCTGCCGGCCAGAATTCGACCTTTCCGAAATCGATTTCGTTACTCAGCTTCACAATCTTAAGCAATTGTTCAGGTTCGCTCGTGGAAGATGGCAAGACGCTTTTAGAATCAATATTGAGCTTATCGGAACCACCATTTTCAAGAACCGCTTCGGGAATGATACCATTCTTGCGAATGGTTCACATTCTGATGATTCATGCGGTCATGTATTTCAAGAGCATATGACAAGCTACTGCGCGGATATTCGTGTAATGCAAGCGAATAGTCACCATCATGTGGTCAGGTACAACCTTTTTGGTCTGCAGTTGGTTGTCCAGCACGAAGTTGATACATATGCCTGCAATTGTCACGCAGAATGCAAACAAGACACTGGACAGGCTTATGTTGAAGACGAAGGCCAAAGAAAACCGAAGTTTTCATCATGTCCGGACCTGGATACTTCGCTACGAGTATTGCGACATGGTTCTCCCCACCATCTCCTCGACGCCCCTTGTATAGCAGAGATCAAAACACGCACAGTAGGAAGCAAAAACAAGAACCAGGATTGGGTTTTCTCACAGCTCTGGTTCTCGCGTTCTAGTAACATGCTGTTCGGCTACCACAAAGACCGCAACTTCACCAGGGTCACTGAAAATCCTGAGGATAGATCTGATGCTCTATATCAGTGGCAGAAATGGAGACGGGAAACCATCAGGACCGTAACTGATATAATAAAGGATGTTATTCACTCGATTCAATCCAATCCAGGTGGAAGATGGGGAGCGTCGAAAAAGTTTGCTCTTGTTCGGTGGTCACAGGAAGAGAAAGATTGTTTGAAGTTACACCAGCTTCGAGAAGACTACCATAAGAACATGCTACCCCTAAAGGAAGCGATGAATAAACTTGGATAAAGAGGTTAGGCATCCCGCAAAAATTGCACAAGAAGTTCAAGGAACTTCACATGGGAGTGGCAAGGCTGAGAAGCGGGAGGCTCCAGGGCACCACTAAAACCGTGAGGGATCACGACGACAAAGGCCAACGGTGAGAAAGGCTTGAGCCAATGCGATGCCTCCAGCTTGTACGTTATTACTGATTCCTCTGTAACTGCACAGCCACAGTTCAGCAGTCGCCAGAGCAGTCCACAGGTCCCGCTTAATTAAGTTGCGCGATCTTGATTACGTCCATTTATAATACATCCTTATACTAGCCGAAAGTAGTAACTGCTCGAGTTGGAAGTACTAACAAGAGTAGCGGCACTATAAAGATTTATACGTAAATATTAATATACTATAGATAGTAACTTATAAGTAGTATTAAAGATTTCTATAGAGGAGAAATAATCACTAGTTATTAAAATAAAAAAATAATTATAACTATTTAAAAAAAGTATTAAAAAATTAAAATATATATACGTAAAATAGAAATAAATATTTTCCGTAATATTTTTTTATAAATTAGTAATATAAGCTCTAACGTATTTTTTTTAAATATATCTTTTAGTTAAGCTAGTTAAAATTACTTAACTCTCTTAATAATTAAAAATTAATTTTTTTAAGATTATAAAATTACTAAAGAATAAAGTTTTAAAATAAATAATTATTTATAATAGACACACTACTGTGTAGTAGTATTAATAGTATTTATATATAATTTTTTTATTTACTTTTTTAGAGTAATAATAATAATTATTTATTTTTATAATTATTATTATAAGATTAATACTTATATACACTTTTTAATTATAGATTAATTACGTAACTAGATTATTAAATTACTTACTAAGTATATATATATTTAGTATTAATTATTTTATCTTATATATAATATTAGATTATATTTTATACTAGAGATAAGTACTATTTAGTTTATTATAGTTTTAAATCTAGTGCTTTAAAATTATAAAATAATTTTACTCTATAGTTATATACTAGTAAATACTTATGTTTATATATTTTAACTATCTTTTTTTCTAGAGTTATTATTATAATATAATATAACTCTAGACTAATTATTAAAACGTTTAATATATTACTTAATTAACTAACTTTTAATAAGTTTTTATATAGTAAATATAATAATTTTCTATAAGAACTAATAATCTATAATCCTTTAAATAATAATTAAAGTATTAAAGTCTTATTATACTATATAGAGTTATAGACTAATATAACTTTATTAATTATAAATTAATTACGTAACTAAATTAGTTAATTACTTAGCTTTTATATATATATTAAATTTAAATTATTTTATTTTCTATATAGTACTAATATACCTATTATTATAAAAATAAATATTAACTAGTTTACAATTATTATAAGTGCAACTCTTAAAAACTAAAATATAATTTTATTATATAGTTTAACGCTAGCAGGTACTTATTATTATATATTTTAATTATTTCTTACTATTTTATTATTATATTTAATTATTCTACTAGATTCTTATACTCCTGTCTTACTTATTTATTATTTACTCTATTATAATAACTAATTTAATTTAATTAGGGTACTATTAGTTAATAAACTATTTAAACTAGTATAATTAATATATTTAATATTAAATATTTACTATATAGAATAGAATATAGAAAGACATTAATTTTAATAAAAAATATTACTTCTATAAAATATTATTAATAATAATATTTATTACTCTCTATTTAATAAGCTGTTTATAATTCTAGTAACCCTATAATTAATAAATAATATAAATAGAATTTTAAAAAATATAAAAAATAAGTATAATACTATTCCATAAACTTAGTAAAATATAGAATATTATATACTAATTAATTTATAAATAATAATTATTTTAAATATCTTAAAAACTATATAAATAGAATAATATATATTAATATTTTAGAGCTAATAATAATTAAAAGTATTACGTATATAGTATAGTATCTAATAGAGTTCTCTTACTACGTTTATACCCCTAGATTATTATCTAGGCGTACTTATTACTCTTTAGGCCGGCACTTATTTATTTAGTTATTATTATCCTTCTTATTAAACTGTCCCTTTATTATTATTATTAGTAAGTTAGTTATATAACTATTAGAAGTTTAGCTTTAGTAACTATTTAATAGTTACTTTTAAAGTTATAAAAATATAATTAACTACGCTTACTAATTAACGCGATATCCTAAGTACTATTATTTATACTTATTACTCCCTATATCTTATAAGCTTTTATATCCCTAAATATACTAACCCTATATAGCTACTTATAGTTTTAATTATTTTTTACTCTTCGCGCTCTACGCTTAGTACTTAAAATAAAAATAACTTCCCCTATACTAGTATACTGCGTAGGACCTCTTATATTTAGAATTTAGTTATTAACTTATATAGGAACTTTTAGTTCTTTTTTAATAATAATAATAAATTATTATTAATTAGTTTCTAATTCTCTAGAACTTATAGAGATATTTTAGTAAATTTTATTTATTTTTTACTACTTTTAGGTATTATTATACCGTTTATTATAGCTTAGCTAAATAGAGCGCTTATATAACGTTAATATAAAAAACTTCTTTTTTTTTTTAGTATAACTAAGTACGGATAGAATCCTAATAGTCTAAATACTATAAAATAATTATTTTTTAAACGTTTTTAATATACGTCTTAGCGGTAGTCTTATAATTATTAATTTTATTTAGTTTATTTAAATAAATAGGATAAGCTTCCGGCTTAATATTATTTTTAGTAGAATTAAATTTAATATAAAAGTTAAGTATTAGTACTTCTATTTTTAGTTAACTATTACTAATAATCTGTCCGTAATAGTATATATATAAAATACTTATTTTATATAATTTCTTCTAACTACTGCGATAATAAGGTAACTTATAATAGTAAAAATAGTTATAAAAGAGGTAACGTATATAAAATAACTATAATCTATTTTATAGTATACTACTTTTAATATAATATTTTTACTAAACTTTATTATCTCCTTTATTAGTTTTTTTTTTATTAGGAGCGTATATGCTACTATTAGCTATATATAGCTAGTAGCTTAATTAGTCTTAGCGCAGCGCTTTTATTATCTTTTTTTTTATACGCCTCCTCGTACCCGTGTATATAGTAAAAGTATATATATTCTTATATTATTACTTTACTTTTAGGCTAGCCTATATCCTTTTTAACTTACTTTTAATAATTATATTGTAATGTTACTCTTTAATAATAATTAAAAGGTTAATTATTAGAAGCCGACGTTTTAAAAAATAATATATATATATATAACTAATCTTATATAAACTAATACTATATATTTATATATTAATCGAATAAGAAGTGTGGCTATAGTAGCTTGGGATAACTAAAAGTAATTTAAAAATAGAGGAGTATATGTATACTTTTATTTAACTAATATTAATATATAATACTTAGCATAGATACGGCACTATATTTACTTTAAAAAAACTAAATATAAAACGTAAAATCCTTAGTAAAAGTATAATTAATAAAGTTCCTTTATAAAAAAGGCGCGTAAATAAAAATTTTTTAATATAATAATAGAAATAACTATTTAAAATATAGTTATTATATTAAAGTAAAAAATTATATTTAGCTAAATATAATTAATAAAGCGTAATATTATATATATATATTTATATATTAATCGAATAAATACTGTGGCTGTAGTAGCTTAGGGCAACTAAAAGGGGTTTTAAAAAAGAAGGAATATATATATACCTTTATACTTAATATTCGTAATATTATATATAATTTAATATTATAATAACTTCTTTTAATTCTTATTATAGGTATAGAGGCGTCCCTTACTTAGGTATAAGTGCTAAGATAGATACGTCTACGCTAGCGAAGCTAGCGTTTTAATATATACTTTTATCTTACTTTAGAGTACTTAGTAAGCTTTTTATATATAGATTTTTATTAAATATTAATATTTAATATTTACTTTTTAAGCTTTTATAATATAATTTACGTATTCTTCTATACTTATAAATATATATTTATAAAATAATACTTTATATATTAGACTACGTAAAGGCTAAATTTTAAGAATTTACGCTTTATTAATTATATAGCTATAGTAGACTAATTATTTATATTATATAAAACGCCTATTAGTGTAGATAAGATAGTAAAATTTTATATAAAAACTTTATCTAATTAGGCTAATAATAGCGCTACCTAAAAATTAACTAGTAATAGTACTACTTAAAAATTAATTAATAATAGCGCTATTTAGAGACTAGTTAGTAATAGTGCTACTAAAAAGTACAATACTTAAAAATTAATTTAGTATACGCTAGCTAATAATATATTATATAATTAATTAAATAAGTTACCTTTACTATTACTGCTATAATTATTTAGTATAATAAAAAAGGTTATTTTTAAACTTAAAGTTAGTAAGTTTTATAAAAGTATAATTACTAAACTACTAAACGCTTTTTATAATCTTAGTAAATAGTTTATAAATAGCCCTTTTATTAAAAAGGTTAAAAAGAATCTAATAGTAAATACTAATAAAAAACCTTTAAAGAATAATTACTATAAAAGTAGTTTTAGTATCTCCTATTCTATTTTACTAAATATTAGTAATAATAATAATAAAAATTTTAACGTAATAATTATTACTAGTTAATTTATAATAGATTAGCGATTATAATATAGTTTTATAGTTAATTATAAAATATTTATTAGGTAAGCCAAGGCTATAGAAGCTAATATCTCGTTATTTATTAAAATAGCTATAACAACTAATAAAAAGCACTCTAAAGAAAAATTTAAGTATAAATACTTTATTTTAGTGCGTACTCTACCTAATAAATAATTTATAAATAAGTATATTATTACTACTATTTTTTCTACTAATAACTTTTAGATAAGTATAGTAAAATATCTAAAAAATTATTGTACTATTATTTTAAAGTATTTTTACTACTAGAGTATATTACGTAGTAATCTAAATACGGCTAAATAAATAATTAAACTTATAAAATAGTTAAAAGTAAAGGTGTAAAAACTATAATATATTACTAAAATAAATATAACGTAACTAGAGCTATAAATATAGTAATAAAAATAAAATCTTAACAGTATCTCTTAATTAGTTATTTATATTTATTAAAAGCGTAATAGTCCGAGGAATAATGCGTATACTTTATAAAAAATACTAAATACTAAATAGTAGCGTTAACTAACCGCTAATAAGATTTTTAGTAAAGCAATTTAATACGGTAATAAATATAAATAATACTTTACTATAGTAATTTAAAAAGCGTATAAACTATAAAATAAACTAAAATATTTAAAAATATTAGTAAAAGCTTTCCGTTGTATTATAACTAATACTAAATTTTTTAAAAAAGATAAAAAGTAAAAAAAAAAAATAGTAAAAATAAAAAGTAGAAAATAGTACAGTATAAGTTATTATAAAATTTTATATTCTTAGACCTATTTAATAATAATAGTAATAATAGCTTTAGTAGCTTTAATAGTTTTTTTTATTATAATAATATAAAGTTAATATTATCTAATAAATTTATTTTATATTTTATAAGAATTAACAGTAACGTAGTAGTATACTAATATTAATAGTTAGTACTACTATCTCTAAAAAAGAGTATTATTTAAATAATAAATAAAAAAATATTAATACATTTACCAACGTTCGTAATAAAAATTTAAATATATAAATTAAAAACGCAGAGATAAAGTTCTAGTAATTATATAAGTTTTTTTCTAATAAATAGTCTAGAATTAGGTACTTTTATTAAGCGTATAATAATTATATATTTATTTATATTCGTAACTGCGCTATTATAATATTAAATAATCTATATTAAACTATACGAGAACTATATAATAACTTATAAAAAGTATTTAGTTTAATTAATTAGTAACTTACTATATTTATAGAATTTAACTCTAGTAAGCTCTAATAATATAATAATAAATTTTTTAGCAAATAGTTAGCGTATTTTAAAAATAAAATTATATAAGAATACCTAAAACCCATCTTAATAAAGTTTAAGGCTATAACTAATTTTAATTTTTATTTAATAACTGCTGCGACGAGTATAGTTTTAGTTAATAAAATTTAGGTATAATTTATTTAATAGTTATCCTAATATAAAACTCTTAAAAATATTACTTATAGGAAGCCTAAGAAAAAGAATAATAAAAATAATAGAGATAATAAAAAGTCTTTATAGGCTAGCACTTCTATTAGTAAATAATCTAACTTTAATAATAGATATAATTTTACATTTAACCTAAATTATTATCTATTAAGAGAATTTTATATAGTTTAAACTAAAAAAGTATATATTTATTATCTAAGACCTATCTATATACCTAATTAAAATTAGTTTAACTTTTATAAAAAGAGTTTTATAGCCCTAGTACCGGCTAAATAGCTTTAGATAATAAATACTTAAAACGCTAATACTAATAACGCTTATAATAGTAACTATAATATTAAATATAAAAAAAAAGCGTAGTCTTTAAAAATAGTCGTCTTTAAAGCCTCTTACCTATATATAAAAAGAAAATCTTTAATACTTTTTAGTATTACTTTATAGTAAAGCGACGTATATTAGTAAGCTAATTAAGCCTATAATTCTTCTTTACTTTATTAGGTAATAGTTATTAAATAGCTTATAGTTTATAAAAATAACTTATTACTATTATAATATACGGCGTAATAAATTATTTATCTAATTATAGTAAAAATATACTAAATAAGCTACCTTATAGCGCTTAGATAAAACTAAAAATATAAGTTAATACGCCTAATAGGACGTTAGTTAATATATATATTTTTTTAGATAATAGTTATATGAGATAAATTATTAGGACTAATTTTATATACGCTTATAAGCTCTAGACAGTTATAATATAAAGCCCTATTATTTTAAAATTTACTAATAGTAACGTTGTAAGTAAAATAATATATATAGTTAAAATATATATAGTAATAAAAGAATATATTAGTAAAAATTAATACTAAATTATAAATATTATCGGCTACAATATAATAGTTAGATAATTATAGCTTAAGGCCTATAACCCTTTATATAAGTAATGTAAAAAAATAATAATATTTAAGTTAAATTATTACTATAGTAATTATTTATATTAGTTTTTACTTATTAGAGTAACCTGTAACTAGTATAGTAATAGTTATACTAAAATAATTAAATTAAAAAATAAAAGTGGCGTTAATATAGTAATTATTTTAACTAAAACTACTATAAACATAGTTTATTATAATTTAAATTTTATTATCTAGATAATACTAAAAGACTAAGTACGTTTTAAAATAAGTAATAATATAAAAAACGTATAACGTAATTATATAATTTTTATAAAAACTAACTAGATTATTGCTACAGCTATATAAGCTACCTTTAATAAATTTTATTAAAAACTTAATTAACTACACTCTATAATTAATAAAATTAAATAAAGATTACTAAAATAATTTTACTATATTACTAATCTATAAAATTTTAAAAAAACTATAGAGCTGCCCTTACGTTAACTAAGTATTAACTATAAAATATATTTAAAAAAAACAGTTAGCTAACTACGTAACGCTATTTTAAAATATTATATAAAGAGGCTAAAGTAAACACAGTCTATATATAGACCAAAATAGTAAAAAGATATATTTATAAAAGTAACTCTCTATTTACTACTCTATAACTAATTATTAAAAAGCCTAAAGGAGATATTTATATATATATTAACTATTACTACTTTAATAAAATTATAATTAAAGATTATAACGCCCTACTAAAATAAAAAAAAATACTTACCTATATAAATAAGATGCGCGTTTTCTTTAAGTTTAATATTATTAAAGTATTTAATAAGATCCAAATTAAAAAAGATAATAAGTATAAAGCTTAGTCTTAACATAGACCTAGAGGTTTTAGAGTTATAATAAAATAATTAATATAAAATATTTTATTTTATTTAGTTATATACTAAACTATTTATCTATATTTTCCTATACTAGCTATCTATTATCCTTTTTTTAAAAACCTCTTTTTACTTACCTCTAAATATTCTTTATAGTATTAAGAGACGGCGCTCCTTTATACATTAATAATCTTTATTTTACGTTATTTTAATTAGGGTTATATACGCCCTCTACGCTATAGACTATAGTCTCTAACGTATTTAATTAATTATTAAAGAACTATATTATTTTTTTACTCTAGTACCCTATAGTTATTAGTATTAGCATTATTATTAATAATAAATAACTTACTTTTATTTATTAATTACTTAGTATAGTAGTATAGCTATAATAGTTTTTTATATTATTTTTTTATTTAGTAGTACTCCTAAACGGCAGATTTTTAGTTTTTTTATAAAATATTATAGTTTCTTTTTATATATAGTTAAGTCTACGCCTACGTTAATAAAATTATTTTATTTAAATATAGATTTTTATAGGTCGCCTATAAAAATAGGTAGTAGTATAATAATTATATTAAATATTTTTACTACTTTATATATCTTATTTATTTATTTTAATTTAAAACCTTAAAATATATATTATACTCTATAGTATAGGCTAAAGTAAGTCTAGTATATATATTTTATTAAAATTCTATTTTTTAACGTACTAGGAGTGCGTATTTTAGTTATAAAGTAGTAGTATACTACTATTAGTACATAGTACTTTAGACGCTATAATATATATTATAATTATAATATATTAATATATCGGGCGCCTAAAAGCGGGCTTTAAAGTCCTTCTAGCCATAATAATCTGTAGTAGTAGAAGAAGAAAAAGAAGATATATTAGAAGGTATTATACAGCGTAGGAGGAAGAAAAAGGCGTAATTTAAATACGCCATATACGGCTTATAGTTCTACTTATAGTTCTATATATAGTTTTACTTATAGTTCTACCCGCGCACCGTCGTTACTATTATAGTTTAATAAATTATTAGTTAAATTATTACTCTACTAGCTATAAAATTAAAAAAATTTTATATTTAATAGGCCCTAGGTTATAGCGCCTTTATTTTTACCTACTTTTATATTAAGTAAGGACGTAGTGTATACTAAATCGATATAACTCCTATAGATAAATATAAAAAAATAATATATTAATATTTTTTCTATTATAAATACCTACTTAGTATTAATTTATAATAGTAAATATACTAGTATAAGTTACTATATAGGGTAATAAACTATACTAAGCTACAAATCTATTAAGTATTATTAAGTAGTTATTATATATTTATCTTAGCGCTATTTTTTCTAATTAGGCTTCGTGCAGTATCTTTTAAGAGCCGGTTATTAGTTTATATAATATATTTAGTACTCTTCTTTCTAATTAGGTAGTTAGTAATAATAACTTTATTATATTAAAAAAAAAAGTATAAAACTACTTTTTTTATATTATTTAGTCTATTTAAATATATAATTATACATTTAAGACTATATAATACTCTAGATACTTTTTAATAATATATTAATTAGTTATTACGCGAGTATTTAAATAACTTTTATTTAGTTTACTCGAATAATATTATTATCTTTAGTAAGAATAACTAGAATTATAAATAGTATTATTTTAAGATATTATATAAGCTTTATAAAGTAAAACTATATCTTAATATTAATATTTATATACTAATCGAATAAATAGTGTGGCTGTTGTGGCTTAGGGCGACTAAAAGGGGTTTTAAAAAAGGAGGAATATGTGTATACCTTTATCGTAATATTAATAAATATAAGTTTTTAGTGTAACGCGTTACTCATCTTAGTATGATACTATTTATAAATAGGCTAGAAATAGACCTAGCTAAAATTAAAGCTATTATAGAGTAGCGGTAACTTAAAAAAATAAAAAATATTTAAGCGTTTATTAGATTTATAAACTTTTACTAGTAATTTATATATAATTTTTTTTAAATTATAAAACTACTAATTAAGTTAATGTATAATAGTACTATAAAAAAGATTATATTAACGCTAGCTACGAAAAAGGTTTTTAAGTAACTTAAATACGCTTTTATTAACGCTTTAATATTTATTTATTTTAACTCTAATATATATACGATTATAGAAACTAATGTATCTAATTAGGTTATTATTAGTATACCTTTTTAGTATAAGGATAGTATTTTACGGTCTATTACCTTCTTTTTAATAAAAATAAAAATTATAAAACTTAACTACTTTATCTACAATAAGGAGCTTATAGTAATTATTAATACTTTTAAAAAATAGTAACTTAAGTTTACTAGTATACTTAACCCTATAAAGGTATTCTTGAATTATAAGACTTTAAAATACTTTATAATAATTAAATAGTTAAATTACTAGTAAGTTTATATTTATATACTAATTAAATAAATAGTGTGGCTGTAGTGGCTCGGGGCGACTAAAAGGGGTTTTAAAAAAGGAGGAGTATATATATATCTTTATACTGGTAAGTTTAATAGGCTAAGTTCTTATTAGAATTTAACTTTATAATTAAATATAGGTCTAGTAAAAAAGGTATAAAGCCTAATATATTAATGTAATAAACTAATAACGTTTTTATAAATATATATAATAATTAAATATAGTACTAATAGTAGGTATTATTATTTTTTAAATAAATTAAACTACCTACGTACGCTATATACACTATATATAATAATAGTTTCTAATACGCTATATACTTAGCTAAAATTTTAATAAATATAATAGAGTTATATACTATAAGTTTATTTTAATAGGTCTATAAAATTAGTAAGGAGCTATTTATTTCTAATAGTTAATATAAAACTACTATTTTAAAATTTTATAATAGTTGTAAGGACGCTAATAACGTAGACCTATTAAGGCTATTTAAAGTAGTTAGTTTTTATAATAATATTATTAAAGTTATAATTAATATTATAAAAAGTAGTATATACTATATATTCTATCGGCTCTATTATAATTTTAATATTTATATTAAAGTATAAAACTATTATCTAAATAATAACTTATTTTACGTTAATAATAAGGTTTTTATACTCTATAGTAATAAAATTTAAATATACCTTATATAATTATATTATAATAACTACGTTACTAATATAATATTTATATATTTATATATTAATTAAATAAATAGTGTGGCTGTAGTAGCTCGGGACGACTAAAAGGGATTTTAAAAAAGAAGGAGTATATATATACCTTTATACTTAACCTGTTTAAAAAACTAAATATAATAATAAGTAGAAAATATACGCGTAACTATTATAATATAATTACTAGCTATACTATATAGACAGCGTCGCCTATTATATATATAATTATTTTACTTATTTTAGAGTAAAATTAAAATATAAAAGTAAGTATTACGTACTATACTTACTACTTATATTAAATATATATTAGATAAGTGTATTTATTAATTTTATTATACTATTATTTAAAAGCTACTCTAACAGTCGCGATTATAGATATATTATAATTTTAATAAATTAACTATTTAAAAAGAAAAAGTTTATACTTTTAATATTTTTTATTACTAAAGCTTACGTTTAGGTATTTATTAAGTATATCTAGTATAAAGAGGGGTATTTATTAAAGTTTATAACTAATTATAGTATATAATTTACGTTCTAGTTTTAAAAATAATTATATAAAAAAATTAGTATAATACTAAAATTATTTACAGCTTTTTACTTAAAAATAGATAGATAAACGGAAATTACTAATTAAATATTAAAAGCTTATTTATATTACTTTATTAATTATAAGTAAAATAACTAGACAAAGTTATTACTTATTATAAAATTTAAAATAAATAGTAGTGTTATATTAATAGGTATAATACTATTTAAAGCTATAAGGAAATACTTATTATATATAGGTACTAAACCTCCTAGTATACTACTAAAAGAATAAAGGGTAACATGCAATACGTAAGCTATAAATAAACTTCTTATATATATTAATTATATAAAATAAAAACTGCGTTTAGCACTAATATAGATATAAATAAAAATAAAAAAATATATTAATAGTTAATAACTACTAGCCTTTAAAATATATATAGGTAATTAGGTTATATTTAACGCGCGTAACGTCTATTCGCGTTACTCTAAAAAACTAAAAAATAAAAATTTTAGACTATTTAAGATTATAAATATTTATAAAAAGTAGTTAGATAACTATTATAGTACGAGTTAAATTTTTAAGTTTAATTTTATTAGTTATACTACGTTTAAGAATATTTATCTGTAGTTTTATCTATAGTTATTTTATTTATAAAATATAATACTATACTAAGGTAGCGGTAAGAGCTATAAAGGCCGCTTATTATAAAGAAAGATTTACTAGTTTATAATATAAAAGTAATACTTAATTATAAAGCTAATATATATATAATTACTTTTAATACTAGTTATAAAGGTATACTAAAGGTTTTTATTAAATAAAAAGATTTTAATAATCCTAACTAGTGATCTTACTTTAATATTATAGGCTATTAAAAATACTTTATAAAGTACTATCGGCGTTATTTATAAATATGTTAAAAATTAAGTATATCCTTCTTAAAAGGTTATAATATATAAATAGCTATTACCTAACTTATAATAAATAAACAATCGACTAATAATAATAATCGAATAATTAACTAATAATAATAAATAAATAATTAATTAATAATAATAAACAAATAATCGACGGATAATAAATAATAATAAAAAACTAATAACTAATAAATAATATAATATAACTAGTAAATAAGTAGTATAACAGACCTGTAAAAATAATATAACTTAGTATAAAGGGCTTTTTTAGAGGTATAGGTAGTAGATAATAAAAGCTATACTTACTAATCGTATTTATAACTCTAATAATTAAGTTATAATAAAAGCAGTTCTATAGCTTACTATTTAAGTAATTATATATTTTACTACTTTAATAGGAACGTTTTATTTTTATAAATATCTAACTCTACCCTACTATATAAAAGTTAAAAATATATAAGACTAATTATAAAACTTTAGAAATAAAACTTTTTAGAGAAAGAAATAGTATTATAAGTATAAAGACGCCCCTACTTAAATATAAGTATTAAAATAGATATATCTATATTAGCGAAGCTAGCGTTTTAGTATATACTTTTATTTTATTTTAAAATACTTAATAAACTCCCTATACGTAGATTCTTATTAAATATTAATATTTAATATTTACTTTTTAAGCCTCCGTTACAATTCTAAATAAAATAAAAATTTTTTTTTTTATAATATTTTAGTAGCAGTTAATATATACTAATAATTATAAAAATAAATAATAATATATATAATATTTAATAGGTATAGATTTAGTACCCGCTTAAATATTAGTAATAATTAAAATAACTATTAAACTAATCATAAGCGTATATTCTTAGATTAAACTTAACTTATTATTATTATTAAAAACTAACTTTTTATTATAGGCTTAAGACTACTATTACTAAAAAATATCTAAAAACATTTTTACTAATTACACTTTTTAGTATTAATAAAAAATTTTTTTTTATTACTTATAGTAGGCTAAATGTACTAATTTATAAATATAAATAAAAAAAGGCTTTAAAAGTTAAAAGCTAAATACTTATACTAAAATAGTATATTCTAGAAATTTATAATAGTTATTATAGATTTTTTAATATTTATATTTACTAAAATACGTACAAGCGTATATAGTACTAAAATATTTAGTATATACTTTTTTTTAAAAAATATAATTTCTGATAATAGTACTACTGTATATTTTATTAATAATATTTTAATACTTATTTCTAAATTAGTTAAAAAGATAACTAAAAGTAAAAGTATTAAAACTAAACTATAAGTTTTAGTATTTATTAAAATTAATACGTAACTTTTAAAATAAATTTTATATAATATTATAGACGTTTATATAGAGAATATAATAATTAAAAATATTATAATAGTAAAAAGATTTTATATTAATATTATTTTTAAAACTTATTTAATAAGGACTAGTATTTAGGAGTTAAATTCTAATTGTATATTACGTATAAATATACTAAAATAGAATATTTTATTAATAAAACTATAATATAAATAGAACTTTACCTTTATTAAATATAAGTTAATAATTTTTTATTTTATAATTAATACTATAATAAATAATTATAATACTTAAAAATTATAAGTTAATTATTTCCGTGTGAATAGTTAGTTTAACTAAAATAAAAGTATTTTTTATAATTCTTATACAGGCTTATTTTTTTTAACTATATCTAGGAGAATAACTTTTTTTAACTAATATCTTTTTTAGACTACTGTCTTAATGCTACACTTTACCTCTTTTTATATAATTAAAAGTTAGTAGATATAGTATTAGTTATTAGAGTATTTAAAAAACAATATTATAAGTATTAGAATAGTATACTAAAAATATTAAAATTAATAATAAATTTTTTTTTAAAATATGTATACTACTTAACTCATTATATAATATAAATAATATTTAAAAAACTAAAAATATTATTACTATAATAATTCTATTAAGTATTTTAAAATCGCTTTAATATACTAATAAATAAATTAGGTAGGTATTAGAGTATAATTTTAAATAATAACTTTAGTAAAAAAATCTATAATTATAGCCTCTACTTAATAGACTTAAAATTACTTATAATAGTTTTTAAGCATATTACTAAGCTATTTTATATGTATTATACTTTTAAGATTTTTATATTTATTTAAAATAATAATATTACTATAGTATTATAGAATAATTATTTATATTATAAATAATATATATCTAATTAAAATATTAAGCTTATTATAACTTTATTAGATATTTAGAAGCTAAATAATAGTGCTAAGAAAATATGTAAAATATAATTCTAATAGGAATAAAAATATAATTAAGTACTAATTTATTTACGATACTTTAGTCTAATATAATAAGTAGTGGAATATAAGTATATAAAATAAAATAATTATTAATATATTAGATAAATTTACGAAATAAAGTATTTTATAACTAGGTTAAATAGTAGTTTAAATAGTAAAAGCCTATAATTATAAATATATAATAGTAGACTTATACTTTAATAAAAAGAAAACTTTTATATATAGTTACTATACTTATTTACTAAATAGAAAGGACTTAATAGGTCATAATATATATAGATTTAAATAATATTCCTAGAGCTATATTAGGTATTTAGTAAGTTATTATGCTTTTAATATTTATAAAATATAAGTTATAGTACTTATTTAAGTAATTATAATTTAATATATTATAATAAATATAAAGCTCTTCTCTAAGGAGCTATAATATTTATATACTAATTAAATAAATAATATAGCTATAGTGACTCGGGGCGACTAAAAGAGGTTTTAAAAAAGGGGGAGTATATGTATGCCTATATAATAGAACTATAAATTATACTAGAGTTATAAAAAAAAATAGTTTTATTTATTATTATATTTTATAAAAATAAAGTTATATACTTAAATATAATATATAATACTATATATATACTAAACTAGTTTAATAAATAAATAAAATATAATAAATATTTAAATCCTAATTATAAACTTAGAAATAGTAAATATAATTAACGTAAAAAGGTAGTAAACTAAATCCTATATAATATTATTAAAAAGTTAATAGCTATATAGAATTATTATTTAATTAGTAATTATTTAAAAAGCTATATAATAATAAATAAATAAATATATTAGTAATATAATTTTATATATAAGACTCGTGCTATATAATATTTAAAATACTATTATAAATAATTAAGCGGTACTTAATTATTACTAATAAATATATATACCTAAAATAACAAGTTAATTAAATTATAAATATAATTTTTAAAATTTAAGGTAGAAATACGTCCGACTCGTTTTTAAAATTATAAATAATATTTTTATTAATATAAATAAATACTACTACCTTAATATTAATAATAGTATTATTAAGATTAAGTAATACGATTAAGTAAAAGACTATAATAATAAATATTTAAAATTAAATATATAAATATACTTTTCTATAATAGGAGATCTAAATATAGTAATTTTAAAAATTAGTTATAAGATAAAATAAATTTTATTAGTATTTATATAGTAATTAAGTATTTATAAAATAATAATATCTAGCTCTAAAATTTAAAAAATCCTATAATTAATAGGCTATAGATTATAGTACTTCTGTTTTTACCTATTTTTATATTAAGTAAGGACGTAGCGTATACTAAGTCGATACAGCTCCTATAAATAAACCTAAAAAAATAAAATAATAATTTTTAAATTAATTTTAGGTATATATTTTACTGAGGGCTATAAAGATATAGGCTAAGTTATAAATATATATTACTTTTAATACTATAGTAATAGTCGAAATACTTAAAAAAATATTTATAATATTATTTTTTAATTATTCTACTTAGTGGGGTGGCACAGTGGGCAAGTGCTTAGAAATATATTAGATTCCTTAAAGATTCTTTAAATTTTTAATATCTTCTTTATATTAGAGGTTCGACTCCTTTCCTTATCGCAGTATTCTTTAAATACGCCTATTTTATTAGTAAAAAGTAGAGTTTTTAGAAGTATAAAGCACTGCTAAGGAATTAGTATAAAATTATAAAAAAACTAAAAATCCCTATTTAGAACGCGTTATATTTAGAGGCATTTTAGACTAAATTGCTATTTAAAGTTAAATAAGATAAAAATCTATTCCTAAATAGGCTTAGCGTAGCGAACTAGACCTAATTAAATAATAGATTAGTAATTTAATATAACTATTTAGTAATATAACCTATATATTAGTTTAGGAATTAAAGAGCTAGTTATTAGTTCGCTTAAGAGATAAAGGACTTTTCTTAATAATTAGGTAACCTTAAGTATAAGGTTTATTTTTTTTAAAAAAAAAAAAAATTTATTCTACTTATTAAAATATATATTATTTATATAAATATAATTTACAATTACTATTTATAACGTAAAAATAGTTGACTTAATATCCTTTTAGTAAAAATATTAATAAGTCTTATATATTAAAATTAATATATTTTTAAAAAAAGAAATTTAAAAAATTTTTACTAAAGTATAAATAAATACTAAATATCTACTATTAATATAAGTCTAGACTTATAAATTAATATTTAATTAATATTTTATTAAGTATAAAGTATATATTCTTTAAAAAAAATTTTTTTTTTAAATTACTTTTTTATATTTAATATATACTCTAATATATATAATAACATTATTCTATACTATAATTATCCTTAGAGTGGAATTTAAATTAAAAATCTTATAGTATAATATTAATAAAAAGTTAAGTAATATATAAATTACTATATAAATATAAGAAGTAAGATATATATATTAGATTTAGCTAAATTTTGTATAGTATACGTAACTTCTTTTACTTTTAGTATAAAAAGGGTTTAAGTTTATTATATACTATTAGACTTACAGGGGGGTAATATTAGAAAGAGTTAATCTAAAAAGTTTCCTTTTTTAAAATAATATAACTTTTTAGTTATAAGGCCTAAAAATACTGAAATAATACTGTTTTAAAAAGAAAGATAAGTGTTATTAATTCACCCTTTTAAGGGCTGCTTACTGAGGCGTTTATGGGTAAAAAAATTAGTAAATATAGAATATTTTTAGAATCCTACTAAAGGCTCTAATAACTCTTTATTTAAGCTATAAAATTTAGTTTTTTTTATATATAGTATAATAGTACTTATAATATATTAGTATATAATATATTTTTATATATTTTTATATTATTTATAAAATTATATATACAAGTTATTATTTTAAATATTTAATAATAAACTAGTAATAATAAATTACTAGTACTTAGTATAGTAGTCCTTAGTGTCTATAACTACCTTAGAACGGTTAGGGAGAGATAAAATATAGTTATTAATTACTTTTTATAGTATTCTATTTTACTGCTTTAAAATAGCTTTTTTAAAAGACTCTATACTTTCTAAACTTAATCCTATACCTAAATTCGCCTTTTTATTTTTAATTAGTCCTAATTTTAATAAACTCTATATATTTTCTATAGGGGCTATATTAGGACTATAGGCTAGGCAAGGAAAAAAAGTAATTTTATTATTTTTAAACTAGTTTAAAACGTTTATTATTTTATAAATAGGGGCGTTCTGTTATTAAAATTACTAATCTAAATTACTATTAATATAAAGATTATAATTATTATATAATATATATATATATTATTATATTAATATAAAAAGCGGTAAAAAACTTTATAATATTTACTGCTTTTTATAATTAGTTTAATATTAGGTATAAGGACTTTATTTATATAGTCCTTACTAGTATAGGAAATAGAAGAATTTAGTATATTAATAAATACTAAATTACTTTTACCTCCTAACTAAATAGCGCCCTAAACTTAGACTGTTATATTATAACCTATAAAATAATTAATATAATTAATATTAAAAGACTAAAACTATAGCCTAAAAGTATATAACAAGTTATATATTTTAATGTTTTAAAAAATTAAAATAACTTACTTTGTAATTGGCTAATAGCTAGTTCTTTTTTAACTCTATTATTACTCCTTTTTTTATAATACTTATTTTTAATCTTGCCCCTTTATATTACTAACTTATTAGAAAATATTATTTTATTTAAATTTATATTTTTTATATTTTTTATATTTTCTTTAGTGTATTTTAATTCTTTTTTACCGTTTTCTTTGTTAATTATAGATTTTCTTTTCTTATATTAATATTATAATTCTTTACTTTTAAAACCCTTTATAATTATCTTATAATATTTAGCTTTTTTTCTAATAGTATTCTTATATTATTCTTTTTAGGACTTCTAGTTAAGTTATTATTAATAACTTTTTTATTCCTTTTAGTTAACGTTTTTATACCCCCTATATAAACTCTTTTTATATTATAATTATTTTATTTTTTATTTTTAATACGTCGTATAGCGAGATAAATAGTAGTAAGAGACTTTTTTAAAATAGTAATAATTATTTTTTTATATTTATCTATAGGAGCTATATTGACTTAGTGTACGCTACGTCCTTACTTAATATAGGTAGGTAGAATAGAGGCGCTATAATTAAGGCCTATTAAATATAGAATTTTTAAAATTCTGTTATAGCTAGTAGAGTAATAACTTAATAAATAACTTATTAAGTAGTAGTTATAATAACGGTAGGATAACAACTATAAAATAATAATAGAGTATTTATAGATTATTATTATTTTAAATAGAACTATAAGTAGAACTATAGGTTATATATAGCGTATTTAATATAGCGCGTTTAAAATAGTAACTATAATAGCTTTTTCTCCTTTCTATAAATACTATATATTTAAAGTCTAGAAATTTTTTATTATTATTATATCTACAACGTTAGCGTTCTAGTATCTAACTATTAAGCTAAGTAACCTGTAGTGTACGGCATAGACTTTTACTAATAGTAATAACTAGTTAGATTATATTAAGAACTACTCTAACTTTTATTTTAACGTAGTACAACTAGCTAGCCTATTTAATAAACTAAAAAATTCTTTAGTTAATATTTTTAATTCTAATTTAATTCTAACGCACCTCTTTTTACTTAAGTAAAATACTATTTTTAGCCTTAATAATACTTATAAAGACTATAAAATTTAATTTTACCTATATAAAAATATAGTAAAATTTATAAAAGAATAGTAAAAAAAGGGCTATACTTTTTTATTTAAGATAGAGAACAGCGGCGGCAGCGGTAGTAGTAATAGTAGTAATAGTAGTAGTAGTAGTAGTAATAGTAATAGTAGTAGTAGTAGTAGTAGTAGTAGTAGTAGTAGTAGTAGTAGTAGTAGTAATAGCACTTTAATAATAAAAAAAAGAGACTTCTTTAAAGTAGTAAAGAAAGCGAAGCTCTAGTAAAAAAAGCATATTAAAATAATTAGAATTATTTAGGCGCGGGAATATATATACGCGTAAAAATAGAATAGATAATAGTAATAAAAGAAGGGTACGCTATAATACTGTAAGGTAGTTATAGAAGTTTACTATTAGAGGAGTTAGTAATTATTATAAAAGAATTAAAAAATCCTATAGGGAGTACTACGCTATATTTTAATACTTTAATTACTATCTATTTAAAAAGGTTATAAGTTATTAGCGCTAGTAAAAAAGTCGTTATAGGTACTATATAAAAAGCTTATTAAAAGTTAGTTAATTACGTAATATAGTAAAAGTTTAAATAGCTAGTCTAGAGTTGCGTAATATTACGGTAATAACTCTAAGAGAAGGAAGTAGTAGTAATTATAAATGAAGAATTATTTACTTTTAAGAGTAAATTAATTTTATATTTAAGTTTTTAAAAAGTTACGTCTATTTAAGAGAATAGGGGTTTAACTTTATAAAAGTTAAAAGATATTATTATATACTAGAATAATAATAATATATTACGTAAGCAGTAATAATATAAGTATAGGCTAAATTTTTATTATTAATATAATTATATTATTAGATTACTAAGTATAAAGGCATATATATACTACTTTTTTTTTAAACCCCTTTTAGTTACTCTAAGCTACTACAGCTACACTCTTTGTTTAATTAATATATAAATATATAGATTACTAATATACTTCGGAAAATTAGTTACGTAACTAATACTAGGCCTAAAATAGAGTAGTTAATATTTTAGTAAAATATATTTACTAACTAAAAAGTTATAGAAACCTAAAAAAATAGTAAAAAAATTACTCTATTTCTATAATTTTAATTTATTATAGATAATAAATAAAACGTAACTATAATTCTTATAAAACTTACTCTAACTCTCTCTTTAAAATAGTATACTTTACGTATTTTTTTAGCTTAGTAATTAATTTAATATTAATTTTTAAATATAGTAACTTTTCGGATTAATCCTTACTAATATTACTCCCCTGTATAATATTAAAGAAAGAGACTAATTTTTTTTAAATAATAAGAAGAAGGTATTTATATTATTTTATATAGACACTATTGTGCTACTATACAATAAGAATTATAAAATCATAGTAAAGTAGCTCTAAAACTAAATTATTTTAAAATATAAAATAAAATTAAAGAGACTTATATAATAATTCTATAAATTAGAGTAATTAATTATTAATAAATAATCTAAAATAATTATACTTATCTATAATATATATTTTAATAAAATTCTAAAAATATTTAATTGTAGTAATAGAAATTGTTGTTTTAAAATATTACTTTTTTAAAAAGCTTATTAAGTTTACTAAAAGAGCTTCTTAGTAAAATATTAAGTAAGATTAATAATATATAAGATTAAATTTATATATAGTAATTATAGTTTACCTATATACTATATTTATAATTTTAAAGCTATTATCTATTTTTATAAATCTAAGTTTATAGTATTATAGTATTATTAATAGTATAATTATTTATTTATACTATACTTACTAGTAGGTAATATAATATAAATAATATATTAATTTTAATTGTATAACTAAAAGAGTTACGTTATTTACTATTAATTTTAAATAAATAAAATTATTTTATTATTATATAGAAATAATATTGTAAAATATAATTTTTAAAAAGTAACTAAATAGACGAGTGTAACTACTTTAATAATAGAAACTACGCTACTTATATTAAAATATATAAATAAAGAAGTAATCGCTTTAAAGTAATTATTTATAAAATTATACTCAATTTAGAATTCTTTTTTTATATATTAAGTATAAAGGTATATATATACTCCTCCTTTTTTAAAACCCCTTTTAGTCGCCCCGAGCCACTACGGCCACACTATTTGTTTAATTAGTATATAAATATATATATAAATATTTAGAATTTATTAGAAGAATTTACTATAATAATTAATATATAATTAAGCTTAATATTAAAAGAAATAAAACTATTATAATTTAAGTATACTATATTAATATTTAAAAGATATAGCTACTATAAGAATATATTAAAAAACTATTTAAAGTAATTTATTTATAAATTACAAATATATCTACTTATAAATTAATAATAGTATTTTTAAAATAATAATTTATATGTTTTAGAGAGTAAATTAATTTATAAAAATAAAATTTTTAAATATTAAGGAAGTATAAAATAGGCAGAGGAGAGTCTAGTAGATTTTATTTAATTTAAAAAAAAAATTCTGTCGAAAAGAAATTAAAATAAAATATATTATAAAAAAGAGTAAATAATTAAAACTATAAAATAGCCAGAGTTTTATTAAGTAATATATATAGTTAACTACGCTTCTCTATTTAAGCTCTACTAAAATAGAGATAGCCGTTTAAAATTTAAAACAAAATATATAATTAAAAAATTAAAATAAAGAACTTTAACTATAAAAGTATAACTTATCTTTTATATTTTACTACTTTAGTAAAGTAGAATAACTCTATTATTATTATTTTAAGTCTATAAGCGTAGCGTAATCCTTTAAAAATAAAGTAAAATACTATTAGCTTAGCTATAAAAAAGAATTTACTTCTAGAGTCTATAAAATTCTCTATTAGAGGAAGTTTCTAGTCTATTATTAATATATAATTTTCTACTTCGTACTATTTAAAAAATAATAGTAAAATACTAAATTAAAATTAGTAATAGCTAAAATATAATTGTAAAAATATTTACTAACTAATTTACAATAGTCCTAGCTATTAAATACTAAGTATATATATTAGTTTTAATAAAAACTGTCTATTAAACTCTAATTATTTAATAATATTATATAAATATTTTGTAATTAGTTAGTCTAGTACTATCTTAAAATATATTACGTAGTTTTAAAGTAAAAGTTATTTTATTATTAAGCTATAATAAGTTAGTATAATATATAAACTAAACTTAGAAGAAGATTATAAATTTTAGAATTTATTATACTATACTAAATTATAAATTTAATAAAGGTTTTATAGATTTCTTTATATTTATTTCTTTATATATATTTATAGAAACTATATTAACTTTATATATACTATATTCTTATTTAAGTAAGTCGGCCTCTTGTACTGCGTAGAGATAGAATTCGGGATCGTCCTTAATATAACCTAGCTAGTTATTACTATTAGTAAAAGCCTATACTATATACTATAAATTATCTAGTTTAATTATTAAACACTGAAATACTAATATAAATATAATAATAATAAAAGATTTAATTTTAGTAATATTAGAAAGATTTTTAAACTCTATCTATAGTATTTATAGAAAAAAGAATAAGCTACTATATATAATCTATAGTTTTATATATAGTTCTACCTTATAGTTTTACTTATAGTTTTATTTTTTAATTTTACCTATAATTCTATTTAAGATAATAACCTATAAATACTCTAGTAGTATTTTATAGTTATTACTCCGCTGTTATTATTATTATAGCCTAATAAGTTATTAACTTAAATTATTACTCTACTAGCTATAATATTTAATAAATTCTATATTTAACAGACTCTAGTTATAGCGCTATTAATTTTACTAATTTTTATATTAAGTAAAAACGTAGTGTACTAGTACTAAGTTAATATAGCTCCTATAGATAAACGTAAAGAAATACTATATTTTTACCTAATATAAGTAACTAAAAATAGAGTTACTATAACTAGCGTCTATTAAATATACGATTTTTTAAATTTTATAGTTATAGAGTAATAATATAATAAATTACTTATTAGGCGATAGCTATAATAATTATATAATAAAAACTATAAAACGGTAATAACCTATTTATAAATTATTATTATATTAGGTAAAATTTTTTATAAAATTATAGATTATATAATACGTTTAAAATTACTAATATAATAGTATTTTTTTCTTTTTATAAATACTATATTTAAAGTTTAGAAATCTTTTATTAAAATATTTATAATATTAGCGTTTTAGTATCTAACTATTAAGTTAAATAAGTTATAATATATAGTATAGACTTTAACTTATAGTAATAACTAATTAGATTATATTAAAAACTACCCTAACTTCTATCTCTACGTAGTATAAAAGGCTAACGTATTTAATAATCTAAATTTTCTAGTTTATATGTTTAATACTAATATAATTCTAATAGGTCTCTTTTTATATAAAATAGTTATAATTTATTAGCCTAATAATACCTATAAGAATGCTACGATCTATTCTAAATTATTTAATAATATAGTAAATTTTATAATATAATAGTATAATAAAAGTAAAGCTTTTTTATTTAAAATAGAGAATAGAGATAATACTAGTAGTAGTAGTAATAGTATATAAGATTAGAAGTAAAAAGAATTAATTAATAAAGATATCTTTTTAAAAATAATATAACTTTTTAGTTACTAAGCTAAAAATATATATAAAAAAATAGTATTTTATAAAAAAGAATTAGTAGACTCTATTTACCCTATTAGGAGCTGCTTATAAAGAGGTTTAGGGATAAAAATAAAATTGTAAATATAGATAATTCTTAGGACCCTCTTTTAGACTTTTATAACTTTTTATTTAAGATATAAAATTAGTTTATTATTATATATATAACAACAGACACTATATTATATTAATTTATAAAGGTATATATATACTCCTTCTTTTTCGAACCCCTTTTTATTGTCCCGAGCCACTATAGCTATACTTTTTATTCGATTAATATATAAATATATATTATATTAATATATAAAAGATTATTATATATTAATATATTAATTATATCCTTATTTATAATAGTTACATTTTTAAAATTTTAATAATAAACTAGTAAACAATATATTACTAGTATTTAGTATAGCAGCCCCTAGATTCTATAAGTACCTTATAGTAGTTAGAGAGGAATAAAATATAATTATTAATAACTTTTTATAGTATATTATTCTACTCTTTTAGATTAGCTCTTTTAAAAGACTTTATAATTTTTAAACCTAATCCTCTACGTAAATTAGTCTTTTTATATTTATTTAGCTTATTTTTTAAATAACTCTATATATTTTTTATAGGGGCTAAATTAGGACGATAACCTAAGTAAGAAATATATTTAATTTTATTATTTTTAAACTAATTTAAAACGTCTCCTATTTTATAAATAGGGATAATATCTAATTAGAATTACTAATCTAAATTACTATTAGTATAAGAATTCCTATTATAATATAATATATATATATATGTATTATTATATTTATAAATAAAAAATAAAATTTTTATTATATAACTTATTGCTTTTTATATTTAGTTTAACTTTAGGTATAAAAACCTTATTTATATAGTCTTTATTAGTATAAAATATAAAAAAATTTAGTATTTTAATAAATACTAAATTACTTTTACCTCCGATCTAGATTATATTCTAGATTTATGGGATAAGAGTTAAATCTATTAAATAATTAATATAATTAATATTAAAATACTATGACTATAATTTAAAAATATATATAAAGTTATATATTTTATTATTTTAAAAAGTTAAAATAACTTACTAAAGAATTAGCGAATAGGTAATTTATTTCTAACTTTAATATTATTTTTTTATTATAATATTTTTCTCTAACTTTACCACTTTGTATTACTAACTAATTAAAAAATATATTCTTTTTTAAAATTATAATTTTTATATATTTTATTTTTTCTTTAGTATGTTTTAATATTATTTTAGTATTTTTTATTTATTTATAAAAGGTTATTTAATAGTTATATTAATTTAGTACTTTTCTTTAATTAAAAAGTTTTATAAAGACGTTTTTATAATTTTTAAACTATTTTTTATTAATATTCTTTTATTTTCTTTTTTAAGAGTTCTAGTTAAATATTTATTAATAACTGTTTTATCTCTTAAAGTTAATCTTAAAACTCTACTACTATTAATTATTTTTATATTATTATTATTCTTCTCTTTATTTTACTTTTTATTAGCCCTTAATGTACTTTACTAAGTCTTTTTTAAAATAGTAAAAAAAAAATAGTATTATTTACTATTAGAAAAAGTTTAATACTAAGTTTAAGTTTTAAAAAATTTAGTACTAATTTAAGAAAATAGGAATTTAGGGTTATAAATATAAAAATATTTATTAATATGCTATATTATTAAGAATATATTACGGAAGCAGTAACTATATTAGTATATACTAAATTTTTATTATTTATATAATTTTATTATTAGGTTACTAATATACTTAAAAAAACTAGTTACGTAGTCTATACTAGCCCTAAAAGAGTATAGTAAAATATTAGTTAAATATATTACTAATTAGAAAGTTATAGGAGCCTAAAATTAGAATAATATAACTTTCTATATTTAGCTAATTTTAATTTATTATACGTAATTAATAAGTAGTAACTAAAATTCTAGTAAATATCTCTATTACCTTCTTTTTACTAGGGCAGTATTTACGTATTATTTAACTTAATAATTAATTTATAATAATTTTTAAAAAAAGTATTTTTCTTAATTAGCCGTTTTTTACCCCCCTTTAAAATTAAAGTAGATATAAAAATAATAGACTAAAAATATTATAATATTAATATATATATTATAGTCTTTATAACTTTATTTATAAATAATAGTTATTACCCTATATCTAACTATTAAGTTAAATTTTTTTTAGGTATTAATAGTATTAAAGAACTATTATTTATTTATTTATAAATAGTCTACTAAATCCTTTATCTATCTATTATATTAATATATAAACACCGACTATTAGTTAAGCGTATACATATTTACTTATATAATATAAATTTATACTTATTTATTTTTTTATAAATACGTAATGGCTACTATAATTATTTTATACTTTACTATCTACTACTACTATTACTAATAGTAATAGATTATTTAGTATAATTTAGTAACTACTACTATATTAAATATATTTTATATTTATTTATTATTTATTATTTTAAATATAAAATCTATTTTGTATTTCTCTATTTTATTTATATAATCTTATTATAAAATATTACAGTTTATTGTTATATTATAACGTACTATACTACCGAATCGGCTAAACTACTAAACTAGCTAAAATTTCTTAGCACGATAAATACTATATATAAAAAGTAATAGATTAATAACGTACGTATAATAACTTTTAGTAAAAAGGTAAAATTATCTTTATACTTTAGGCCTATTATATAGGTTATTTTAAAAGCGTATAACGCGCTACTACAGTCTATAATACACCTTATTAGTAATTCTATAATTAGTTTTATAAAACGACTTCTCGACGCGATATATAACTAAATTATATAAAATTTACCTTAACTAAAAAGAAAATAATTATATAATATATTCTTAATCTAGATTTATAAGAATTTACGCCTTAACTATATAAGGTAGTAGATATTATAAATAAACTCTTAGCTAAGCGGGGTATAATACCTATAAGTAAAAACTAGTTTTAATAATTTATTTCTTATATAAAGGAGCTTAAAATAGTTTTTAATTAAGTAAAAAATTACTAAAGAATACTATAAAAAAATTTAAAAGTTATAAAAGAGTAGTTTAAGCTTATACGAGATACTAAGGCAAAATAGAGTATATATAATAATAATATTTATAACTTTAATAAAACTAGCTTTTAAATAAAAGTAATAAGCTTTATAAAAATTATTATAGGTTTAGAAAGATATACGAAGCCTACTTTTATATAGCTAAATAATAAAAAGTAGGTTATAGTAATTTAGAGTTTCTACGCTACTAAATATAGTATTTTACTTTTTATTATTAATAAAAAACGTATTTATATCTTTATTTAGTATAAAAAAGTTAATATACTATATAACTAAAAGCTTTTAGTTTTTAAAAATAGCTAAATAAATAACGTGCTTAGTCTTAAGTAGTTAAAGTATTTTAATAAGTATATAAAGACGCGTTAGGTAGAATTATATAAACTACTTATTTTTAATAGCTATAAAAGCTATTTTAACTAGAAATTTAAAAATTACTATTTTATATAAAAGATTTTTATTCTTTATATACTTTCGCACTTTTCGTATATACTTTAGCTACTTAATATAGTATATTTCTTACTATTAAAACTAAAATACTTATAACATATATAAGACTTAGTATACTAATATATTTTTTATATTAATAAAAACGGCTTCTTACTAGTCTTTTAGAATGCGTTTTTTAACGTATTTACATATAATAACTATAAAAAAGCTTTTTTAGTAGCTAGACTAGTTTCTATTAACGCGTAGGTAGTTTTTAATTACTTTAATATACAGCTATATACTCTAATACTAATACTTCTACTAAAAACGCTATAATAGTTAAAAATTTTAAGTAATACGCACGAATTTAAATCGTAATTATAGCTAGTAAAGGAATTATTTATATAATTACTAATAATAGCCTAAGAAAACTTTACTAAGCTTATTAAAGGAGCTAAAGAGATACTATATATAAATATCTTTATAGAAGCCTACGTACGAGAGTTTAAAAGATAATTAGTAATAATAACTAAGTAAAAATTATATAAAAGAAAGCAGATTTAGACTAGTAAAATAATAAAATATAGTATAAAAGTATTATATAAAACTAATAGTACGTAAGGCGGAGCTAAATTATTAAAAAAAACTTATAGTAGTAATAGTAATAAATCTAAACTATTTAGTATACGGCGCTATAAAAATTATAAAAAAACTAGATATAACGCGCGTACGTGCTAAAAGAATAAAAAAAAAATTAAATTAAATATAAATATCTTATACGTAGGTTCTGTAGTAAATATAAAATAATTTTACTTTTTATATATAGTATTTATTATACTAAAACAGTTTAGCCGGTTTAGTAGTTTAGCTAGTTTAGTAATATAGTACGTTATAATTAAATTATAATTAATATTATTTTATATACTATACTATATCTAAGTATATTTTACTAATAGCTATAGTTTAATATATTGCTCTACTATAATTACTATTTTATACTTATCTCCCTAATCACCCTTATTTATTTTTATTTTTTTTTATCTCCTTAATATTTTTTAGTATTAATAAGTAGGCGATACGTAGTATTATTTTTAATATATTAAAGGCTTCTATAGCGTTAAGTTTATTAGTATTAATTTTACTAGTATTAAATTTATTAACGTATACTTATATACTAAATAAATATTTTATAACTACTTCTACCGCTTATATATATAAGTTATTATTAAATAAATTTTTGTAAATAGAAATATGGGGCTCGGCTCTACTTATAGTTATTATAGTTTTATTTTTAAAAGTAATTATAATACGTAAAGTTACTATTAGTATATTATTATATATTAGCTAAGTATACTCTATAAGCTACTAAAACTAAATACTACGCTAGTATTTATATTAATATATTAAATACTATTATATAACTTTAATAATAATATAGTAGAATAGGGGATATTATAATATTATAATATTATAATACTATTTAGTTTATCGAAAAGTAAACCGAAAAGTAAAAGTACGCCTAGACCTCGATCCAGACTATTTAGTTTATAAAAAATAGAAGTAACTAAAGCCCTATAGTAATATACTAAACTTTAGTATACTAAGCTATATATATTAAGCTATATACTATAGCTAGAAGTTTAAATCTAACTAAAATAATAAAATTTTATATGATTTTTATATACGCTTATTTTTTAACTATATTTAGAAAAATAACTTTTTTTACCTTATACCTTATTTAGACTACTGTTTTAATACTATATTATACCTTTCTTTATATAATTAATATGTATAAATTATATATTAGTATAAAGTAATTAAAAAAAATAATTTACAATTCGGGCATACGCTATAAAAATATATATATTATAAATTATATAAATATTATACTATATATACTTAACTTAGTTAAAGTGTTTATAAATAAAAACAATTTATAAGACTATAGAGCTATTATTATATAAAAAAGGTAAAGTGTAGCGTTAAGGTACTAGTCTTAGAAAATAGAGTTATAGAGATTAAATAAATTATAAGTACTATTATAAAATATATAAGAGTAAATTATAAATAATTTTTTTATTTATAGTTTTAAATAATTAATATAATTAATATATATATATATATATATATAACCTTTATATAATATTATAAATACGTAAAAAATAAATATAAGAATATAATATTTAAGTTAGATAAGTGTACGAGCGTATTTTATTACTAATATATAAAGATTATAAATAAATAATTCTAAAAACAAATCTGGAATAAATTTAAAATATATAAAATACTTAAAATTTTAAAATTTTATATTTAAAACTATTTTTTTATATATTATATTTTCTATTATATTTGTTAAAGATTTTAATTTCAGAACGATATTCTATTCACGATTTTAAAAATAGTATAGTATAATAAAATTATATAATATTATTAAGTGGAGTTAATTATAATAAGTAGATAATATTATATTTTTTAATATAAATATAAAACGAGTACAATTATAAATAAAAATAATATTTTAATTAAATAAGTATTACTAGTTTATTTATTTATAATTCTAAAAAAGTACTTTAATTATTATAATTAGTATTTAGGCATAAGGCTATAGTGCACGAGGATCTTTAGAGAGCTAATAAAAAAATAAAAAAATAGAGGTTATATAACTAATAGACGTAATAGAGGTTTATTATATTTATTAATAGACTCTTAGTAAGTCTATTAATAAACTCTTAATAGATTTATTAATAGACCTAATAGAGGTCTATTAGATCTATTACTATACTATATAGAAACGCGAAGTATAAAGGATTTAAAATTTATATTTAACCTATTATTAATCTATTATTTAGATTATTAAGACTCTTATTAATTTAATACTTTATTATATTAATACTAACCCCTATTACTAGTTTATATAGTAATATTTTACCCTAAGTACTTATTACTACTTTTATCTAAAAACTAACCCTAAGCCTAAAAGGATTTTAATACTTTAAATACTCTTAATATAAGTAGTTTTGATGACTTTACTACTATATATAACTTACGTAATAAAGTAATACTACTAAATATATATAATAGAGACTAGAGAAAGCTAAATTATTAGTTACTATAACTAGATCTATACTTCTACTTTATAACCCTAAATATAAGAAATAAAGATAAGATTTTATTTACTACTACTTATATGTAAGGAAAAGCTATAGAATAAATTTAATTTTATATAAGTATTTATATAGCTAAGAAGAACTCTAAAAAAAATAAAATTATTAAAATTATTAAGGACTATTTTATCTTTAGGGAGAATCTTAAATAGTTTTTTAAAGTTACTAACTAAGTAGTACTAGGTAAATAAGTAATTTAAAAATTTAAATAAACCTATATAGCGGCAGAGTATATAGTAAAATTTAAATATTATACTATATAACTAAAATAAAAAAAAATACTTTTAATAATGCTGTATAAAAAAAAACTAAAGAGAAGTGTAAAAAAAAAGTTTTTAAAAAGTAAAACTTCTATTAGTAAATTTTAAAAACTATATAATAAATTTATCTAAATTAACGTAAAGTAATATAAACTAAACTAAGCGTTTTAATATAAAAGACGAAGTAACCTAAACTATAATAAACCTAATAGATAAACTAGTTATTATAAAGGTTATATAAGTTAGTAAAGTAAAAATTCTTATAGGTACTAGCTTATAAAACTAGATACTCTTACTAGTAAACTAGGGCAGGAAAAACGCTTTTATAAACTAAATAGTAAAAACGACCTTATTAAGAAAACTAAACTTATTTTATATATAAAACACTAAACTCTATTACTAGAAACTATAGATCTAAGAATAAAATTAAAAAATAGTTAAATATATTAGATACTAAAGATAAGACTATAAAAAATAATAAATAAGTTATTATTAATAGTATTAGCAATCTCGATTTTAAGAAAGTAAGAAATAATTTATTTAATTTAAGACTATATAAGGACCCCGAAAATACAAATAATAGTTAAAAATATTATTATTTATTACCTAAAGTACTAATACACTATTTTAAAAGAAGAAGAGAGGTAAATAATAAAAAAGTAGAATAGAAAGTTAATATATAAAACTACTAGAAATAAAGCTAATTTAATTAAAAAAAAGTAGACGTAATAATATTATATTTTACTAATACTATAGCTGCTTTAAGAAGAGTAAAAATAATTTTTTAAAAACACTAAGAGTAGGCGGATATAGTCTATAAAGACTAATCTAGTAATAAAAAATACTTAAGTAAAAATACTAGCTATAAACCTAAATATAGCCTAGATTACTAAAATCTAATATATTATATATTAATATAGTAACTATATAGAGTAAATGTAGATTTAGTATATTATATAGTAAAAAAAAATAGATATTTTTTACTTTTAGACTAAGATATCAATAAATATAGTTTAATTATTTAATTAATAACTATAACTAATACTTATAAAATAAAAAAGAAAATAGGTATTTCCGTAACTATATAGAAGTAAACTATATAGTAATATATAAAATTATTACTAAAAACTATAACTAAGAATACTAATAGACGTGCCTATATATAAAATATAATTAGTATAGAACTAGTAAATAAATATTTAAATTTAAAAAAGTAAAAGTATATTTTTAAAAAAAAATAACTACTATTAAAGGAACTTTTTTAGATTTACTAGTAAACCCTAAAGATTTATAAAAAAAACTAAGTATAATAAATAGTACTTTATTAATTAAATTACTAGTATAGCTTAAAGGAAGATAAATAAAAGTAATACTAGACTTAGACGTATAAGGGAACTATATATTATAATAAGTAATTAAGAAAGTAAGTATTTAATAAAAATTTAAAAATAACTTTTATATATTTTATATCGCGAATAAAACCCTCATACTAAAAATACTATAAATTAAATATAATACTATTATAAATTTTAAAATCTATTAATACTAAAAAGAGATTACTTTTAATATATTAATAGAGAGTAATTATAATATTATACTAGGTAGCGTTTTTACGGCTCTCTGCCGTAAACGATAGTTATTACCTTATATTTAATTATTAAGTTAATCTTTTTCTAGGTAATATAGATAGTATTAAAGAGCTACTATCTATCTATATATAATATAGTCCTCTAAATCCTTTACCTATTAATATATAAACGTCTACTAATACTTAGGCGTATATATATACGTTTCTATAACCTAATATATTTACTTATCTCTTTCTTTTCTTAACGCGTAGTAGCTGCTATACTTATTAACTTAGTAGTTACTACCGCGTTAAATATCTTCTATAATTATATACTATCTATATCTATTATATTAAATATAAAGTTTATTTTTTATTCTCCTACTATTTTTTCCCTATAAAACTTTATTATAAGCTATTATAGCTTATTATTTTATAGTATAGCTAAACTAGTAGTATTTTTAATATACTATATATAGACGTACTATATTAGTAAATATAACTTAATATTTTCCCCTACTATAATTACTACTTTATACTTATCTTTCTTAACTCTAGTAAGTAGGCGGCGGGTAATATTATAGTATTTTCTTTTTAGTATATTAAGATCTCCTATATATACTAGTATACGCGATAAGTATTTTATAGTTACTTTTACTACTTATACGTAAAGGTTATTATTAGATATATTTTTATAAATAGGTATACGAGACTTAGTTTTACTTATAGTTATAATTTTATTTTTAAAAGTAATTATAATACGTAAAATTACTATTAGTATACCTATAATAGCTGTTAGCTAACTATACTTTATAAGCTATTAAAAATAAACGCTACGCTGGTATCTGTAATATACTAAATTTTATTTTTTATAATTTTAATAATAACTTTAATAATAATTTTAATAATAATACGGCAAAGTAGGCGTATTATAATATAGTAATACTATAGTAGTCTAGCCTAAAAAAAAAAGAGTAAAGGCGATAGTAGCCCTAGTATACTAAACTTAAGTACGCTAAGCTATAAGCTAAGTTATATACTAAAACTATAAGTTTAAGTACTATACTAACCTAAAATAAAATATTTTTTTAAAATTTTTATATACGCTTATTTTTATAACTATATTTGGGGAAATAACTTTTTTAGCCTATATTTTTTTTAGACTAGTGTCTCGGCACTATACTTTACTTTTCTTTATATAATTATACTAAAACTTATATAGTTATAAAAGTATAATCTAAATATTAACTAAAATAAAAAAAGACTATTATTAAAGCGCTATAAATATATACTCTAAGTAAAGCCTACGTATCCTACGCTAGAAATAGTAAATAAAAAAATACTAAAAATAATAATTTTAAAACTAGAATTTAAAAAAAGTAAATTTATTTTAGTAAATACTAAACTATATTATTAAATTATAGAGCGTAAGGAAGTAAAAAACTATATAACTTATAAAATCTCTAAAAAATATAAAAAATAAAGTTACTTATTCTAAAAAAAGGTAGAATAATAGATACTACTTGAAAGAAAACTAATTAACTATAAAATAGTTTTAAAAAAAAGAAAGACGTTACCCTTTAGACTATTATAGCTATAAATAAAAAAGGAATTTTAATAAATATATAAATTTTTAAATAATATCTTAAAAAAGGTTATATATAACTATTAAAATTATAAGTAGTATTACCCTTAATATTTATACTAGAAAAGAATAGAACGCTAAAACTATATATTAATTATTAAGACCTTAATAATATAATAATTAAAAATTAATATCTACTACTAAATATAGGAGAGCTATAAAACTAATTAGCTTAAGTAAAAATATTTATAGCATTTAACCTAAGAGACAGTTACTACTTAATATATATTAAAAAAAAAGATAAATATAAAATATTAAAAAACTATTTTAATATCTTTATTATCGTATATCTAGACAATATTCTTATTTTTTTAAAATATAATAAGGACTACGTTAAATATATAAAAATAGTCCTAAAAACCTTAAGCAAGGTAGATTTTAAACTAAAGCTAGAAAAATATAAATTCTATAAAATAAAACTAAAATATTTAGAATATATTATTTTACTAAAAGAATAAAGACAAGTTCGATAAAGATAAAAGTTATATAAAATTAATTGAGACTAATAATAATAAAATAAGTATAGGAATTTCTAAAATTCTATAGATTTTATTAATATTTTAATAAGTGATCCGCGCGGATTATACACCCTTTAATAAAATTAACTAAAAAGGCTATCCTAGTTTAGTAGAGGAAAAAATAGTAAAAAGTATTTAATATACTAATAAAAGTATATATAATACTACTTATATTTATTACTTTAATTAGTAAATAATCTTTACCTTTTAAAACGGACGTATTAGTTTAAATTATTAAAATTTACGCTAAATAGTAATAAAATAAAAAATAGTACTTTATAGCCTACTACTTATATAAATTTAAGAATACAGAAATAAGATACGATATATATAATAAAAGGTTATATAAAATTATAAAAATACTTAAGCACTAAAAAATATATACTTATAGCTATTTAATACTAAAAATCTTTATAAATTATAAAAACGTATTATAGTTTACTATAACTAAAGAACTAATACTATAATAAGTAAAATAGTTTAAGACACTAGAACAATATAAATATTAAATTATTTATATTTTAAAAAAAAATAATAGACGAGCGGACGCGCTAAGCTAAAAAAAATAATTTAGTAGTAGAAAAAGTAATTAATACTATAACTATTTTAATAAAAAATAAAAATCGTTTCCTAAAACTAATTATATAACTAAATAAGTTTATAACTATAATAATGACAATACTAAAAGAATATTAGCTAGTAATTATATAAAAATATTATAATAAGTTACTGTATAAACATCTAGGAGTAAACTAAATAATAAAACTTATATAATAAAACTACTAGTTTCCTAAAATAAAGAAAAGATTAAAGTATATATTAAAGCGTATATAGACTACTAGAGAAATAAATATATAATATATTTTAAGTATAGTAAACTATAACTACTATTAATACTAGATACGCTATAGAAGAATATTATTATAGACTTTATTATAAGTTTACTAGCTTTAACTAATTTAGTTATAGATATTAGGTAGAACGTAATACTTACTATTATAAATAGATTTACTAAGTATATAGAAATAATACTATACTAAAAAAAATATATAGTAGAATAACTTAGATTGCTATTACTTAATAGGATAATACAATACTACGAAATACTAAAAATAGTTATTAATAATAAAGACATATATTATTTATATTAAACTATTAAATAATACTAATAGTATTAATTAAAATAAAATAAAAGCTATTAATAGCCTAATACCTATAAATAGATAGATAAATAAAATAAATAAACTAAACTAAATAAACTTACCTACGTATATACTATAATAAAAAAAAATAACTAAATAGTACTATCATTAATAATATAGATAGCTTATAATAATAAAAAATTTATAATAATAGAGATTATACTATTTAACGCGAGCTATAAGAGGTCTTTATACTTATTTTATTTAATAATTCCTATATACTAACGAACAGAGAAGGCTATTATAATAATAAAAAATATAAAAAAAACCTATTAGTATATATAAGAGGCTATATAAAGAGTATAAAAATAAGTTATATATTATACTAACTAAAACAGAAAAATAGCACCTTAGTAAAAAAAAAAAAATTAAAATCTACCTCTTTACAAAAAACCTAAAAATAAAAAAAAATTATAAAAAACTAGACTACGTTAAGGTTACACTATTTTTTTTTTAAAAATAATAAGATTTAGTTAACTATAGGCTAAAACTACCTAAGAACACTAAAATATATCTAGTATTTTATATATTATTATTAGAATTAGCCGATTTAAAAATACTTATTTAGATAACCTTCTATTACGTACCTAAAAAAGAAGATAAATATAAAATAAAAAAAATATATAATAATTAAGAAGAAATCTAAAATAGTTTTTAGTTAAGTAGAAGGACTATTCTAAGTTATAAAGTATATAGGAGCTAAAGAATAATTTAAAAAATTCTTAAAGAAGAAATAACGTACTATAACGCCTTAAATAAATTAAAAGTTATAAAAGTATTTACTATATCTAATATAGACTATAGTAGGGGAGATAATTTAATATTTATATTATATACAGAATAACTAGATAACTTTAAATTATTAAGTTTAATTTTTTTAGTAGTTTTTATTTTAGATAAAAAGTGTTTAGTCTTTTTATAAGTATAAAACTTAGTTTATTTTAAATAAAATTTATTTTATATAAAACGAGCTAGTACTATAGAGAGTACTTTTTTATTTTTATTTACTTTTTTTTAATATTTCTTATAGATGTTATCTAAAAAAGTTTATAATAAGTTTACGCAGAGTTTATACGTAGTAATATACTTTATATAGTATATATAAATATTAAAATTATTAAAAAGTATAATATAGTAAGAAGTAATAGTAATAGTATAATAATTATAAAAAATAAAAGTAATTTAACTCTTATAATAAATTTTAAGCCTAGTGTAAAAAGTATAGGCTTTAGATCTAAATATAATAAAAATAATAAAATTATACGTATAGGGTAAGAATCGGTTTTAATTAAGTAAAGTATAAAATAAGTACGAATTTAAGGATAAATTAGTTAAAAAAAAATAATATTATAATTAGTATTTAGGTATTAGGCTATTGTGCACGGGGATTTTTAGGAAGCTAATAAAAAATATAAAAAGATAAAAGTTACGTAACTAATAAACGTAATAAAAATCTGTTATATTTATTAATAAACTCTTAGTAAATCTATTAATAGACTCTTAGTAAGTCTATTAATAAACTTAATAGAGGTTTATTAGATTTATTACTTTACTATATAGAAACGCGAAGTCTAAGAGATTTAATATTTATATTTAACCTATTTTTAATTTATTATTTAGATTACTTAGGCTCTTATGAATTTAATATCTTATAATATTAATACTAGCCCCTTTTACTAATTTATATAGTAATATCTTACCCTAGATTCTTATTACTACTCTTACCCGAGAACTACCCATAAGCCTAAAAAAACTTTAATATTAATATATAATTAAGTTATTAATTAAATTTATAGTTTTATTATCTAATAAAATAATAATCTATTTATAAGACTAAAATCTATAAACGTTTATAATATTTATAATAATATAGGCTTTTATATTATTATATTATCTAATTAACTAAAAGGTTAATAATTTTAGTAAACGCCGTCTATAAAGGTATATATAAATAGTTATTAATTAATATACTTCGCGAGCTTTATAAAGCTGCGGTATAATATAATAACGAGAACTTATATAATACTAAATAGCTTATATAATACTAATAAGACTCTATATAAGTAGTATAAATTTTAAACTCTTAAAAGTTATACTCCTTTCTTTTAGTAAGGGTAAAGTACTTTACTAAATATAGTAACACTCTACTTATACTTTAATTATATATTTATAAATTAGTAACTACTCGTAATTATCTTTAAAGTTATTAATAATTATTATTTATAATTATATATAACGTAGTTAGCCTAAGGGGTTACTAAATATATAAATTTTAGAACTAAAGAGAGTTATTAGGCTATTACCTAGAGCCTATATAACTAAATATTTAGCTTTTAAGCTAGTAAGTCTAGTTATCCGTCCTACACTCTATATTATATTATTAACTTTTACTTTTTAAAATTACACTTTAGTATATTAGAATTTTTATAAATTTTTTTTATTTTTAAAACGTTTATTACTGTATTACTTTTAGATAGGTAACTTACCGCCTATTATACTAACCGCTTCTAGTAGTAGTAATATTCTAAACTAATATAAAATTTAAAATTAACTAAAACTATCTGCCTACATATAACTTATTAATAAATTCTATGCTAACCTACGCGTACGTAACTTTTTAGTAGAATATAGACTTTTTAAGTATATTATTTTTAGTTACTTTAAAGCCCTTTTTAATATATTATTTTATATAGATAAATTCTAGATTAATAAAATAAAAGCTTTATACAAGCGGGTAATTAATAGAGAAGGGCTAAAAAACTTAATATTATTAATAGAGCTAGAGGTAATAGTGTAACTCTAGAGTTAAGCTAATAAACTAAAATAAATTTATTAGTACACTTATAAAATCTAAAAAAAAAAAAAATTAACTAAGTGTTATAAACTCTAAAAAGTCTTTTATTCTTATTTAGTAAATATTACTAACTAGGTAATAAGTATTTACAGGCGGCGTAAGTGTTAAAAATAGTAAATAATAGCTTCTTTCTTATCCTATAAGACTAGATAAGCTAGATATATATATAACTTACTTTAGCGGGCCTTTATAGTATTATTATTTTAGTAGAAAGTTCAATAGATAGTATAAAGGCTTATATAAAATTAAATAAAAAAAATATTATTTTAAATTACGTAATAAGGCTATAATTACGTTATTAATTTACAGACTATTAGTAGGCGGGGTAAAATATAATAAAAATAAAATATAAAAGAATAAATAAGCCTTTTATACTCTAACTTAGGAGTAATATAAACAGTTTATAAATCCTACTAAAATATTATTTACTAAATAAACTCTTTTTAAAATTTAAATATTTATATATTATATTAATTAAATAAATAGTGTAGCTATAGTGGCTTAGGGCGACTAAAAGGGGTTTTAAAAAAGGAGGAGTATATATATCCCTGTATAAAAAAAATTTAAAATAAGTGTTTATCTATAGGTAATAACATAATTAAAGTTTACTAATTAATTAAATTATTAGTTTAAAAAAAATAAAGGTAATAAACTTTAAATGTTTTAAAAAAGTATAAGTAAAGTTTATTATAAAAAATAAAACTATAATACCTAAAAGTAAAAAGAAATATAACTATTTATATAAAAACTTTATATAATAAATAGTAGTATATATAGTTTAATTAAAAAATAAATTTATTAATATAAAAAAAAATAGCGTAGTATTATAATATTAAATTAATAAAACTTTTATTTTTATAGCAAACTCTAGTAGTAAAATTATATAATAATATTATTATTATTTAATAGTTCTCTTATACTAAAAATTATATAGACTATATAGAAAATAATAATAGTAAAGTAAATATTAACTAATATATATTAACCTATAATAAAATATATACTATATACAGACGCAAAGGTAAAAACGAGTACTATAAAATATTATTTTTTTTATAGTATTTTTTTATATTTATATATAGGAGCTGTATTAACTTAGTATACGCTATATCCTTACTTAATATAAGTAGGTAGAATAAAGGCGCTATAACTAGAGCCTATTAAATATAAATTTTTTTTAAATTCTATTATAACTTATAGAATAATAACTAAACTAATTAACTTTTTAAAAAGTAATAATAATAATGGCGGAGTAATAATTATAACATAAGAATAGTTTATTATAGATAAAATTATAAAGTATATTTAATATGCAGCGCATTTAACATAGAAAGTATAATAATTTTCTCTCCTTTCTATATATACTATATATTTAAAAATCTTTCTAATACTATTATTAAAACTATATCTTTTATTTTCTTTTTTATATTTACGTTAGTATTTTAGTATTTAATAATTAAACTACTAGATAATTTTTAGTATATAATCTAAACTTTCACTAATATTAATAACTAGCTAAGTTATATTAAAAATTATTTTAACTTTTACTATAGTACTATATAAGAGGCCGGCCTATTTAATAGACTAAATTTTTTAGTTAATAATTTTATTATTAAGTTATTTTTAGCACGTCTTTTTTTACGTAATATATATATAATTTTTAATATTAATAATACTTATAAAGACGTTAAAATTAATTTTAAATTATATAATAATATAGTAACCTTTATAGTATAATAGTATAAAAAAAGTAAAACCTATTTATTTAAAATAAAGAATAGGGGCGATAGTAGTAGAAGTAGTAGTAATAGTAATAGTAATAATAATAATAGTAATATCTTAATAAAAAAAACCTTTTTAAAGCGACGAAGGATCCGAAGCTTTAGTAAAAGACATAAATTAAAATAGTTAAAATTATTTAGATATAGAAATATACTTATACGTAAAAATAAAATATTAAAATAAATAATATTTAGTAGAAAAAGAATACGCTATAATATTATAAAATAGTTATAAAAGCTTACTATTAGAAAAGTTAATAATTATTATAAAAGAACTAAAGGTTTCTATAAGGAGTAATAGTAAAAAATTTACTATAGTTATAAATTATTATAGTTACTACGTAAGAACCTTATTAAAATACGTTAGTGTTATTAATTATATAATATAGTAGGAGTTTATACAGCTAGCCTAAAGTTGTAAATATTTATTATAATAATTCTAAAAAAATAGCTTTTTTAATATTATATAATTTTTTAATTAATAGATCTAGTAATACTAAAAAATCCTATTTTAAATAATAGAAACTAGTTAATTTTATTTAGACTACTATAGGCTATATAGTAAGCCATTTAGAAGTTTTAAAAAATTAATAAATTAAAAGATTATTTTTTCTCAACACTAAACTGTTATAACTTATTATTTAAAATATAGAATTAGGTTATTTGTAAATATATTATAATAGTATATATAGTATAGAAATATATACAATTTTTTTTATATATTATTTATAAAATTCTTTATAAACGTTATTTTTTTAATTTTAATAATAAACTATTAAATAATATATTACTAGTATTTAGTATAGAGCTTCTATATTTCTAAAACTACCTTATAATAGTTAGGAAGTAATAAAATATAATTATTAATAACTTCTTATAGTATACTATTCTACCTTTTTATAATAATCTTTTTAAAGTTTTTTATACTTTTAAAACTTAATTCTATACCTAAATTCGTATTTTTAGTTTTATTCAGTTTATATTATAAATAACTCTCTATATTTTCTATAGGACGAAATTAGGGCTATAAGTTAGATAAGTATAAAGTATATTATATTATTTTTAAACTAGTTTAAAATTTTTATTATATAATAAATAGGGGTATTATACTATTAACATTACTTCTGTAGATTAATAATAATATAAAAGTTATTATTATTTAATAATATAATAATATCTATATATAGTTTTTATTATATTATTAATAAGTAATAAAAAGAAATTATAAAACTTTTTACTTTTTATATTTAGTTTTACTTCGAGTATAAGGACTTTATTTTTATAGTTTTTACCCACTTTACCTAAATGTTTTAATACGTTAAGTAAAAAGGTATATATATACTCCTCCTTTTTTAAAACCTCTTTTAGTTGCCCCGAGCCACTACAACTACACTATTTATTTAATTAATATATATATATATATATATAGGTTTTACTAGTATAAATATATAAAAAAAATAAGTACTTCAATAAATATTATATTAGTTTTACTTCTTATCTAAATAGCTCTCTATATATAAGGAGTAAGGTCTCGTTCTATAAAATAATTAATATAATTAATATTAAGAAAATAAGTCTATAATAAAAAGATATAGAAAAAGGTATATATATTAATATTTTATAATATTAAATAAATTACTTTATTATTTAATAAGAGTTAGTTCTTTTTTAGGTTTATTATAAATATTTTTATAAAATTATTTAATATTTTATCGTCTTTATATTACTAACTTTTTAGAATATATTATTTATTAACTATTTTTTTATTTTAGATTATTTTATTATTCTATTCTTATTAACTGTTTTTATATTATAATTATTATTTTTTAGTTTTATTTGTTAGCTAGTATTATAAATAATTATTTTAGACTTTTTTAAAAGAGAAATAATTATAGAAATAAAGATATTTATATTATAAAATAAGTTAACGTTAAAGTTATATTTTAAAAATTTAGATCTATTTTAAGAAAATAGGAGTTTAGATTTATTAAATTATAAAAATATTATAATATACTATAATAATATAATTATATTACATAAGTAGTAATTATATTACTATAAACTAAATCGTTATTATTAATATAACTTTATTATTATATTAAATTTTTATTAATATTTATATTATATAATTTATATTATACCTAAAAATGTATCGTTAAAATTTTATTTATATATATTTACTAATAAAAAATTTACAGGACTGTTATAAGGAAGAATAATTTTTTATTTATTTATATAATATTACCTTATTACCTATACTTACTAAGTAGTAACTAAAATCTTTATTAAAATCCTTACTAGAATTCCTATAATTTCCTCTTCAAATCGTAATAATTACCTATTTTTAAGCTTATTATTTAATTTTATATAAATTTTTAAATACGTAACTTTTTAAAGTATCTATTTTTCCTTTTATTCCTCTATAATAGTATAATTTTTTTTATTCTCTATTTAAAATATACTACTATAACTTAATACGACTAGAAATACTATATTATTATATATTAGCTAATACTAAAAATAATATTATATTTAAAGTAGTTTCTAAAGCACTTAATAGAAATTTAAATAAAAATATTACTATTTTAAGACTTTTATAATACGGTATACTATAAATTTAAAGACTTAAATAGGTTTTTATATAAAATACGAACTCTATAATAATATCTTATATTTTAAAAAATTATAATAGTTTATTTATTTTTATACTTCTATAATTTATTTAATAAATATTACTAAAACTATATTAAGTATTACTATAACTATTTTTAAAATCTTATTAAATCCTCTACTATATTTAGTTAATACTAATATAAATAAAAATTAGAATTATTTTAATATATATTACTAAGTATTATAAAATCTAGAAATTTTTTTATAATATTTTTAATATATATATTTAGAGTTTATGATAACTTTATATATATTTATAAAAATAAATTATACGATATAAAATAAAAAGTATAAGAAATTAATAATATATAAAGTTTACAAAGATAATAAAAGTTAAAAAGTTTTAAAGTATACTATATCTTATTAACTTTAAAATAAGTTAGTTAATATTTAAAGAAAAAGCTATAGTAACTACTCTTAATCTAAAAAATATCTACTAATTATATATAAATATATATAAGAACTACGCTTTTTAAGATAAATAGAATAGTAAAATAAAAGAATATAAAAAATGATGTGTACTATACTTAGATATACTAGTTATTTAGAAAGAAGGTAATTATACTAATAATACTAGTATAACTTTTAAGTATACTATAGTATAATTCTATTACTACTTTGTATATCTATACTATTATATTATTTAAGACTAATATAACCAAGTAGCTATTTAGTAGAGAGTTAATTATATTAATAAAATTAGTATAGCCTTTATATAAACTATAGTATAATTTTATTTCTACTTATTATATTTATACTGTTATATTATTTATCACTAATATAACCAGTTAAGTATATACTAATAAATAATAATATTAATTATATTAATATATTTTTTAAAAATATATTAATATACCTTTTTTACTATATTTTATATAAATATTATTTTATTATATGAGACGTATACGACTAGTTAGTTATTTAATAAAATAGTAATAGTATTTATATAATTAGTATAGTTTTTAAATATAGTATAGTATAGAGTTTACTTATATTCTCTTTTTAATAGTACTGTAAACTATTTTAGTATATTATTTATAAAAGTTTTTTATACTATAGTTATTTTTAAAATAAATATAAGAACGAAAGAGTATAGTTATAAGAGAATAAGTTATCCTATATATTAAAATTAACCTATACATTTTTAAATATTTTAAAGAAATTAAAAGAGAGTACTATTAAATAACTATATTTTCTATTAGTAATAATATAGAGTAAAGTAATATAGTTTTTATATTAACTAGAATATATATAGGGGGGTGGAAAAAAAAAGACAAATTAAAAAAGATACCTATTTTAAAAATTTATATAAAATTTAATTATAGTTCTAAAAATACATGAATAATACCGTTTTAAAGAGAAAATTGCAGGGATTTTAACTACTATTTTAGTTACTGCTTACTAAGCATAAGTAAATAACTAAAATTATCTAAACCTAGCAAGGTTTTTAACCCCTTTTCTAAGTTCCTATAACTTTTTAGTTAGTAAATATATTTAACTAAAATTTTAATTATACCCTTTTAGGCCTAGTATAGGTCACGTGACTAGATTTTCGAACTATATTAGTAATCTAATAATAAAATTAGATTAATTATAGAAATAGTGCTAAGCCTTATATAATTAATAATTACGTAATATATTAGTAATATTATAGTATATAGTAATATCTTTTAACTTTTATATACTTAGACTCCTATTTTCTTAAAATGGCGCCAAATTTAACAAAACTCGAATCTAAAGTTAATCTTCTTTTATAAGTAAATACTCCTATTTTAATAATTATTTCTACTTTAAAAAGAACTTTTAATAGTATTTATAATACTATACGACGTATTAAAAATAAAGAAAAACATAATAATAATATAAATAAGATTAAAAGGGGTAGGATTTCAAAGTTAACTCTAAGAGAAAAAAGAGTAATTAATAGGAACTTAACTAGAAGTCCTAAAAAAGAAAATAAAAGATTATTAATACTGTAGAGAACAGTTTAAATATTATAAAAAGAACTTTATAGATCTTTTTAAAAGAAGAGGACTACTCTATTAATATAAGTAAAAAAAAATAAATAATTAATAAAGAAAACGCTAAAAAAAGAGTAAAATACGCTAAAAAATAATTAAAAAATATAAAAAAGATAAATTTAAAAAAAATAATATTTTCTAATAAGTGAGTAATACAAAGGGGTAAAGCTAGAAGGCAATACTATAGAAAAAGGGGTAATAATAGAGTTAGAAGAGAACTAGCTGTTAGCCAATCACGAAGTAAGTTATTTTAATTTTGTATCTATTTTTAGGCTATAGTTTTAGTTTTTTAATATTAATTATATTAATTATTTTATAGGCCACGATCTTATCCTACATGTTTAGGATACAATTTAGGTAGGAAGTAGAAGTAATTTAGTATTTATTAAAACACCTAATTCTTCTACTTCTTATACTAATAAGGATTATATAAATAAAGTCCTTATACCCGAAGTTAAACCAGTTATAAAAAGGGGTAAGTTTTATAAAGTTTTTTTACCCCTTTATTTATTAATACAATATATATATATTATATAATATTTATAATCTTTATATTAATATTAATTTAGGTTAGTAATTTTAAAAAGATAACGTCCCTATTTATAAAACAACTAACGTTTTAAACTTGTTTAAAAATAATAAAATTACTCTATTTCCTTCCTTAGCCTATAGTCCTGATTTAGCCCCTATAGAAAATATATAGGATATATTAAAATTAGGAGTAATTAAAAATAAAAAGGCTAATTTAGGGGTAGGATCTAGTTTATAAAGTATAGAGGTCTTTAAAAAAGCTACTAGTAAAGAGTAGGATAAAATACCTTAAAAAGTTATTAATAATTATATTTTATTACTCCCTAACCGTTATAAGGTAGTTATAAAAACTAAAGGCTACTATACTAAGTATTAGTAATTTATTATTTACTAGTTTATTATTAAAAATGTGAAAAAGTGACTTTTATATATAATTATATAAATAATATATAGATATATAAAAATATTTTCTATACTTATATATTATAGATACTATTATAACATATATAAAAATAAACAAATTTTACACCTTAAATAAAAAGTTATAATAGCCTAAAGTAGGACTTAAAAAATTTTTTATATTTACTGATTTTTTTTCCCTAAACCCCTTAGTAAGCAGCCGCTAACAGGGTAGATAGAATACGCTAGTTTTTCTCTTTAAAATAGTATTTTCTTGTATTTGTAGGCTTACTAATTAAAAAGTTATATTACTTTAAAAATAGTATCTTTTTTAATTTATCTTTTTTTTTTCACTCCCCTGTAATACTTTTAGTAAAGGGATATATTAATTTATAATTTTCATTAAGTTTATTATTTTAAGCTAGTAAAAGCAATATTTTTATAAAAGTATATTTATAAAATATTTAGTATTAACCTTGTACTAATACTACTATTAATAATATATTTAATTCTAGTAGGTACGCTAAGCCACGCGTTAAACTATACACTAAGACTGTAAGTTTAAGTCTCCTACTAATCTAAACTAAAAATATTTTTTATAATCCTTATATACGCTTATATTTTTAACTCTGTATAGGAGAATAACTTTTTTTAGTCTATACCTTTTTTAGACTAGTATTTTACTACTATACTTTACCTTTTTTATATAATCGCAAGTATATTATAATTTAAATAAAAAATAAGTTATTTTTTTTATAATTTTACTTATTAAAGTTTTAAGTAGTAAATTATATATATTATATTAATAACTATCTATACTAAATATAAATTTAATATAATAAAATACTACTAGCTTATATCTAATTAGCCTATTTATTTAATATAGTTTTTTTTATTTAATAAATAAATAATAAATATATAAAATTATATAGATAGAAGGCGTATACATATATTATTATAATTAAATATATATATAATAGGGTATAAAACTTCTAGTTAATAATTAATATAATTTTTAGTTTTTATAATAATTATAGAACTATATTAATAAAAAAAAGCTTTATAAAATTATCTTATTTATAACTCGTTTTTGAAAAACTTTATAGAGTTTTATTTTTTCCTTTTAATTATAAGTTATAAAGAGTAATATTAAAATTAGAAAATATATTTTACTAAACTTTTTATTACCTCCAGATATATTAAAAGTTATATTAAAAACTTATAAAGTTTGTTAAAATCGAAAATTTATTTTATATATATATATATTACGACTTTATTATACTCCTTTTTATATATATAGTTTTATTTTTTAGATTATAAAATTTAATAAATTTTAGCTAGTCTTTTCTTTATAATTATAATTGTAGCCCTTTAAATATAAAGAAAGATTCTTTTTATATATTTAATTATAAAAGCTCCTATTTCTAGTACTATAATTATTTATTTAATTTATTTTATAAAGTATCTAGGTTTATAAATCTAGTAAGTATAGCCTATTTATATACTAATAATAATTTATATACTTAACTATTAAATACTTTATAAGTTTTATAACTAATAATTCTTTAAGTATTATAATATTTACAATATTTTTATTTCTTTTAACTAACATTTCTTGTGTTACTAATGTTATAAACTATCTAATATAGTATATATAACTTAAAATATAATATATACTTTTTAGTCTTCAAAATTTCATTAATTATAGTATTAATCTTTTTCGATATATTAAGTATAAAGGTATATATATACTCCTCTATTTTTAAAACCCCTTTTAGTCGCCCTAAGCCATTACAGCCACACCATTTGTTCGATTAGTATATAAATATAAATATATATAGTATTAAAAGTATTAATAATCTTAATCATTTATTTTTACTACTAGAGCTTTGGCTTATTATAAAATTATTTAAAAGTATTTAAAAATATAAATATTAATTATAACTATATTATATAAAATATTATATACTATAGTTAGATTGTCTAACCCAACTCTACGTTACTAAATAAATTACGTTATATATAATCTATAAAGCTAAAACTACTTTTATATATAAATTAAGTATTCCTTTCTATAATATATAAAAGTTTTAGACTTATAATATTTATATTAGGTAAGTTATTTAAGTTTAAAAATATAATATAGTTTTTAAAAGTATAAAAACTGTTATTTTAATTAAACTAACTTATATAATATAAAAGTTATTAACTGAAGAGTTTTATACACTATAGGAACACTACTAACCTTATATATAAAATAGTGTTAGCTTTATAGGTTATATATTACGTAATTTATACATGTGTTACTCTAGTGCTACTCTATGGGTTACTAAATATCTTAGCTAATATATAAGCTATAATAATAAATATTATATACTAACATAGTCTACTTAAACTAATTTTATATAGAGCTAAGTTTTATTATATTTTATTATATATTACGTAACTTATTTCAGTTAAAATATCTTTTTTTTAGTTTTAAAATTATATTACCATTTTAAACCTTTATAGCTTATCTACTATAAAAGCTATAAATCTAAAACTTTAATATACTATAGAAATAATAGTAAATCTATATATAAAACTAGTTTGAGCTTTCTAGATTATATATTACGTAATTTATTTAGTGACGTAGAGTTGGATTAGGCAACTCAACCCTAACCCATTCAACCAGCGTACATAGTTACTTCTAAACTATAAATTTTTTTTAATTTTAGGTATAAATAATTAATAGGTCTTATAATACTACTAGTAATATTTAGGTAATAAATTAAATTAGTCGTAGTTTATAGTATAATTATTAATAAATATATGTTTTTATAAATAGAAGAGCGTCTATATTATCACTTAATAAATATATTAGTTTTCTACTCCTAAGTAAAAGTATAAGAAACTTATTTATTTATTTATATTTTATTTTTATTACGTTTTACTGTACCTGCTAATAATATAAACTAATAATATTATTATAAACTTATTCTATAATTTAAAATAATATTTTATTATTTAATTTTATAGTAAGACTTTAGAGTACTTATTAAACCTTTTACTAAAATAATATTACTATAACGGCTAGCTAAAGTAAGTTACATATATACCCAACTTACCTAATAATCTTATAAAATAAAAGATATTCTATTTACTATTCTAGGGGGTAATATTAAAAAGGATTACTATAAATAATTACTATATTTAAAAATTAATATAAAATTATTCACTAAGCCTAAAAGAACCTAAATTCTACCGTTATAAAGTAAAACTTATAAAAATTTTTATAAGAATTTTAGTTACCTCCTATTTATTACCTATAATAAATTAAAATTAGGTAAATATAGTAATATTTTTAATTTCTGTTTTAGGTATCTATAACCTTTTAGTTAGTAAATATATTTTACTAAAATTTTAACTATACTATATTAGGCCTAGTATAGATTATGTAACGTATTTTTCGAAGTATATTAGTAATCTAATAATATAATTATATTAATAATAAAAATATAGCCTATACTTATATAATTAGTGCTTACGTAATATATTATAAATATTATACTATATTATAATACCTTTTAGCTATTATAATCTTAAAGATCTATTTTCTTAAAATTAATCTAAATCTTTTAAATCTTAACTATAAACTTAATTTATTTTTAAAAATAAATAATTCTGTTTTATTAATTACTATTACTTTAAAAATATTTTTTACTACTATTTATTACGCTCTATACCGTATTAAAAATAAAGAAAAAAATAATTATAATATATATTAAGTTTATACAGCGGGTATAAAAAAGTTAACTAAAAAAAATAAAAGAGTTATTGATAAAGACTAAACTAAAAGTCTTAAAAAGAAAAAAAAGAAGAGTATTAAAAAATAGTCTAACTATAATAAATAAATTATTATAAAAGAATTTAAAAGAGGCTGTTTATAAACAGATTTTAAGTAAATAAAACCCTATAATTAATAAAATAAAAATTAAAAAAATATTAATATACGCTAAACATAATATAATAAATATTAAAAATATAAATTTAAAAATAAATAATATTTTTTAATAAGTTCGTAATATAAAGGTATAATATTAAAAATAAAGTATTATAGGAAAAGAGGTAATAATAAAACTAAAAAAGAACTAGGTATTAGTTAATTATAAAGTAAGTTATTTTAAATATTTAATATATTAAAATATACCACTATTTAAATATTTTTAAGTAATAGTTTCATTTATTTAATATTAATTATATTAATTATTTTATAGACTATAATAAAATAGTCTAAGTTTTGGATACTATTTAGTTAGAAGGTAAAAGTAATTTAGTATTTATTAAAATACTAAATTTTTTTTATTTTTTATACTAGTAAAGATTATATATATAAGGTCTTTATACTGAAAGTTTATTTAAATATAAAAACTAGTAAATTATATAATATTTCTTTACCTCTTTTTTTATTCATAGAATAATATATATATATATATTATTTAATAATTATAATCTTTATATTAATACTAAATTAGGTTCGTAATTTAAATAAAATAATACTCCTATTTATAACGTAACGGACGATGTATATTAGTTTAAAAATATTAAGCTTAAACTTTTTTTTTACTCAGCCTATAGCCCTAATTTAGCCCCTATAGAGAATATATAGAGTTATTTAAAATTTAGCTTATATAAAAATAAAAAGGCCAATTTAGGTATAGAATTAAATTTAAAAACTATAGAGTTTTTTAAAAAAGCTATTATAGAGAAGTAGAATAATATACTCTAAAAAATTATTAATAACTATATTTTATCCGTCCCTAACCGTTATTAGGTAGTTATAGAAACTATAGGCTACTATACTTAATACTAGTAATATATTTTTTACTAGTTTATTATTAAAAATTTAAAACTTTACCTTTTATTAATAACTCTATAATTAATATATTAAACTATAAAGATAATATATATACGAATATAATATTGTATATATTATACTATATATACTAATAAGCTGCTATTATAGTTTCCATAAAAAGGTATAATAGTTTAAAGTAGCTTTTAAAAATATTTTATATTTACAAATTTCTCTTTACCTTTAAACCACTTAATAAGCAGCGTTTAACTACGTAAATAGAATACGCTAGTTATTCTGTTTAAAATAGTCTTATTTTTATATTTTTAGCCCTTATAACTAAATAGTTATATTATTTTAAAAAATATAACTTTTTAGATTAACTTTTTTAAATGTTACCCCCCTATATTAGTACCCGCGCCGCCTATAGGTAAAAAGAAAAAAATACTTATTATTAGTTAGTAATACTTACTAATTAAGACTAAAAGTATATTTAGTACCGCCTAGCCCTATAGTAATATATTATTTAATTAATAATATTTTAAATTCTAAGCGTATACTCTAAAAAATATATAATTATTAAAAGTAAGTTAAAAATAATATAGGCTAGCCTAAAAGTAATGTAATAGTATAAAAAATATATACTTTTACTATATATATAGGTATAAAAAGGCATATAAAAAAAATAAAAAAGGCGCTATACTAAGACTAATAAGCTACTAGCTATATTATAACTAGTAGTAGTATATACGCTTCTACTATAAAAGATTTAATAAAAATAAAGTTTAGTAAAGATACTATATTAGAAGTATACTAAATGAATTTTGGTTTTTATAGTATTTTAGGTAGCGCGTTGCAATCACGAAGTGCGCCAAGCCGTTTCCGCGTATATATGCACCCGGTAAATTCTGAGGAACATTTAGGTAAAGCACGAAAATTTACCTTCTAGAATAATTCCCCGGGGATGCGACAAGGGCGCCTAGCTTCATTCCCACGCCGGGGTAAGGTTGTTGACCGCAAGAACATCGCAAGATATGATGTCTGCCAGAAGGCTGGTTTATTTCAGTTCTGGTTCGAAACTTGGCCCAATGTTCTTGTTCCTAAAACAGATGAGCAGCCTGCACACCGAAACTAAGCCTTGACAAGTGCAAAGGCTGTCCTGATCCGCGATACACGAGTTCTGAGTTTAGGGGAGTTTGGTGCGTACCGGACGCTAAATGCTGTTTCCTGAGAAACGATTCACGAACGTCGATCACTTGTCGAGGGATATCTGGGTTCCCGGTAGGCTGGGCTACACCCCCTGCGCCGGCAAGCTCAAGTGACAAATTCGAAGCAAGCTTGGCGGAAGTGTTGTTCTACCAAGCATTACGGTACGTAAATGACCTGCCACATCCTTACTGCCAAATATCACACAGAGGTAACAAATCGCGTAGTACAAGTTCCCGCGAGTGCTTTTATTTGAGATCTGGAAGACGGGCCCCTTACGCATGGACCGTTTACGCTGAGCTGATCTCACAAGGGACTTTAGCTCGTGAATTCTGACGTACGGTAACCGCGCCTTTTACTGGGCCTCGCAGTTCTCCACCCGCGTCGCCGGATGACTGGAATATCTTCCGGGCTGCAACCTCTTGACCGATCTGACCATTTCTTAACCCACGGCTCCTCTTCATATGCACTTCCAAAAACATTATTTCGTTTAGTCACAAATCGGGAGAATCTTGGTTTGGATATCATATGCTCAGATTCTACTTTCCAGACAGGAATTTGGCTTGACGTGGAATTGGCAGAACCGAAACTAGCCATCACGTTCCGACGTCGCCTATCATCTATGGGCTCCGCCATTGAAATCGGCCCAGGAATGGCAGGCCGAGACCTGAATTTGATTTCGTCAGCAGTGTCACCCACCCATTTAAACACTCTATTTCAGATTCTTCGACCTACCACCAACGAAATTCCAGATTCACCGGAAGCGAGCTCCAAGACGGGACCGGGCGCGTAAACCGGATATATGAGTCGTCTTCAGGGCCCCGAACAAGCGGCCAACCCTTTTTTAACGAGTGTTGCGGACCATCCTCCATACATGAACAGGAGTATACACCGGGCGGTAGCAACTCGATGTGATCAGCCTGGAAGAGTGACATACCAAGCCTTACCCCTGGGCGAGCGACCTCGGCCCAGTCATCTTCGTTGATGAGATACCACCAGGTAGACGAGGCGATTTTAGACGGAGTAAATAGCCAAATGTCTTTTCGGGTAACAAAAGGGAGTACTGTATCCAAGCCCTTGAAGCTGAACTCGAGAAAGCAAATAAAGTCCTTGCACTAAGTCAGTCTATCGACCACCAGACAGATTTTGGGGGGTTAAGATAAAGTCATACTTCGAAGCGCTGACAGATTTCCAGAGGCACGGGATACCTCCTGCCTATTGCATCTTGAAACTTTATAGGCTTCTGATCATATGGCTCTTCGATCGCGGGGTGTAGTTTGAAAGCAGCTTCAGTTTCGTTCTTTAGTCGCCTGGCTGCGTTTATCCTTCCTTCGCCATAGATAACCGGCATGAAGATTCCGCAGATGCCCAAGAGAGAGTATACCCAGTCTTCTTCCCGTGTGGTCTCGCGGTTCCTCGCCCATTCTAACTTTTGGTCGGCACTGAACCGAGACAATATTCCTCTGAGTGCTAAGACAGGAAGCCCAGTTATCTCATGAATGCTCTCCTCGAGAGACTGTTTGTCACCAAGGAATGTTCCTTCTTTCGAGAAAAATTCCACTGACGTTGGTGCCAGGAGCTCCTGAAGGGTCCATCCTCGAGTGAACCATCTACTGCTCCGAAAAGCCTGTTCACATGTGTACTCACCAGTTTTATCATCCCTCTTTCGCTTCCTTGCTGAGACATCAGACAGGTATACGTAACACTTCTCTGCTCGCTGGTACCAGCGAAACATGGAGTTGAGTGATTCCGAAAGCTCTGCGTCGCTCGATTTATTGATGCAACAACTATCCACCCAAAAGTATTGTAAGTCGTCTCGAGCCGCTTGTCTGCCACAGAATTCGATCTTCTCATATCCAGCCTTGTCGCGACCTCCGCCTTTGCTCATGTCTTCGAATGTGACCTCTTCATTCTCCTTTCCCCATGTGTGTGAGAGTATGGCATATTGAGGGATTGCGTTGTCAGGTAGCTTTCCGGTTAGGCAGAAGTCGCCGTTGGGTAGGATTTCTAAGAGACGCATTGTAGTAGAAGCGTCGCGAGGCTTTGGAGAGTAGTCCGTCGAGGACGGTTCGTGATTGACGGCGACCGCAATCTGATGTGCGCGAGTTCCTTTCGTGTTAGGACATAACAGGAGGATAGTTGGGTAGGCTCAGCAAGAGGAATGAGTGTCTAGAAGGCGGTGTCTCGTCAGAGGTCGTTTGGGCGGACGAGGCTGAGAGTACTAGGCTGAAGTCGAAGGGCTTGGCCCATGCGAAGGCTACCATTCTGCTGCTGCCGCTCTGCAACCGCTGCTCCGCATAGCGCATCTAAAGATTATGAGAGTTGCGAACAGTCGCCAGGCGTTCTCTCTTGGTCGCGGCTTCCGGAAGCATAAATCGACGTCTGCGTCTGCTGCGAGAACGAATTCGTTCTTGCGGCAACAGTCTATGCTTGGCGTTTGCATTATGTCAGATATAATACATTGTAATTACTACACATAATATGCCCATTTCGTTACCTCCTCACCGGGGCCCTTGATGCCTCAATACGAGGTACCAGCCAATATGGCGTTGTCACACGCCACGGTGCGTCACTGCCGCCACAAGGCTAAAAATTCCTTCTCGGCATTTTAGTAAACGTAGGAAACCCTAATTAAACTGTTCTATAAGTTTAAAAGATAAAAAGAAATTATAGGTAGCGCTATAGGCAGAGTAATTATAATATATAATAAAAGAGGGCTTACGTAACTTAGCGAAAAGGTAATAGCGTAGTTATAATTTTTAGAATAATTTAGATATATATATTTAATAGTAGCTTTATAGTATAATTAATATAAAATAATATAAAATTTTAATATACTTATTAAATAAGAATTACTTAAATTAAATATAATTATAATTTACCTTACTATAGATAGCGGCTCGTAATATAAAAATAAATATTAAAAATATTTTTATAAAACTGTAGTAATTAGTATTTAATAATTAATTAATTTATTTAAAAATATAGTATTTTAAGTCTAGTTTATAGGTAAATAATATTTAATTAAAAATTAGTCTATATTAAATTCTCTAATTATTAAAATAAATATATATATATTATAATTTAGTTTTATTATATTATATTTTAATCTAGATCTCTAATTAATTATTTAATATTAGATAGTTAAAAATATATATACTTATAGAAAAATACTAATATAACTATAATTAGTACTATTTAAATATATATTTATTAAAAACTATTATATATAATAAAAAGCTCTAAATATTATTTAAGAGAGGCGATATTAAAAAACCTAAATCTAAAAAATTAACTTTTTTAAAAATTAATATAAAATTAATTACTAAGCCTAAATATACGTAAATTATTATATAAAAAAAGATAAAGTATAGCGTCGAGACACTAGTCTAAACAAGGTATAGGCTAAAAAGTTATTCTCCTAAATATAGTTAAAAAAATAAGCGTATATAAAAATTATTAAAATTTGTTTAATTTAGTTAGATTTAAATACGTAAATTATACGGTATTAAAAAAAAAGTTAAAGAAATTTTTATAATAATTATAATTACTACTTAGTTAGTGTACGTAATAAATTAAAATTATTTAAATATAATAATTTTTAAAGCTCCTTTTTTAGGTTACTATAACTTTTTAGTTAGTAAATATATTTAAATAAAATTTAACTATACTATTCTAGAACTAGGCTAGGTTACGTAATTAAAGTTTTAATAAGAATTTATTATATAATAATAAATTTATATAACTAGTAAAAAGATAGCTTCTACTTATATAATTACTAATTACGTAATATATTATTAATATTATAGTATATTATAATATCATTTAACTTTTATAAACTTAAACTCCTATTCTCTTAAAAAAGCGCTAAATTTTTTAAAACTTAAATATAAAATAAATTTATTTTTAAAAGTAAATATATTTTTCTTTTTAATTACTATAATTTTAAAAGAGTATTTTACTAGTATTTATAAGGCTATAAGACTTATTAAAAAAATATATTATAAAAAAAGTTTATATAGGGAGTATAAAAAAGTTATTTAAAAAAAATAAAAAAGTTATTTATAGAGCCTTAACTAGAAGTTCTAAAAAGAAACATAAAAATATACTATTAGAAAATAAGCTGGAGATTATAATAAAATAATTAGATAGATATATAAAAGAGGAGTGTTATATAATTAGTATAAGTTAAAAAAACTAATAATAAATAAAGAGAACGCTATAAAAAGATTAAAATACGCTGTATAAAATATAAATAATATAAAATATATAAATTTAAAAAATTTTATAGTTTCTAATAAATAAGTAATATAAAGGAGATAATAAAATACATAATATTGTAGAAAATAAAGTAATAATAGAATTAAAAAAAAACTAGCTATTAGTTATTTACGAGATAAGTTATTTTAACTTTTTATATATTTTTAAGTTATAGTTTTATTTTTTTAATATTAATTATATTAATTATTTTATAGGTTATAATATAATACTTTAAGCTTAGGGTACAATTTAGTTAGGAGGTAAAAGTAAATTAGTATTTATTAAAATACTAAATTGTTTTATTTTTTATACTAGTAAAAACTATATAAATAAGGTCCTTATGCCCGAAGTTAAACTAAATATAAAAAGGGATAAGGAACTAAATAGAGTTTTTACTTCCTTTTTAATATATATATATTATTATATTATATTATAATTATAATCTTTATATCAATACTAATTTAGGTTAGTAATTTTTATCAGATAACGCCCCTATTTATACAATAATAGACGTTTTAAACTAGTTTTAAAATAATAAAATTATACTTTACCCTTCCCTAGCCTATAACCCTAATTTAGCCACTATAGAAAATATATATAATTATTTAAAATCTAGGCTAAATATAAATAATAAGGCTACTTTAGGTATAGGATTAAGTTTAAAAAGTATAGAGTCTTTTAAAACAGCTATTATAGAAGAGTATTATAAAATACTATAATAAGTTATTATATATTTATATATATATATATCCCTTCTAAGTAGGAGGTAAAAAACTACTCTACTTAGGTAACCTGAGTGTAAAACTACGTTATATATACTTAAATTAATATATAAAGTTTACTCTTACTTTAATAGTTTCTATTTATTATAGTTTAATTTAATTTTATAATATTATACCTTCTAAAGCGCTAAGGCCCTTAATATAAAATTCTTTTACTACTATTACTAATAGCTTTCTCTAATACTTAATAATTTAATAAAAATAATCTTTTTACTAACTCTTCTTCTATAAAAATAATTTTAATCTCTAGTAAAATATTAATGAATTTAAGTCGCTTTAGGCGTCTCTACTAATTATAATTTAAAAAATTATATATTTTAAATTTTTTTTATATATTAATCGAACAAATAGTGTGGCTGTAGTAGCTTAGGGTGACTAAAAGGATATATTTTAAAATACTATTACTACTACTACTATTACTTATTATAAGTATCTGCGCTTAATAACCCTTTTATACTTTTAGTTTTACCTAGTCTTTCTTTTTACGCGTATATATGTATATATTTTATATTTACTTTTACTATAGCTTAAAATTATATATTTTATTTTTATAATATACTGCTAGCTTTTTTATACTTTTAGTAATAATTACTATACACTCCTAAAATAATCTATTTATAGCGTTATATAAAGTAGTAAAGGTGTTTACTTATTATATATACTACTACTAAATAGTTAAATTACTATATACTAAAATAATAATACTAAACTTAAATATAGCAAAAGCTACTACATTTAGTTAAAGAAAATATATATACTACCTAGACTAGATAAAGTTACTTTTATATAATTTTTTAATATTCTTAATATTTAATTTAGTAATCTATAAAGCGTAAAAATATAAGTATTTATCTATAGCCGTATAAAGGTTATATAAAAGATTTATCTATATTTTATCTCTTAACACCTTATTAGTCTTAATAGTAAAATATAAGTGCTATTTAAACTTATTAGATATAGTATTTAGGTAATTTTAATAATAAAAAAAGTTTATATAATAATTATATAGGTTTTATAGTTTACTATTTATATTATATATATAACCCTTAAGGCAATCGCGTTATATTACGCTAAGTATTCTAGTATCTACTAATATAGGCTACTAGTTTAATACTAACTACTAGTCTACTAGTATACTTATTATTTAATTAAGTAACTATTTAAATAGATATTATTTTTAATTAACTTTTATAAACTTAGCTTTTAATTATTACGTATACAGTTTAGTACCTAATAAAATTCCCTTATTATATTTATAGTCCTAGATTATTATCTAGACGTACTTATTACTTTTTAATATATATATATATTTATATACTAATTAAATAAATAGTGTAGCTGTAGTGGCTTAGAATAACTAAAAAAGGTTTTAAAAAAGGAGGAGTATATATATACCTTTATACTTAATATGTCGAAAAAGATAAAAAGTTATTAATAACTACATTTTATTTTTCTTTAATTGTTATAAGGTAGTTATAGAAACTAGAAGCTACTATACTAAGTACTTATACTTTATTTATTACTAGTTTATTATTAAAAATTTACAAAAAGTAACTTTTATTATAAAATTATATAATTAATATATAAATATATAAATATATTTTATATACTTATATATTATATATACTATTATAATATATATAAAAATAAGTTAACTTTATACCTAAAATAAAAAGTTATAATAGTCTAAAATAGTATTCTAAAAAAAGTTATAGGTTTACTAATTTTTAATTACTCTTAAGCTATTTAGTAAGCAGCTACTAAGTAGGTATATAAAATAACCTACTATTTTTATTTAAAATAGTATTTTTTGCGTAATTTTTAGCCTTATAACTAAAGAGTTATATTATTTTTAAACTTTTCCCCTAGGGTTATTACTGTAATATTACGCGACTCTAGACTAGCTATTTAAACTTTTACTATATTACGTAATTAACTAACTTTTAATAAGCTTTTTATATAGTAATTATAATAACTTTTCTATTAGCGCTAATAACCTATAACCTTTTTAAATAGATAGTAGTTAAAGCTATACTTTATAAAATTTTTTAATTCTTTTATAATAACTATTAACTTTTTAATAGTAAGTTTTTATATAATTATTTTACAGCGCTATAGCGTACTCTTTTTTTACTACCTACTACCTGCCTTAAAACCCTACTCTTATACGTATATATATTTCTACGCCTAAATAATTCTAACTACTTTAATAAGTTTCTTTTATTAGAGTTTTTCTTTCTTTACTACTCTAAAAAAGTTTTTTTTTTTATTATTAAAATATTACTACTATTATTACTACTACTACTGCCGCCGCTGCCGTTCTCTATCTTAAATAAAAGAGTTTTGCCCCTTTTATATTATTATACTATAAAGCCTATTATATTACTATATAACTAGAAGTAGATTTTAATATTTTTATAAGAATTATTAAGGCTAAAGATTGCATTTATCTTAAATAAGAAAAGGCGTATTAGAATTAAATTAAAATTAAAAATATTAATTAAAAAATCTAGTCTATTAAATAGACTAGCCTACTATACTACGTAGAAATAAAAGTTAAAGTAGTTCTTAATATAACCTAGCTAATTATTACTATTAGTAAAAGCCTATACTGTATACTAGAGGTTACCTAATAAACTAATTATTAAACGCTAGAATACCGACGTTATAAATATAATAATAATAAAAGATTTTTAAATTTTAAGTATATAGTATTTATAGAAAGGAGAAAAAGCTATTATAGTTACTATTTTAAATTCGCTATACGGCCTATAGTTTTACCTAAAATAATAATGACTTATAGATACTTTATTACTATTTTATAGTTATTACTCTGTTATTATTATAACTACTACCTAATAAGTTATTTATTAAGTTATTACTCTACTATTATAAAATTTAAAAAATTTATATTTAATAGACTCTAGTTATAGCGCCTCTATTTTTACTTATCTATATTAAGTAAAGATATAGCGTATATAAAGTTAATACAGCTCTTACAGATAAACGTAAAAAAATATTATTTTTAAAAAGGTAACTTTTTAGATATAGGTTTTTTAAACGTCGCCCCCCTAAATAATTATAAAATAAGTTTTTAAATATACCGATTAATAGTACCGTTTTAGTATAAAAGCAAATAATTTATTTAAAAATAATTATTTTCTTATAGTTATTAGTCACTCTTTTATTTAGAATAAGTATTAAAAAACTAAGTAAATCTCTTTTTAGTAGTTTTACAATAGTATTAATTCTTAATATATTTTTATTTATTTTCTACTATATATAGTATTTTTTTTAAAAAATAATACTTAATTATTATTTTAAGATAGTTATTTAAATATATTATATATTGAAATAAGTTTAATAATATAAAATAAATAAAATAATAAATTTATATCTTTTTAGATAACCAATTATATAGAGACTAATTTTAAAATATATATTATTATATAGAAATATTAAATACTTTTTAGTTAAATATTTATAATAGTATTACGACTAGTATATTAATAGTATTACTTATTATAAAACTATTATTTTTATATTTACTAAAGGTGAGTACTTTCTAATTTAAAATATTAATAGTAATAGGCTTTTTTTATATAATACTAAAAGGTAAATAATATTAAAAAAAATTTATTTTTACATACTATATATACTAAAAAATTATTATACTATAATCTAGTTTTTAATAAACTAGTACTTAATAAACTAATTTTAAGTAAAGGACTATATAATATATAATATAAGTAATTTTACTAGTAATAGGTATATTAGTACTACAAACTACTAATTTATAAATTATATAATAGTAATCCCTTCTAAGTAAAAAATAAAAAACTACTTTACTTAAATAACCTAAGTATATAACTACATTATATTTACTAAAATTAATATATAAAGTTTACTATTATTTTAATAGTTTCTATTTAATATAGTTTAATTTAATTTTATAATATTATACTATTTAAAGCGATAAAGCCTTTAATATAAAATTTTTTTACTACTATTACAAGTAGCTTTCTCTAATACTTAATAATCTAATAATAATAACCTTTTTACTAACTCTCTTTCTATAAAGATAATTTTAATCTCTAGCAAAGTATTAATTAATTTAAACTTTTTTAGTCGCATTTACTAGTTATAATTTAAAAAATTATATATTTAAAATACTACTACTACTACTACCGCCTACTATAAGTATTTATACTTAGTAATTCTATTACGATTTTATTTTTATCTAGTCTCTTTTTTTACGGGTATATAAATATATATTTTAAACTTATTTTAGCAATAGCTTAAAATTATAAATCTTATTTTTTTTTTTTTTTTTTTTTTTTTTGGTTTTTTCCCTAAAGTTACCGGAATTTATACTATCTTTTTTAAATTTTTATTTTTTTTAATATTTACTAAACTTTAATAAATTTTTTTTATTATTATTTTAAATAATTTTTCCTTTGCGCTAAATATTTTTAATTTTTTTTAATTAATTTTTATTAAAAATTTTTTTTTTTAAATTTCTTTATTTTTTTTATATAATTTTTTTTTTAGTATATATAAATTTTTTTTTTATTTTTTTTTTTTTTTTTTTTTAAAATTATAAATTTTTTTTTTTTTTTTTTTTTTTTTTTTTTTAGGGTTATTACCGTAACGTTACGCGACTCTAGACTAGCTGTTTAAACTTTTACTATATTATATAATTAACTAACTCTTAATAAGTTTCTTATATAATAATTATAATAACTTTTCCGCTAGCGCTAATAATTTATAATTTTTTTAAATAGATATTAATTAAAACTGCTTTTTATAAAATCTCTTAATTTTTTTATAATAATTACTAACTTCCCTAATAGTAAGCTTCTATAACTGTCTTATAGTGCTGTAGTATACTTTTTTTCTATTACCTATTTTATTTTTACGGGTACGTATATTCCCGCGCCTAAATAATTTTAATTACCTTAATAAACTTCTTTTACTAAAGCCGCGCCCGCTTTTTTTATACTACCCTATAAAACTTTTTTTTATTTTTTTTTAATTATATATTATCTTTTATTTTATTCTTTACTTTACTTAGTAAGTTTATAGTACTTTTAAACTATTATTTTACTAGCTTTATTATATTACTATATAAATATAAGCTATAGAGGTTATTAAAATTAAAAATTATTTTATATTTAAGGATAAAGAGCCGTACGGTAACTAACTTAAAATTAAAAATATTAATAGAAGATAATAGCTCTCTAAAAAAACTAGCCCTTTTTATAAGTTTATAATAATATTTTAAGTAGTTTTTAAAATAGCCCTACTAATTATTTAGATTTTTAATAAAAGTAAAAATTACTATTATTACTATTATTACTATTAACTAGCTAAAGTTAGTTATAATTATTAGGCGTCTAAAAACGAGTTTTAAAGTCCTCCTAGCTATAATAATCTAAAGAAGAAGAAGATATTTTAGATATTATAGGAAGGAAAGAAAGGTACTACGTACCTATCTTTTTAAACGCGCTATATACGCCTCCTATAGTTTTACTTTACCTAAAATACTAACCTATAAATACTTATTCTTATTTTATAGTTATTATTCTGCCGTTATTATAGCTATTATCTAATAAGTTTATTAAATTATTACTCTATTAACTGTAAAATTTAAAAAATTTTATATTTAATAGGTCTTAGTTATAAAGCCTTAATTTTTACCTACTTATATTAAGTAAAGACGTAGCGTATACAAAGTTAATATAGCTTCTACGAATAAATATAAAGAAATAAATATAAAGAAATAAATCCTATCTTTATAATATACTACTAGTTTTTATATATTTTTAGTAATAATTACTATACGCTCCTAAGGCAACCTATTAATAGTATTATATAAGGTAGTAAAACTATTTATTTATTATATATACTACTACTAGACGGCTAAATTACTATATACTAAAGTAATAATACTAAGCTTAAATATAATAAGAGCTATTATACTTAATTAAAAGAAGTATATATATTACTTAAGCTAGATAAAGTTACTTTTATATAATCCTTTAACGTCTTTAATCTTTAATTTAGTAATCTATAAAGGGTAAAAATATAAGTATTTATTTATAATTATATAGAAGTTATATAAAGAATTTATCTATATTTTATTTTTTAATACTTTATTAGTTTTAATAGTAAAGCGTAGGTACTACTTAAACTTATTAAATATAATAATTAGATAATTATAATAATAAAGAAAGTTTACGTAGTAATTATATAAGTTTTATAATTTACTATTTATGTTATACGCGTAGCCCTTAATATAATTATATTATATTATACTAAGTATTTTAGTAACCGCTAATATAGACTATAAGTTTAATACTAACTACTAGCCTACTAATATATTTATTATTTAATTAAGTAGCTATTTAAATAAATATTATCTTTATTTAACTTTTATAAGCTTAGCTTTTAATTATTACGTATATAGTTTAGTACTTAATAGAGTTTCTTTACTATATTTATACCCCTAAATCGTTATCTAGGCGTACTTATTACTTTTCGATATAGTAATAATAGATAGTTTAAAATTATTATTATTTATTAATAAAAATTATATAATAGTAAATAATATTATTAACTTTATATATATAATTTTAGTCTTTAACTATTAATAAGCCTAAATTTAGATTTAGTTAATAATAAATTTTATATTATTAAAGAGTACGTTAAAAATTTATATACTATATATTAATTTAATTTTGTATATTATAATACTATTAAGGAATAAAAAGCTAAAAATAGTCTATAGTACTTAATATACTAAATAAAGTCCCCTTTTTTAGAGTTATTACCGTAATACTACGCGACTCTAAACTAGCTATTTAAACTTCTACTATATAATATAATTAATGTTAACTTATTTTAATAAATTTTTTATATAGTAACTATAATAACTATTTACTATTACTAATAACCTATAACCTGTTTAAATAAATAATAATTAAAATATTAAAATAACGCCTCCCCTATAAAGTATTATAGTTCTTTTAAAATAACTACTAATTTTTTTAATAGTAAGCTTTTATAACGATCTTATAGTACTATAGCGTAATTTTTTTTATTACCTATCTTACTCTTATACGTATATATAAATAATATTAACTATTTTTAAAAACCTTTTTTTAAAACTACGCCCGCTCTCTTTACGCTACTTAAAAATTATTTTTTTTACTTATTTTTAAGCGTATATTACCATTTATCTTATTTAGTAAGTTTTTAGTATTTTTAAACTACTACTCTACTAGCTCTATTATATTATTATATAAAAAGTAGTAGAGGTTAAAATTAAAAATTATTTTATATTTAAAAATAATAAGTTATATAGTAGCCGACCTAAAACTAAAAATATTAAAAAAAGCTAGCCTTTTAAAAAGACTTAGCCTTTTAAGAAGACTAGTCTCCTTTATAAGCTTATAATAATATTTTAAGTAGTTCTTAATATTGCCCTACTAGTTATATAAATTTTTAGTAAAAGTTAAGATTACTATTAATTTTTAACTAGGGTTAGTTATAATTATTAAATACCTAAAAGTAAGTTTTAAAATCTTTTTAGTTATAATAATCTAAAAAAGAAAATATTTTATATAGTATTATATAAAAGGGAGAAAGGTATTATATTTCTATTTTTAAACGCTCTATAGATAGTCTATAGTTCTACCTATATTAGCTAAATTTCTATTTTATAAGTATTACGCTGTGCTGTTATTATAATTACAGGGGGGTAATATTAGAAAAGGATTAATTAAAAAAGTTACAATTTTTAAAAATTAATATAACATTAATTAATAAGCCTAAAAATACCCGAATTCTAGCGTTTTAAAGAGAAAATAATAGTAACTTATATTAGTATGTTAGTCACGTTATATTTATTACCTGTAATAAATTAAAATTACCTAAATATAATAAATTTTTTAACTACTATTTTAGATTCCTATAACTTTTTAGTTAGTGAATATATTTAACTAAAATTTTAACTATAACCTTTTAGGCCTAGTATAGATCACGTGACTAGTTTTTCAAAGTATATTAGTAATCTAATAATAAAATTATATTAATTATAAAAATATTGCTAAGGCTTATATAATTAATAATTACGTAATATATTATTAATATTATAGTATATTATAATATCTTTTAACTTTTATAAACTTAAACTCCTATTTCCTTAAAATAGAGCTAAAATTCTTAAAACTTAAATACGAAGTTAATTTACTATTAAAAGTAAATAATTCTCCTACTTTAATTACTACTACTTTAAAAATGTCTCCTACTACTATTTACTACGCTATATAACGAATTAAAAATAAAAATTTAAAGAACTATAATATAAAAAAAGTTTATATAGGGGGTATAAAAAAGTTAACTAAAAGAGATAAAAGAGTTATTAATAGAGACCTAACTAGAAGTCTTAAAAAAAAAAAATAAAAGACTATTAATAGAAAATAGTCTAAATATTATATAAAGATAGTTACAAAGGACTTTAAAAGAAAAGAGTTATTCTATTAATATAAGTAAAAAAAAAACTAATAATAAACAAAGAAAACGCTAAAAAAAGAATAAAATATACTAAAGAAAATATAAAAAATATAAAAAATATAAATTTAAAAAACATTATATTTACTAATAAGTCAGTAATACAAAGGTGATAATAAAATAAATAATATTATAGAATAAGGGGTAATAATAGAGTTAGAAGAGAACTAGCTGTTAGCTAATTATAAAGTAAGTTATTTTAACTTTTTAAAATATTAAAATATATAACTTTACCTATATTTTTAAGCTATAGGTTTAGTTTTTTAATATTATTTATATTAATTATTTTATAGGACGAGATCTTACCCTATAAGTTTAGGGTGCAATTTAGGTAAAAGCTAGAAGTAATTTAGTATTTATTAAAATACCTAATTCTTCTACTTCCTAAACTAGTAAAGACTATATAACTAAAGTCCTTATACCTAAAGTTAAACTATTAATAAAAAGTAGTAAGTTATGTAACCTTTTTTTACCACTTTTTTTTACCCCTTTTTTAATTAATATAATCATAATAATATATATATATATATATATATTATATTATAATTATAAACTTTATATCTATATTAATTTAGGCTAGTAATTTTAATAAGATAACGTCCCTATTTATAAAACAACGGACGTTTTAAACTAGTTTAAAAATAATAAAATTATACTATTTCCTTACCTAACCTATAGCCCTGATTTAACCCCTATAGAAAATATATAGAGTTATTTAAAATAAGGGCTAAATAATAATAAAGAGGCTAATTTAGGTATATGATCTAGTATATAAAATATAGAGGCCTTTAAAACAGTTATTAATAAAAAGTAGGATAAAATACCTTAAGAAGCTATTAATAATTATATTCTATTACTTCCTAACCTTTATAAGGCAGTTATAGAAGCTAAAGGCTACTATACTAAGTATTAGTAATTTATTATTTACTAGTTTATTATTAAAAAGTTAAAAAAGTGACTTTTATATATAATTATATAAATAATATATAAATATATAAAAATATTTTATATACTTATATATTATAAAGGTATACACATACTCCTCCTTTTTTAAACTCCCTTTTAGTCGCCCTAAGTTACTACAGCTACACTATTTGTTCGATTAATATATAAATATATATACTTATATATTATAATATAGAGGAAAACGAGCTAAAAATTACTAGATTCTAAGATTAAAGAGTAGGAACTATTTTTATAAAAGATAGCGCTAAAGAGCCGTATTATATATATATAAAAGAGAAATAATTCTTTATTTTAAAGAGCTTTATAAGCTAATAATATAAGCTCTAAAATATTTTTCCGTAATATACCCCCTAATTAAACTAATAAAAATAGCTTAACTATTTAAGTAGATAAAAAATTAATTTTTTTAAGCTTATAGTAGCTATAGAATTAATTTTAAAAAGAGCTTTTTTAAGTAAATATTTAGCGGGTAGCGTTACTAAGTAATAAAGCTTTAAAGTAAAAAACTAATTATAGTAGGCGCGCTAGCGTTAGTAGTATAAAAAGCGTTTATATAATCTCTCTACTAACTTTTTTAAAATAATCCTTACTTTTTTTATACTTTTAACTATTATTTTTATATTTTTTTATATTATTTAGACTATTTCTATACTCTTTTATTTAACTTCTTTTCTTTAAATAGTTCCTTAAGCTCCCTAACTATTATAAATATTATAAGTTAACTATTTATATTACTATTACTATAACTATAGTAAGCTATAATACTCTTTTAATTTCTACTTTTTAGAGTTTATTTAGATTTCTAAGCTCTAATTCTATCTTTTAAAAATTTTATTAATTTTTATTTAATAGTTTTCTGATCTCTTCTATATTACTATAGTTTAGTACCTAAATATAATTAAATATAAATAGTATACTAAATATTATAAACTTACTAAGATTAGTAAAGAGCTAATAGAGTCTAGTTTTTTAGTTTTTAATAAGTTACTTAATTTAGTTTTTTAGCCTATTATTGCGCTTCGTAAAAAAAAGTAGTTTAAAAAAAAAATATAAAAAGTGTAAAAAGCTCTAATAATAAGTAGCTTAAAAGAATTAAAATACTATTTAACTTTAGATAGGAATTACTATAATTTAAATAGATACTTTTATATTATAATATTTAGTAGTTTACCTACTTTTTTTATAAAATAATACGTAATTACTATAAACTCTAAATAATTATTTTACGTCTCTAATAGATAAAGATCTTTTTTTTTTTAATTAAAAATTTTTATAGATCTCTTAATTTCTAAAAAAGCTTTTTTTTTTACTCTTATAAGCTTATAAAAATTGTCCCGCTTCTTTAGTTTAAAAAAATTTATAGTTTTTTTAAGTTTTAGAAGATAATCCCCCTATATTATTATTTAATAATTTTAATAATTTTTTTAGTTTAATACCTATATTACACTCTATAATAGCTATTTATTAACTAGTTTATAAGTAACTAAATACTATACAGAAAGCTTAACGCTAATAAAAAATTTAGTAAACTTTTAAAATTATTAATTTTACTTAGCCTATCTTTTTTATTTAGATTTTTTAAGTGCCTAGCGCTATTAGCGCTCTTTTTAATCTAGCTCTTTTAAGCTCTACTAGGTTAGATTTAAAAAATAGGCTACGCCCTATAATAGAGAGCAAATCTAAAAGTAAATTTAAAAAAAATAAAAATAGTAAACTATTTATTTTATAAACTCCGTTGCGCCGTAGTAATAAAAATAATATTAATAAAAAATATTTTAAATTTTTTAGTTTATAGTTTTTCTAAACTCTATTTATCCTTTTATATTAGAATTAGAAGAGTTAGAAAACTATTAGATAGTATTTATATAGTTTAATATTATTAATAGTTTATAGAATTAAAGTGCCCTATATTTTATTTTTATTATTTAGGTAGCGCTCTATCTAATAAAAGTAATAGTAGCTATTTTAATATTAAAACGTAAGGCTCCTGTTACTAAATATATAAAAGTAGATATAGTTATAAACTAATATATATATAAATATTTTAATCTAAAAAATTAAAAAAAAACGTATACTTACTATTATAGTTTTAGTTGCGTTTAAGAGATTATTAAGTATTTTTTATTTTATTATAAGCCGCTCTATAATAAAAAGGCGAAAGAGCTTACTTATAAGTAGGTATAATTTTTTTAATCTACTTCTTTTAATTTTTACTAATATAGACTTTATAAATTATAAAGCTTAATAAATTATAAACCTCTATTAGGTAAATAATTAAGCTAAATAAGAATCTAAATAGTAACCCTATAAATAATATTTTTAATAAAATTGTTTCGCGCCGCGCTTAAGCTATTTAAAAGTTTAATAAGCTAGTAAAATTATTAATTTATTAAGCTTTTCTATTAGGGTTATTATATAATTTTTATTATTTTTATTATTTTTTTAAGTAGTATGGTTTTAAATTATCTATTATAAATAGTAGCTAATAAATTATATAATATTTAATTTAAAGCGCTTTACGCTCTATTATTATATAATTTCTTAAAATTTTAGTTAAATAATTGTTTTTTATATATTTTTAAAATTTAGGTATTTTTTAAATCTTTAGAATTACTAAGCTGTAAAAGCTTTTATTAACCTATTAGCTAGTATATTACTTATCTAAAGGTATTTAATTTTAAAACTTTTTTTTAAATACTTTTAGCGTAGCTATATATTCTATATATTTATATAGCGTAAATAGGTAGTTATATACTTATTTTTATCTATAACTAGCCTAATTATTTACTAATTATTATAGAAAATACGTTACGTAGCTCTAAAATCTAAAGTAAGTTTTTTAAAAAAGTACTTTAGAGCTATTATTTTTTATTTATATACTTAAGCACGAGGAGCTTTATTTTAGTAGTTAATATTATAATAATAGCCTATTTTACGGCTTTTTAAATAATTGTATTACTAAATAATATAATAATATAGTTATATAAAAATCGTTTACTTTTTAAATTATTTATAAATAAAGTGTTTAAATAGATTATAATTTTTAGGCCTTTATATACCTTATATTAGATTGCCTAAAAGCGTAATTTATAAAGGAACGTAATTATACGTTCTACTATAGTAAAATACTCTTTACTTAAATTAGTTAAAAAATAAAAAAATTTTAAAATAGTAAATACTATATCCGGTCGTATTATAATAGTAATATAAAATATAAAACTAATACGCTCCTAATACGCCTTAATCTTAGTTTTTATTACTTTTCTTTTATTTTTAACTAGTTTTTCTAATAGTAAAGGCGTTAGTAAAAAGAGTACTAAATTAGTTATTCTAAATTTTTTTATAATTTTTTTAATATATAAATTATAGATTAGCGTAATTATTTAATTTTTTTAATTTTTAATTATATATATTTTAAAATACTATTTTATAGCTCTGCGCTTTTTTATTTTATATATGCCTAAAAGCTTATTATACAGTTTAAAAGCTTCTTGCTAATAAATCTTATAGTATAAAAGTAGAATATTATTTATATAAAAAAGTATAAAGATGTTATAATTTAAGTTAAAAAATAAATAAAACTTTTCTTTTAAGTAGATAAGACTAAGCTTAACTAAAGCACTAAAAAAATTTTTATACTATAGTATAGGTAAGTCGCGTAGGCTATATAAAGCTTAATTAAGTTTTATATAACTATCTTCTTACTTATAGCTATTAAGTAGTTTATACTATACTAGATTTAAGGGGTTAATTAGTATATTAAAAAATATACTAATTATATTAAACTGTAAAATTTTTAAATTAAACTCTACTATAATTATTTTAGTTATATAAAAGGAGTGTACTGTAAGTATTATAGTATATATTAATAAAAACGTATCTTTTAACTAGAAGTTGCCTCTAATAATTAGATAAGCTTTATACTTTATAAAATAACTATTCTAATTAAACTTATAGGTAAAAATCTACTTAAGTAGAAGTAGACGTTTAGTATTATTAAAGTATATAACTACTTACTAAGTTTACTTTTTAAAAAGTGTAGTCTATTCTTTATATATAGTCTAGTAAAAGAGTAGACTAAGTAAATATAAAAAAATTATTTTTTATATTACCGGCTTTTTTAAAAGCTTATTACGGTATGTATAAATTTTATATTAAAATATTATTTTTTTTAAGGCTCTATTCTGTATAGTAGTTTAAACTATAATATTAATAATTATAAACTCTCTACGCTTTTCCTGTGTAAGATTTATATTAAAAATAAATATATTTATAAAATTATACTAGAGAGAGCTATCTACGCTATCTAATAAAATATTTATAAGTTTTATATTATATAATAGCTCGCTCTCTAGATTAGGGCTTAATAATATATAAATACTAAAAGGGTTTTTATTCCTATTTTCTAATTTATTAAAATCTTTAGAATCTAATTTATATTACTTTTAGCTCTATTAAGTAGTTAGGCTATAGTTTTTTATAGGTCTCTATATCCTATAAGTATAGGTACTAATTATTTTACTTAATAAGAGGAGCTTTATATTACTAATTTAAGTAATAATATTAAATAAGTTTTTACCTACTATTTAAGAATTCTATAGGCTTTTTATTTTAAACTATTTTACTCCTTTACTAGAGCGCACTTTATAAGAAATATTAAAGTATTTATCTTTTTTAGAGTTTATACTTTTAAATTCTTTAAACTCTAAAATAGGCTAAGGAGAGATTAGACTAATATTTATATTATATAATATATAGATTTACGGCTATTAACTACTTATATTAATAGCCTATATATATACTGCTTATATAGAGTTTTACTTACTTAATTAATTAAAAAGATAAGATAAGACCTGCGCTAAAGTACCCCTAAGTTTTTACTTAAATTATATAATATTTTTACTAATCTCTAGCTTACTAAAATTATAGACTTATATTTTAAAAATCTTATTAAATACCTTACCTATATCTATAATCTTAATAGTATATAAGATATTTATAAGCTTTATAGCCTCTTTCTATAGAATAGGGTAATCTTCTTTTTCTTTATAAAAAAGAGCTTTATTAAATATAATATTACGCGTTATAATAATTTAGTTAAGTAATAGTACTTATATTTTATAAATATTAAAAGCTACGTAACTAACTAAATATCTAATATAGACTTATAGATTTATTTTAAATCTACGCCTATTACGTCTAGTTATATAATCTTTATTTAGAGAATATACGTAATAACTATAAGTATATATATTATTTTAATTTAAGTATAAATCTACTATTTAGCGCTTTATAAACTTAGGTTTATAATAATAGAAATACTATCTAAACTAACTATAAAAAACTTTATTTAAAGATTATATACTCTTAAAAGTTACTAAACTAATATTATAAAACGCTATAACCGCTTTTATAATTTTTAGCTAAAGCTTTTCTAGTAAGTTTATACTAAGTCTTATAGTAATAGTTTTATTAATAATTTTTTAGCTAGCGCGTTTAGCGCCGCCGTTTAGCTTATATATATAAAAAGATAGTATTTTAATACTTATACTAAGCTCTTCTATTTATTTTTTAAAATATAATCTTCTATACTATAAACGGGTAGTAATATTATTATTTTAAAAAATTTTTATAATTTTAAGTTTATACTAGGTATATATTTACGTAGTAAAGGTTAAAAATACTTTTATAAGCTTTAAAAGTAACTTTACTTATAGGCTCTATATATAAACCTTCCTACTATAGTTATTTTTAATTAGTAGTATCTACTACTTACTAAGCTTTTTTTTAGGTATATTAAAAAAATTCTATAAAATATACTAATATAGTTATAGCAACTTTTTTTAAGTTTTTAAAAAATTACTTAAGCTACGTATATAAAGGAATATTACTTATAATATATATATTTAATATTTAAAATATAAATATTTTACGCTCTGTAGATAAAAGTATATAAAATTTTTTAATTTAAATATTTTACTTTTTAGTACTATATATCCTTAGTATTAGTATATAAATATATTAACTATAAATAAAGCTTTTAATATACTAGTATTACTCTCTAAACTAAAAAATAGAAAAATAGAGGCTTATATTTAATAAATATAAAATTATACTTATAAATAAACGTTATAAGTATAAGATTTTATTCTAAAGATTTTACGTATAGTATATTATCTAAGTCTAAATACTAAAGTCCCTTATTATATAGGCGAGCTTTAAATATTATATTTAAATAAAATTCTTTTATAATAGCTATATTTTTTAATATAAAGTTTTTTATAGAGTTTCTGTTTAGACTATTTAAAGTATTCTTAATTACTTAAGTTTCTATACTAAAGATTAAAAAAGTTTATATTTTAGCTTTAAGAGTATAAATACTATTAGCTTTCTTAAAAAATTCTAAAATAAATAGTAATCTATTATTTACTAAATATAAAGTAGTACTATTATTAAGAATAATATTTTTAAAAAGCGTATAAGTATTATAGTTTTATATAAAATATATACTATTACTTTATTCTAATTTACTGCTTATAATAAGTAAGAGATTAATAACTATATATATAAAAGAGCCAGAAAACTTTAGCTTATTAAATTTTTTACCCTATAAAATATTCTTCTTAAGCTATCCTTTTTACTTAAGTATATTATAAAGAGTTGTAAATTTATTAAGTTTAAAACGCTTAAAGAGCTTTTTTTTATTCTTTTTAAAGAGCGGCGCAGTCTAACTAGTATAAATACTTATTAATACTAATTATAGGCGGTAGTACTTAGTAAGTTTTTAATAATACCTTTTAGGTCTATAAAAGTATTAGTATAACTTATTTTTATTTCTTAACTATAAGCTATCTAATTAAAGAGACGGGCTTTATTCGTTAAGTATTATAAAAATTTTAGAGCTTTTAGTATATAACTTAGTAGTTTTATTTTATAATATTATTTAAAAAATCCTTCCTACTTTTATTAGAGAGAGCTTTTTACTTTTAAATATTAATTTTTAAACTTAAGTCGTACATATCTACTCTACCTAATTAAATACTAATTTTTTACTAATAGTAGTAAAAAAGTTAGTAATAGTTAGTTTATTTTAAATATTACTAAGCTTATATACCTTTATTTTTATATAAAGAGTTTTTTATTTATAATATTATAATTTAGTAGTTATCTTTCCGTATTTTACTTTTTTTAAATAAGTATAATATTATTATTATATAATGTTTTTAGCTACCGCGTTAGTAGTTAAGAGCTTTTATTTAAAGAAATAAATAATTAAGTAAGTTAAAATATCCCCCTTAATAGTATAGTATATTTAAACAGCGCTTATAAGCTTTAAAACTACTATTATACTAATTTAGTTTTAAATATTTATTATTTAGTTTACTTTAATAGTATAATTAGTTAAGCGGGTTTAGTATATAGCTATCTTAGTAGTATAGTTACAATAAATTTTTACAATTTTAGTATTAAACGTTTTTATAATACGTAGAAACTCTAGTATTTATAAAAAGTTATTAAAATTATTAACGCTTTTAAAATTAGAATTAATAAGATTCTATACACAGTAAAGTATATACTATATTTTAAACTATATATATTAAATTAGCTAGCTTACCGAATCGGTAAGTTAAATAGTATTAAAAAAAAAGAATATAGTAGCTTTAGATATTATAATATTTAAAGAATTATTAGTCGCGAGGCTTACTAAGCGTTTAATAGCTAAAAATATAGGTTATTATTTTATATATATAGATAAGATAATACTTATTAAGTCTATAAAACTAAAAGCTTTTAAATAAAGGGTTAAAAAATTAATTAGAGCTTTAGAAAATAGAATTTTTAATAATTAAATACGTAGGGAGAATCTTTCTTTATTTTTAAAATACTAGGCTTATAACTATAGAGGAAAACGAGCTAGAAATTACTAAATTTTAAAATTAAAGAGTAGGGACTATTTTTATAAAAAAAAGTGCTAAAGAGCCGTATTATATATACATAAAAGAGAAATAATTCTCCATTCTAAAGAGCTTTATAAGCTAGTAATATAAACTCTAAGGTATCTTTTCGCGATATATAAGTACTATTATAATATATATAAAAATAACTAAATTTTATACCTTAAATAAAAAGTTATTATAGACTAAAATATAACTCTAAAAACTTTTTATATTTACTAATTTTTTTTATACTTAAACCCCTTTGTAAGCAGCCGCTAAGTAGGTGAATAGAATAAGCTAGTCTTTTTTTTTAATATCGTATTTTTTCGTATTTTTAGGCCTTATAACTAAAAAGTTATATTATTTTAAAACAGGTACCTTTTTAGATTAACCCTTTCCTAATATTACCCCCCTGTACAATTTAATAAGTTATTAGTTAAATTATTACTCTACTAGCTATAAAATTAAACAAATTTTATATTTAATAGGTTTTAGGTTATAGCGCCTCTATTTTTCTTACTTTTATATTAAGTAAGGACGTAGTATATACTAAGTTATTATAACTTTTATAGATAAACGTAAAATAATTCTAAACAAAGTATTATATTATAGTAAAGATATATATATAAAATAATACATTCTTTAAATAAAAATTATTATAATATATATATTAAATAGTCTAAAACTGTTACTAAATTCTAATTAGATTAAGACCTGTTTTATAAAAAATCTAATAAATTAAATAATAGTTTTAAATACTATATATAGAATAAAGATAACTTTTAAAAAGTAATAATTATAATATTAAATCTTTAAAGATAAAAAAATAATAAGACTCTTTATACTTATTTTTATTATTAAGTAAAAATAAAATAGTTATAAAATATTAATAGGTTATTTAGTCTTAATAAATATTAAATACTTTTAAAACATAGAGTATTAATAGGTATTTTTACTAATATATAAAACTATAGCTTAAAAGTAAGTAGTTTAAGAGTACTAAGAACGCTTAGTTTATTATAATATAAATTTTAATTTTTTACAATCTAGTTTAATACAAGATTTAATAAAAATATAGTATAGGTAAGAATTTACTAGTAATATTTTATTATAGTAGTATATATAAATATTTTTTATTATAAGTAAGTATATAATAAATTATATAGTTATATTTAAAAAAAACAGCTCTTATTAAAGTAAATATATCTAAAAATATAATTATAAATATTAAATACTATATATAACTATTTATTAATATTCTATAATTACTATTTTATATTATAATCTTTTAACTAAAATACTAATTTTTATTAGCTATCTTTCTACTATATTATAAGATTTTATATTTTATAAGTTAATTAGAATTAGAAAGATAGGTAAATTAATTAGTTAGTTAGCCAGTAGACTAGTAAACTATTAAATAAAAACTAAATACTTAGTAGCTTATATAACTCTAATATAAGTTTATTTTTTATAAAATACAGGGGGGTGAAAAAAAAAAGACTAATAAAAAAAGATACCTTTTTTAAAATAATATAACTTCTTAATTAGTAAGCTTAAAAATACGAAAAAAATACTATTTTAAAAAAAAGGACTAGTAGATTCTATTCACCCTGTTAGGGGCTGCTTACTAAGTGGTTTAGGGGTAATAAAAAATCAGTAAATATAAAAAATTTTTAGGATCCTACTTTAAGTTAATATAACTTTTTATTTAAGTTATAAAATTTGTTTATTTTTATATATATTGTAATAGTACTTATAATATATAACTATATAAAATATTTTTATATATTTATATATTATTTATATAATTATATATAAAGGTTATTTTTTTAAATTTCTAATAATAAACTGGTAATAATAAATTCCTAATACTTAGTATAGTAGCCTTTAGCTTTTAGAACCGCCTTATAACGGTTAGGAAGAGATAAAATACAGTTATTAATAACTTCTTAAGGTATATTTTACTACTTTTTATTAATAACTATTTTAAAGGCCTTTGTACTTTATATACTAAATCCTACACCTAAACTAGCCTCTTTATTATTATTTAGCCCTTGTTTTAAATAACCCTATATATTTTTTATAGGGGCTAAATCAGGGCTATAGGCTGGGTAAAGAAATAGTTTAATTTTATTATTTTTAAACCAGTTTAAAACGTTCTTTATTTTATATATAGGGACGTTATCTTGCTGGAATTGCTAACCTAAATAAATATTAATATACAGATTATAATTATAATATAATATAATAATATATATATATATATATTATTATATTATTAAAAAAAGGGGTAAAAAAGTATTATAAAACTTACCCCTTTTTATAGAGGGTTTAAGCTTAGGTATAAGGACTTTATTTATATAGTCCTTACTAGTAAAAAAAGTAAAAAAATTAGGTATTTTAGTAAATACTAAATTACTTTTACCTCCTATCTAAATTGTACCCTAAACTTATAGTTTAAGGTCTTGTTCTATAAAATAATTAATATAATTAATATTAAAAAACTAAAACCATAACTTAAAAATATATAAAAAGTTATATATTTTAATATTTTAAAAAGTTAAAATAACTTACTTTGTAATTGGCTAATAGCTAGTTCTCTTCTAACTCTATTATTACCCTTTTTTCTATAATAATTTCTATTTTGTTGTCCCCTTTGTATTACTAACTTATTAGAAAATATAATCTTTTTTAAATTTTTAGTTTTTAAATTTTTTAGTTATTTTTTAGCGTATTTTAATCTTTTTTTAGCGTTTTCTTTGTTTATTATTAGTTTTTTTTTACTTATATTAATAGAGTAGTCCTCTTCTTTTAAAATAGATTGTAAAGTCCTTTTTATAATATTTAGACTATTATCTATTAATAGTCTTTTATTTTCTTTTTTAGGACTTCTAGTTAAGTCTCTATTAATAACTCTTTTTTCTCTTAGAGTTAACTTTAAAATTCTACCCCTTTTAATCTTTTTTATATTATAATTATTATCTTTTTTTTTAATTCTCTTTATAGCATTATAAATACTTTACTAAGGCTTTTCTAAAGTAGTAGCACTTAAAAAAGGTAAATTATTTACTTTTAAATGAAGTTTAACTTTAGATTCGAGTTTTAAATAATTTAGCGCCATTTTAAGGAAATAGGAGTTTAGGATTATAAAAGTAAAAGATATTATAATATACTATAATATTAATAATATATTACGTAAGCAGTAATTTTATAAGCCTTAGCACTATTTTTATAATTTATATAATTTTATTATTAGATTACTAATATACTTCGAAAATCTAGTCACGTGACCTATACTACGCCTAAAATAGTATAGTTAAAATTTTAGTTAAATATATTTACTAACTAAAAAGTTATAGGAACCTAAAAAAGGGGTTAAAAAAATTGCTATGTTTAGGTAATTTTAGTTTATTATAGGTAATATATATTACGTTACTAAAATCCTAATACTAATCTCTGTAATTTTCTCTTTAAAACGGTATTATTTGCTTATTTTTAGGCTTACTAATTAATTTTATATAAATTTTTAAAAAAGATATCTTTTTTAATTAGTCTTTTTTTTTCACCCCCCTGTATATAACTATAAATACTCTTTTAAAAATTATTATATAGATAAAAATAAGAAATTATATTTAAATAATTATATATAATATGCTTATTATATATTTTTTTTATATAAGAAATTATTTAGAAACTAATATTACCTAATCTATAATTATTTAAGTAAAATATCTTTATTTTTTTCTATATATAATATATAGACATATAATAGATACTAGTATATTTAAGATGTTATAAATTTTAGAGATATAGAAATTATAATATTATTATATACCTTTTTTTATATATAATTCCCGATCTATATTACGTATAGTAGGGTGAACTAATAAAAGGGTTATTAAAAAAAACTAGTTTTTTAAAGTTTAATAACTCTAATAATATTAACTTTAAAAATTTAAAAACAAGTTATTAATAGGAAAAGTAATAATATATAGTATAATAAAGCCTGTATAAGCTTAGTCTATTTATAGTCTTAGTTATATAGTCTTAAAGATAAGACTTTTTTTATCTTAATTTACGGATTTATAACTTTTTAAGAATACTATAAAATTAGCTATAATATATATATATATATTAGTAATTACTCTCTTTTATTTATAATATATATTTTAAGTATAATTTCTTATCTATATATTTAGCTTTTTAAATTTAGAATTTAAAGTCTTAATTTAAAGATATTAGATATTACTTAAATAATTATATATTTAACTTATTATTAAAAATTTACTATACTTAATAAATGTAGAACTATATAATAAGTTTAAAAATAAAATTACTTTGTAATTTACTATTCTATTAAATTAGTAATAGCCTAAAAAAATTTTTTTTTATTAATTTAAGGTCTTATAACTTCTTATATAGTAAAGATAATAAAATAAATATTATATTAGAGTATAGACTATATACAATCCTAAAGTACTAATATTTTATTATTACTTAATTAGGTTAGTCTGATCTTAGGTATAGGTTATCTAATAATAGTAATATATTATTAACTATTAATTATATCTAAAATATTAAAAATTATAACTAAAATTATATTAAATATTAATTATATAATATATAAAAAGCTATTTTTTAATATTTACTATTTCTTTACGATAATATAATATAAGATAATTCTTGTAAGGTATTATTAATCTATACTATAAATTTTATATAGTTAGTATATATAAAATAGTAATATATAAATTATTTGTAGCTAATTTTATATTTTAGTTAAAAAGTTATAAGTATATAAATCTAAGTAAAAGAAAAGTCTTTCGTTTTAGGCTTAACCTTAACGGTCGAGTTTAATAGGTTATAATAGTACTTATTAATAGAGTTTTTATAATAAAAAAGAGACTATTTTATTTTATTTTAGTTCTATCTACTTATTGTCTTTATACTTAAACTATTATATATTATTTTACCTCTAAATTTATGTATTTTATAATACTTTTTATTCCCTGTATATATTATCCGCTATATTTATCTATTATTATTAATTATTTTATATATAGCTTTTTCTTTTTACTTTCAGTCTACCACTTAAACTATTATTAATAATACTATCTTTATTAGGTTTTTGGCGTTTTATAGTTATTCTACTATTAGAGTAATAGCTACTACTTTATTTTTAAAATTAATATAGTTAGACTTATTTTAGTTATTTAGTAGAGCTAAAAGTTATTAATTATACCTATAAGTATAGTTTAGATTAGTATCCATAATAAAATTCTTAGGCTATTTAAAACTTTTAAAGTTTTTTACTATTATAACTATATAGATTAGTAATAATTACTATTACTATAACTATAGCCGTAGCCGTAGTTATAGTAGTATAAATATAATATATAATTACTTATTTTTACTATAAAGTTATAGTCTATATATTTATATATTAATTAAATAAAAAGTGTGGCTGTAGTGGCCCGGGGCAACTAAAAGAGATTTTAAAAAAGGAGGAGTATGTGTATATCTTTATACTTAATATATTAAAAAAGTTAGGTAAGACTAAAAGTTATAGTTTATAGTTATTAGACTCACCGTTTATTTTATACTATTTAATTATATATATACGCTAAGACTTACAATAGTACGCTAGAGCTTTATAAAAATAGTTAATAAATAAGTTTTATGAAAAGCTTTATCGTTGCTAGTATAGTAATAAATTTAATTATATAAAAAGCACTACGTACGTTACTTTTATAAAGTTATTTAGCTGTTATAATATAATATAGTATATATAGTAATATCTATAAAAAAAATATCTAATATAGCTACTTAGTGTAGTAAATTATTTTATTAAACGTTTTTATATTATATATATATAGTAGCGGGAACGCTAATATATATTAATACTATATACTCTACTAGTAATAGTTAACTACCTTTATTTTATTTTATTTCTATTTTATAAATCAACACTATACACTAGATTAAAAAGTAACACTTACTTACGTATTACTATTTTAACTTATTATACTAATAAACTATTCTTAATATAACTCGTTAATATATAACTACGTACTACGTCTTCTATTATTATAATTAAATTATTATAAAGCCGTTTTACAGGAACCCGTATAGTAGCTAGTAATTATTTTTTTAAAAAAATATATATACTACGCTAAAAGCGTAGCTTTATTTAAAAAAAAACTAGTTTTACGTTTAAGACTATATACCTAAGACTATAAATACACTAAGCTTAATTAGGCTTTATTATACTATATTTTATAACCTTTTCTATTACTAAATATTTATGTAACTTTTTAAAGTTAATATTAATAAAGTTATTTAACTTTTAAAAACTAGTCTTTTTTAATTATACTTATCTTATTTTACTTCCTTATATAATATAAAATTATAAGTTTTTCTAATATTTATTTTGTTACGTTTAAACTGAATAGATAAGTATATTAAATTACCTAGTTACTTTAATATATATTAAATATAAATAAAATAAAACTATTGTAAATAATATTTTTATTAGACTATAATAGCTATATAAACTATACTAAAACGTAATTATTATTTATATAATAATAAAAATAATAGTTCTTATTTACTATAATAAAATATATTATTATATAACTTAATTATAATATTTTGTAGAGTAAATTAGCGTTTATAAAATTTAAATTTTAAAGTTATAAAACTAGATGTATAGTTTATAAGTAAGTATAATTAATAAATTTTTTAGTTTAATATAAAAGTCTAACTTACGTCTTTAGAGAGTTCTAGTTATAAAAATATATAATATAATATTTAATTTTAAAATAATACATTTTATATTTATTTAATTTTTAGTATTTAGTAATTATATTTAATTAACAATACTACTATACTAAATAAGTAACTAATATTATTTTTTATATAAATAGCTTAAAGTTTATAAATAGAGCTTTAACGATAATCTAGAGCTATATTAAAATACTAGAGCCTTAACTTAAAATTTAAAACCTAAAAAATAAATAAATATTTTATAATTTTTATAAAGGGACTTTAACGTATATTTTAAATTATACTATAAAAATATTTTAAAAATTACTAAAATAAACTATTTAATAATACTTTACTACTTATTGTTCTTTATTTTATTATAGTATTCTAATAGTTATTATATATATTATTATATTAAGAGACTAAGTAAATAATAAATAATAACTATTTAAAACTATTTTTTTTAATAAGTATAGTATTATTATTATATAGTATTCTTAGCGACTATATTATTAGTTAAAATCCCGTACTTAAGAAATTAAATAATTAAGTAAGTTAATATATTCTCTTTAATAATATAGTCTTTTTTTAGGTTTATCTGTAGAAGCTATATTAACTTAATACTTATATACTACGTTCTTACCTAATATAAAAATAGATTAATATAATAACGCAATTTTTTAGCGTTTATTAAATATTAAATTTTTTAAATTTTATAGTAAGTAAAGTACTAATTTAATAAATAACTTATTAGGCAGTAGCTATTATAATAGTAGAGTAATAATTATAAAATAGTAATAGAGTATTTATAGGTTCTTATTTTAGATAAAATTATAGATAAAATTATAGTCTGTATAGCGCGTTTACTATTATTAGTATAATAGATTTCTTTCCTTTTTATAAATACTATATATAAAGTTTAGAAATTTTTTATTATTATAATATTTATAATATTAGTAATTTAGCATTTAATTATTAAACTAAGTAATTTATAGCATACGGTATAGGTTTTTACTAATAGTAATAACTAGCTAGATTCTATTAAGGCCTACTCTAACTTTTATCCCTATATAGTGTAAGTGGTCGGCCTATATAAGAAACTAAATTTTTTAGTTAATATTTTTAATACTAACTTTATTCTACTATACTTTTTTTCTATTTAAAATACTTATAATTCTTAAGTTTAATATTACTTATAAAGATACTAAAGTGTACTGTAAATTATATAGTAATATAGTAAACTTTATAATATAATAGTATAAAAGAAATAAAACTTTTTTATCTAAAAAAGAGAACGGCAGTAATATTAGTAGTAGTACTTTAATAAAAAAAAATCTTTAAAGTAGTAAAAGATATAAAGCTTTAGTAAAAAAAGCTTTATAAAGTAGTTAGACTTATTTAAGCGTAGGGATATATATATACGTAAAAGTAGGATAGGTAGTAATAAAAGACTATACTACAGTAATATAAAGTAGTTATATAAAAACTTACTATTAAAGAGTTAGTAGTAATTATAAATAAATTAAAATTTTTTTTAGATAGTATTATATTACATTTTAATACTTTAATTACTATTAAAAAAGTTTTAAGTTATTAGCGCTAGTAAAAAAGTCGTTATAGTTACTATATAAAAAGTTTATTAAAATTAGTTAGCGTTAACAATTACGTAATATAGTAAAAGTTTAAATAGTTACTCTAAAGTTATATAATATTATAGTAATAACGCTAGAGGGAAGGTTAATAATATAGTATATTTAAATAGTACTTATAAGTACGCTGGTAAAATGGGTCGGGTTAGGATTAAGTCGGGGTTAAAAAGCTAGGGCCACATTTTACAAGAACATTACAGTATTTTTTAAAAAGTATATACTAACCTTTTAACTATAATTAATTAAGTAATACTATAATAATAAAAGTTTTATCGCATAGGCTAAAATAATATTATAAATTATAAAAATAATAGTTTTATTTATTAGATTCTATATAATTTAAGATATAAATAGGTATCTTATTTAAATTTTAAATTGTGTAGAATCTAGTAAATAAAACTATTTTTTTTATAATTTATAATTTTACTTTAGCATATGCGCTAAAACTCTTATTATTATAGTATTACTTAATTAATTATATTTAAAAAGTTAGTAAATACTTTTAAAAAAAATACTTTAATGTTCCTTGCTTAATTCTGCTTACATAGGACCCTAAGTGGTCTGTATAACCTTAACCCATTCGCCAGCGTACTTATAAGCTCTAAAACTACTATTATACTAATCTAGTTTTAAATATTTATTACTTAGTGTACTGTAATAGTATAATTAGTTAAATAGGCTTAGTAAGTAGTAATCTCTTAAGTATAGTTATAGTAAATTTTTATAATTTTTATTTTAGATATTTCTAATATACGTAAAACCTCTAGTAGAAAAAAAAGTATTAAGATTATTAACAGTTTTAAAATTAGAATTAATAAAATTCTAAATACTATAAAGTATATATTATAGTTAAAGTTATTTATACGATATTAGCTAGTTTACGGAATTAGTAAGATAGGTAATATTACTTAAAATAAAATACAGTAACTTTAGTTTTTATAATAATTAAAAAATTATTAGTAAGAAGACTTATTAATTACTAAGTAGCTAAAGATATATATTATTATTAGTATATAAATAAAATAATACTTACTAGATCTATAGAACTAAGAGTTTTAAAATTAAAAATTAAAGAATTAATTAAAGTTTTAGTAATAGAATTTCTAAAAATTAATTATATAAAGATAATCTTTTCTTATTTTTAAAACGCTAGGCATATAACTATAGAAAAAATAAGCTAGAAATAACTAGTTTCTAAAATCTAAAGAATTAGAAATATTTTATAAAAGAAAGCACTAAGGAGCTGTATTATATATATAAAAAAGAGAAATAAATCTTTTATTCTAGAGAGTATTATTAATAAGTAATATAACCTCTTAGAAATTATTCCGCTATATATATATTATTATATTTTTTTATAATAATAAAGTATATATTAATATTAATTTAGTTTAGTAATTTTAATAAAATAACGTTTCTATTTATAAAATAATACATATTTTAATCTAGTTTAAAAATAATAATAATAAATTTTATATTTATATAGTTTATAGCCCTAATTTAGTTACTATAAAAAATATAAATCCTTATTTAAAATATAGACTAAATATTAATTAAAAGACTACTTTATATAAAATATTAAGTTTAAGAACTATAGAGGTTATTAATAAACTATTATATAAAAATAGAATAATTAATTATAAAAAGTTGTAATAAATTTTATTTTATTACTTTCTAACTATTATAAAGTAGTTATAAAAGTTAAATACTACGGTACTATATACTAGTAATATATTATATACTATATTATAATTTAAATTCTAAGTATTTATCTATTATAAATAATTATATATATATTATATTTGTATACTTAATTATTATAGAAACTATTATATTATATAAAATAATAAACTAATTTAATATCTTAAAATAAAAGTAATAATAGCCTAAAATAGGTTCCCAACATTTTTTATATTTACTAATTATTATATTCCTCTAAATCACTTAGGAAGCAGTTCTTAATACAGTAAATAATATCTATTAAATCTTTTTTAAAATACTATTATTTTTATATTTTTATGTCTTATAAATAAAGCTTATATTATTATAAGAAAAGATATTTATTTTATTTATTTTATTTATATTTACTACTCTATACAGTAGATTTTATAGAGTTTAATTTTATTAATTTAAAAAATACTAATTATAAATATTTCTATTTTATAAAACCTTTTTAGGACTTTTCTTTTAAATTGTTTTTTTATATAATAAAGTTTCTATTAGTAACTATTTAATTAAAAAAACTACTTTATATATTATATAAATTAATAATCGGCTCTTAAAACTACTATACTAGGTTTAATTAAAAATAATAGCCATAAGATAGACACGTAATAATTACTTAATAGTATTTAATAGTATTATAGTTTAGTATAATTTATTATTTTATATAATAATTTATACTTATATATCTACTATTATAACTAATACTATATAAGTTTTTCTAAAAGAAAATAAATAAATAGTATATTTATTATATATATTTCGCCGCCTAAAATATTATTTTACTAATTAAAATATAATACTTTTATTACTATATGTCTAAAAGTTATATTTCTAATTCTATAAAATAGATTTAAAAGTATATATATAGCCCTATACTAGGTACCGTAAAGAGCGCTATAAAGTATATAATATTAATATAGTATAATATCGACTTATTATAAATATTATTAAAACTAGTATAAAAAGTACTATAAAGTATATAATATTAATTATATAAACTAATACTATTACTAAACTATTATAATATATACTAGATATAATAATTATTAATAATTTTTAGCACTATATATAGTACTGTAATATTATAAATATAAAATTAATAAATAAGAATAACTATCGGATAATAGATTAGATTATAAAAATCTTAAAACTATATATAAGATAGCTATTACGTTATAATCTAACTATATTATAAAAAGAAAAACAAAGTAGCTTATTACTTATAGATATAGAGTAAGTTACCTTATTAGGGTAATAGTAATAACTAATAAATATATATATGTTAAAATATAATTAATACTATAATAAAAACGTTATTTTATATATATAAAAGTACTTACTAGATATAAGAATAAATATAGAGAACCCTCTAAGCCCTATTAAAAAAGTAATAAAATATACAAGTACGGGTATAAAGTAGATAATATAATATAAAAAGCCTTAGGGCCTTACTAGACTAAATACTTTTGATATCATAATAATAGCCAATTAGTCTAGTATAATAACAATAAATCGTTTAGTTTATAATATAATATAATAAAATATTTTATATTAATTAGTTTATTTTAACTCTAAAAATTTAGCGTTTTATAAAAACTAGTTTTAATCTCTAAAAACTTTTATTTAATTTCTATATTGGGTACATTTCTATATAATATTAATTTTATTAAGTATTAAAATTAGTATAAACATTAGTGTAATAATAATTATAATAATAATTATAATAATTATATAACTATTAAACTATATAGAAAATTCTATAACATAATATATAATATTATTAAATAGGTCTTTAAGTATATTTCCTACTAAAAAAAAGTAATTTTTTATATTAAGAGTAAGGTAAGAAACTCTGGCTATACTTAAAAAGAATATTAATAAGTTTAAGAGTTATAAAAAAAATAACTAAAAATAGTAGACTATGAAGTGTAAAATAATAAACCTGTATAATTTATATATATAAATCTCTTTTTATAAAAATAGTTTAAATAAGAATTTCCTGTAAGTATATATATAGTTAATTAATATAATATTATTTAAAAGTAATTTATAAGTATATACACTTATATTATAATATAAATATTAATATATAAAAGAATATATTTATATATAAATAATTATTAATTTATACTACTTGTCTATAGTAATATAATTAATCTTAGTAATTAATATTAAAATAAGCTAGTAAGAGTAGTAACTATAGAAAGTATTATATTAATAATAAATAATATTTTTATTATATTTTTTATATAATATTAAGAACGTATAATAGATTTATAAAAAGATTATATTTATTTAAAACCCTAAGAGTAGTCTATTTTAGTTACGAATATAAATATTTTAGAATCTAATTTATAGTATTAAATATAATAAAAATATAAATTAATAAATATTATAGTTAATACCTCCCTATAGTATCTAAATTTTAATAGAATAATTTTTAGGTTATTAATTATAAATAATATAAAAATAGATCTATTATAATATAAACGTATTATTATATTAAAATACTATATTTAGTATCGCTTTATTATATTTCTAAGTGTTACTATTTTATTACTTAAGAGATCACGATTTTTTCTAATATTTTAGATTTATATTATAGTATAATTCGTGGTATATAGTACTATAAGTAAAACTTATTAAATTATAGTAGAGTAGATAAGTATAATATTTTTTAAAGTTTACAGTATATATAAAAATATAATAATAAAAATAAGTTTTAAATATAATATAAATTAAATATTTATCTATACTAATACTCTATAGTAATAATATAATATAATAGAATTAACTAGTTTAATATAAAATTTTCTATTTATTAATTTTATAACTTATATTAAAATTTTAAAAAACAATATAGTAATTTTAAATAGTTTAGTAATACCTCTAAAAATATTATTTTTTTACTTAGATTTATATACGTTAATTTAGTAGTAGACTATTAAGAAATTATTTTTTAACTTTATAAAATAATATTATAGGCGTTTAATTATATAATATTAGATAAAAATATTAGATCTAGTATATTAATTAGTAAAGTATAGAAAACTAGTTTATAAAAATTAAATATATTTATAATTAAATACTATTATTTATATATATTTATATACTAATCGAATAAATAGTATGGCTGTAGTGGCTTGGGGCGACTAAAAGGGGTTTTAAAAAAGGAGCAGTATGTGTATACCTTTATTAACTATTATTTATAATATTTATATAATAATAATACTTAAAAAATATATACAGGAGGGTAACAGCGAAAAAGAATACTAAAAAAAGATTAGTTTTTAAAAGTTTAATAACTCTATTAGTATTATATTTAAAAATTTAAAATTATATTTACTTATACAAAAAGTTATATAATATAATATAATAAAGCCTAATTAGGCTTAGCGTATTAATAGCCTTAGTTGTCTTAAACTTACGACTTTTTTTATACTTAACTTTACATATATATAACTTTTTAACTAGCGGATAAAATTAGCTATAATATATATATATATTACTATTATATATATATTACTTAAATAAATATTTATAATATAGACTAATAATATATTACTATAATTATCTTATATTTTATTAAAATAAAAAAATAGTACAAATTAAGTAATCCCGTTATATATTTTACGGAATTAAGATATTATACAATTTTAAATATAATTTTAAATATTCTAGTTATAATTAATGGTTAATAATAGATTATTATTATTAAATAATATATACTTAAAATTTAACGAACCTAGTTAGGTAATAATAAAATATTAGCTTTATATTATTATTTATAGTATAAAATATAAGATAAAAATTATTTAATTAGATTTAGTATATAAGAAGTTATAAGACTTTAAATTTATAAAAATTTAGAAAGTTTTTTAGTTATTACTAATTTAATATCGTAGTAAAGTAAATCTTTATTTTATTTTTAAACACATTATATAGTCCTGCTTTTATTTATTATTTTAAATTTTTAAAAATAAGTTATAAATATATTATTTTAAATAACGTCTAAACTCTCTAGATTAAGACTTTAAATTTTAAATTTAAATTACTAAATATTTAGATAAGAAATAATACTTAAAATTTATTTTATTAATAGGTTATAGTAACCATAAATATGTATATATATTTTATAGCTAATTCTATACGCTAGTTAAAAAGGCAAAAATACGTAAATTTAACTAAAAAGAAAGTATTAAGTTTAAGACTATATAACGAAGGCTATTAATACGCTAAGCCTAATTAGGCTTTATTATTCTATTTTATATACCTTTTTTTATAAGTAAACCTTATATTAAATTTTTTAATATAATACTTATAGAGTTATTAAACTTTTAAAAACTAATCTTTTTTAAGTACTCTTTTTCGCTGTCACCCCCCTGTAATATATAAATTATATTACTACTATAATAGATAATTTAACTTTATTTTATATATAGATTAGAGTAGTATATTATATATAATTTCTATATAAATAAAATCGTTCTCTTTAATATTATTATTATTTTTATAATTGTCGTTTTATTACGTTTATTAAAATTATTAAGTAAGAAAATATAACCTATTTTATAAGTATACTAAACATTTTTATAGTAATAAATTTTTTATAAATAATAAATAGTACTATTTCTAAATTATAAATAGAGCCTTTGTTTTAATAGTAAAATAAAACTATTAGTATTATAATATAATTATAAAATATTAAAATTATATTTTTTAAAATTTATTATTTTACATTATATTTAATAAAAAATAGTTTTATATTTAATATTTTACTCTAGACTATTATTCTAAATTCTATTAGAAAGTTAAATTTTATAATAAAAAAAGAGTAATTTTATTTATAAAGATAGCTTTTTAATATAAAGTTTTAAATATTTTAATACTCTGTCTAAGAAAACCTTAAATATGGGTATATATTTTAAATTATTTGAGGAGATATAGTATATATATACTAGAATTAAATTTAGTTTATTTATTATATATAGTAAGACACTTACTCTAATTTATTTTTAATAACTTTATAGTTAGAAATAATAGTAAACTAAATACAGGGGGGTGAAACAAAAAAAGAGTAATTAAAAAAGATTAGTTTTTAAAAGGTTAATAACTCTATAAGTATTATATATAAAAATTTAAAACAACTTTATTTATAGAAAAAGTTATAAAATATAGTATAATAATGCCTAATTAGGCTTAGCGTATTTGTAGCCTTAGTTATATAGTCTTAAACTTATAGGGGGGTGCAACGAAAAAAGACCAATTAAAAAAGATACCTTTTTTAAAATAATATAACTTCTTAATTAGTAATCCTAAAAATACGAAAAAATAATATTTTAAAGAAAAAGACCTGTACATTCTATTTAGCTTATTAGGAACTGCTTACTAAGGGGTTTAGTAGTAGTAAAAAATTAGTAAATATAAAAAATTTTTAAGGCCCTACTTTAAGTTAGTACAACTTTTTATTTTACTTATAAAATTAGGTTATTTTTATATATAGTAGAATAGTTACTCTATTATATTAGTATATAAATTATCTTTATGGTTTAATATATTAATTATATAATTACTAATAAAAGTTAAATTTTTATATTTTTAATAATAAACTAGTAAATAATATATTACTAGTACTTAGTATAGTATCCCTAAGATTCTATAAGTCCTCAATAATATCTAGAGAATAAAAAAATATAATTATTAGTAACATTTAATAATTTTATATTCTACTATTTAAAAATAGCTCTTTAATAGCCTCTATACTTTCTAAACTTAATTCTATATCTAAATTATCTTTTTTATTATTATTTAGCCTAGATTTTATAAAATTCTATATATATTTTATAAAGGCTAAATTAGTGTTATAGGCTAGATAAAAAATAATATATATTTTAATTATTCTGAAACTAGTTTAAAACGTTCTTAATTATATAAATAAGGGTATTAACTACTTAAAAGTACTAATATAAAGTAATATTAATATAAAGCTTATAATTATAATATAATATAGTAATATATATATATATTTATATTACTATATTAAAAAAACTATAAAAAAATTTATTAAGTTACTTACTGCTTTTTATGTTTAGTTTAACTTTAGATATAAAAATTCTTTTTATATTATCTTTACTAGTAAAAGAAATAGATTAATTAGGGATTTTAGTAAATACTAAATTACTTCTAGCTTTTAACTAAATAGCGTTCTAAACTTAGAATATTAAATTATAACTAATAAAATAATTTATATAATTAATATTAAGAAAACAAAATAATAGTATAAAAACACATAAAATATAATATATTTTAATATATTAAAATATTAAAATAACTTACTTTTTTATTAGGTAATAGTAACTTCTTTTTCTAACTCTAATTTTATACCATTTGCTATAATACTCGTCTCTAATCTCTCTTATTTATAATACTAACTTATTAGAAACTATTATTTTCTTTAAAAATTATATTTTTAATATTTTTAATATTCTCTTTAGCGTATTTTAATATTTCTCTGTACGTTTTCTTTGTAAAGTATACATTCTTTTAATTTATACTAATAATATAACACTTCTATTTTAAAATATTATTTTAATAATAGTTTTATAATATGTCGACTATTATTTACTTAATATTTTTTATTTTCGTGTTTAGGACTTTTAATTAAGTTTTTATTAATTATTCTTTTTACTTTTTAAATAATCTTAGGAACTCCACTACTTTTTACTTTATTTATATTATTATTATTATTATTTTATTTTTAATATATTATATAGTGTTGTAAATACTATTTAGAGTTATTTTAAAGTAAAAATAATTATTAGAATATAAGTATTTAATGTTAAAAGAAGATTAACTTAAAATTTAAATTTTCTTAAATATTCCGCTATATTAAATAAATAGCCCCCTAGGTTTATAAATTTAAAAAGATATTATTATATACTATAATATTATTAATATATTACGTAATTAGTAATTATATAAGCAGGAGCTAAATTTTTATTATTAATATAATTTTATTATTAGATTACTAATATACTTTAGAAATACAATCACGTGACCTATCCTAGCCCTAAAAGGATATAATTAATATTTTAGTTTAATATATTTATAAACTAAAAAGTTATAGGACCCTAAAAAAGGGGTTTAAAAAATTACTGTGTTTTCGTAATTTTAATTTATTATATATAATTAATAAGTAATATATAAAATCTTTACTATTTTCTCTGTAATTTTCTCTTTAAAATAGTATTATTTATATATTTTTAGGCTTCGTAATTAATTTTATATAAATTTTTAAAAAAGGTATCTTTTTTAATTAGTCTTTTTTTATTGCACCCCCCTGTAAGAATTTTTTTATACTTAAATATAGGAACTTATAACTTTTTAACTAGCGTATAAAATTAGCTGTAAAATATATATATATTACGATTCTATATATATTACTTATATAAGTATTTATATTATAAATTAATAATATATTACTAAAATTATCTTATATTATATTAAAATTAAAAATTAGTAAAAATTAAGAAATAGTGTAATATATCTTACGTAATTAAAATTTTATATAATTTTAAAAATTTTTTTAAACAATTTAGCCGCAATTAATAGTTAAGAATATATTATTATTATTACATAATATATACTTAAAATTTAACTAACCTAGTTAAGTAATAATAAAATATTAGCTTTTTAGTATATTATATAATCTAAAATATAAGAGAAACACTTTTTAGTTATCTGTACTATATAAGAAGTTATAAGACTTTAAATTTATAAAAATTTAAAAAGTTTATTAGCCATTACTAATTTTATATTATAGTAAATGAAATTATTATTTTATTTTTAAACTTGTTATATAGTGCTGCTGTTATTTTGTATTTTAAATTTTTAATAATAAGTTAAATATATGCTTTTTTAAATAACGTTTAAAATCTCTAAATTAAGTCTCTATATTCTAAATTTAAATTGCTAAATATTTAGATAAGAAATAATACTTAAAATTTAGCGGATAAGGACCTTATAGTAATTACTAATATATATATATTTTATAGGTAGTTTTATACGCTAGTTAAAAAGTTATAAGTTCCTAAAGTTAAGTAAAAAAAAAGTCTTAAGTTTAAGACTATATAACTAAGGCTACAAATACGCTAAGCCTAATTAGGTATTATTATACTATATTTTATAACTTTTTCTATAAATAAAGTTTGCGTTAAATTTTTATATATAATACTTATAGAGTTATTAACCTTTTAAAAACTACTCTTTTTTAATTACTCTTTTTTTGTTTTACCCCCCTGTAATAATATATATTGTTTAAAAAGATTAAAATATTAGAAAAGTAATAGTGTAGTTTATAAATAAAAGCTCTTATAAATATATTTTTATATATAACTTATAAACATATTAGTATAGTATAATATTAACTTATATTACTTTTCTAAAAGCTTACTAGCGTTTATTATTAAAGTTATTACTATACTATTATATAATTTTAAATTATATATTTTAACTTTTTTAACACATTGAGTACGAAGACATACATATACTCCTCCTTTTTTAAAACCCCTTTTAGTCACCCTAAGCTACTATAGCCATACTATTTGTTTAATTAATCTATAAATATATATATATTTTAATAATTATTATATTTAAAGAAACCCCTTTTAGTTACCCTAAGCTACTACAGCTATACTATTTGTTCGATTAATATATAAATATATATATTATATATAACTATAATAATTTATAACTATAATAACTCTTTTACTAGCGTTTTTTAATAAAATCACTTAGTCTTTTTTAAATAATTATTACTTTCTCTAAAAAATAACTTTAACTAGTCTATAGTACTATAGTATATTTTTTATTTATTTTTTATTTATTCTATATCTCTATATCTATATCTATATCTATATATGTTTAACTATCTCTAAAAGAATTTTCTTTTATAATTACGCTTATTTTTATATTCTATTTTAAAAAGGTATTCTTAATTTATATTTATACGTATATTATTCTCTATTTTATATAGTAAACTGTTAGTACGTTTTAGCTATTTTTTTTTACTAATAATTTTATATTACCATATAAGTATAAGCAGTTCTTAGAATTATTAAAGTTAAAAATTATTTTATATTTTATAGGAGAGTAACAGTAAAAAGAGTACTATAAAAAGTTACCTTTTTTAAAATTATATAACCTTTTAGTAATAAGCCTAAAAATATATATAAAAAAAAGTACTATAATAAAGGAAAAGACTGGCGCTATCTATTTGCCTTATTAGGGACTACTTACTAAGCTTTTAGGGATATAAAAATTAGTAAATATAGATAACCTTTAGGCTCCTACTTTAGGCTATTATAATATTATCTTTAAGTAGGAAAATTAGTCTATAGTTATAAATATTATAATATAGACTATATTTTATTAGTATATATATTATATATATATATTAATCTATTAATTATATAATTATTATTTTAGTTAAAATTTTAAATTTTTAATAATAAACTAGTAAATAATATATTACTAATATTTAGTATAGTATCCTAAAATTTTATAACTATAGTATAATAGTTAGGAAGTAATAAAACATATTTATAAATATTTTTTTATAGTATATTATACTACTGTTTAGTAATATCTTTCTAGCTTTATTTATAGACAATAGTTATTATCTTATATTTAACTATTAAGTTAATTTTTTCTTAGTATTATAAATAGTATTAAAGACTTACTATTTATTTAGTTATAGTTATAGTTTTTTAAATTCTCTATCTACCTTATTAATATATAAATACTTACTAATACTTAGGCATATATATAATCTAAACTTATATTTATATATTTTTTTTATTAACGTATAGTAACTACTATATCCGTTTTATATATTACTACCTATTTTTAGTAAATTACTTAGTACGATTTAGCGACTACTATTAAATTATATACCTTTTACACTTATACGCCCTCTATTATTTTAAATATAAAATTTATTTCTTATTTTTCTTTTCTTTTTATTATTATTATTTTATATTATATCTCTATAATCTATTCTAGCTAAGTATTTTATAGTATAGCTAGACTAGTAATTTTATTTTTATTATAATATAACTACATATACTATACTAGTAAATATAATTTAATATTTTCCCCTACTATTATTACTACTTTATACTTATCTTTTTTAGTTTTAGTAAGGAGACAGTATATAGCGTTGTAATATTCTTTTTTTAATATATTAAAAATTTATATAGCGTTCACTTTATTAATATTAACTTTATTAGTATATATTTATATATTTTATATATACTTTATAGCTGTCTCTATTACTTATATATATAAATTATTATTAGATATACTCTTATAAATATATATATAAGACTTAGTTATTATAGTTATATTTTTAAGAATAATTATAATATCTAAAATAAATATTAGCTAACTATATTATATAAACTACTAATAATAAACGCTGCGTTAATATACTAGATTTTATAGTATAATATTAATAATATTAGAATAGAGGAGACTTTGTTATTTTTTTTTTAAAAATAAGCCTTTTTATATTAAGGCTACCTAACTATTTAAAGAAAAGTGTATTATCTCCTAAGCGAACTAACAACTAGCTCTTTAATTCCTAAATTAATATATTACTAAATAGTTATTAAATTACTAATCTATTACCTAACTAGGTCTAGTTTACTACGCTAGTCCTATTTAGGAATAGATTTTTATTTTCTAACTTTAAATAGTAATATATACCTAAAAATATAATATATTCTAAATAGGGATTTTAACTTTTCGTAGTTTTATATTAATTTCTTAGTAGTATTTTATACTTTTAATACTCTATATTTAATTATATAAAGTAGGTGCGCTTAAAGAATACTATAATAAAAAGAGGAATTAAATCCCTAATACGTAGAAGACTTTAAAAATTAAAAAAAATTTTAGTATTTCTAAATATATACCTACTATACTACTTTGCTATAGTAGACTTATTATAGTATTATAGTACTATAATAACCTAATTTAAAATAAAAATAAAAGTAGAGACGATAATAGCTTTATAGTATACTAAATCTTAGTATACTAAGCTATATATTAAACTATATACTAGTAGGGTAGTACAGTGGGTAGGTGTCTAGAAATATATTAGATTTCTCGAAGATTCTTTAAATTTTTAATATTTTTCTTATATTAAAGGTTTAATTCTTCTCCTTAGTATAGTATTTTTTAAATACGCCTATTATACTAGTAAAAAGTAAAGTTTTTAGAAGTACAGGGTACTGCTAAGAAATTAATATAAAATTATAAAGAAGCTAAAATCCTTATATAAAACGTGTTATATTTAAAGGTATTTTAAGGTAAATTGCTATCTAAAGTTAGATAAGATAAAAAATTTATTTTTAAATAGGCTTAGCGTGGCGAACTAGACCTAATTAGATAATAGACTAGTAATTTAATATAACTATTTAGTAATTAATCTATATATTAGTTTAGAAATTAAAGAGCTGATTATTAGTTTATTTAGGAGATAAAGCACTTTCTTTAAATAGTTAGGTAGCCTTAATTAAAGGCTTATTTTTTTTAAAAAAAAAACAAAAAACCTATATACTATAGCTATAGGTTTTCTAACTATAATAAAAAAATATTTTATAATTTTTATATACGCTTATATTTTTTACTATAATTAGAAAAATAATTACTTTTTTAATATACCAAGTATAAAGGTATGTATATACTTCTCCTTTTTAAAACCCCTTTTAGTCTTTTACCCAGCCACTATAGCTACACCCTTTTATTTAATTAATATATAAATATATAAAATATATTAGAAAAATAACTATTATTAGCTTATAACTGTTTTTAGTCTATTGTTTTAACGCTATATATTATCTTTTTTTATATATTACTATTTATTTATAAAAGCTTTTTTAAAGGCCTCTACACTATTTAAACGTAATATATACCTAAATTATTTTTATACCTTTTATTTAGTCTAGATTGTAATTAATCCTATATATTTTTAATAGGATTTAAATTCGGACTATAGAGTAGATAAGGAAAAAGTATAATTATATTATTTATAAACTAGTTTAACACGTTTATTATTTTATATATAGAAGCATTATCTTATTTAAATTTCTAATCTAAATTAAATTTAATATAAAGTTTATTATTATAATATAATATAATATAATATAATAATAATATATATATATATAATTATTATATTAAATAATAATATAAAAAATCTATTAAGATACTTATCCCATATTAGCTATAATTAACTTCGGGTATAGAGACTTTATTTATATAGTTTTAATTAGTAAAAGAAATAGAAGAATTAGGTATTTTAATAAAGATTTAATTATTTTATCTTTTACCTAAATTGTAACCAAAACTTTTAGTGTAAGGTCTCGACTTATAAAATAATTAATATAATTAATATTAAATAAATTAAACTATAACTTAAATATAGATAAAGAGTTATATATTTTAAATATTTTATAAAGTTAAAATAGCTTATTTTATAATTAACGAATAGATAGGTCTATTATAACTTTATTATTATCGCTTTTTTTATAATATTATTTATAATATTATCCCCTTTATATTACTAACTTATTAGAAAATATATTTTTTATTAGTATTTTTTATATTTATTATTAGTGTTTTTACTTATATTTATATGGTAGTTTTATACTTTTAAAAATCTTAATAAGAACTATTATATAATCTCTAGATTATTTTCTAATAATACTTATTTATTTTTATATTTAGGACTTATAACTAAGTCTTTATTAATAATTCTTTTCTGTCTCTCTATATTCTTAATTATCCGACTCCTATTAACTAGTTTTATATTATAAATATTTTTACATATATTTTTAATAGGTTAGATAGTATTATAAATAATTGTTTACGCTTTTTTAATGTATAAATAATTATAAAAATAAGAGTATTTACTTTAAACAATAAGTTAACTATACACTTAAGTTTTAAAAAACGTAGCACTAATTTAAGAAAATAGGAGTCTAGATTTATAGAATCTATAAGATATTATAATATATTATTATATTACTAATATATTACGTAAGTAGTAATTATATAAGTATAATCTAAATTTATAATAATAATATACTTTAAAAATCTAGTTACGTGACCTATACTAGTCCTAAAAAGTTAGAGATAATATTTTAATTAAATATATTTACTAACTAAAATATTATACGAATCTAAAAAGAAAAGTAAAATAATTACTATACTTAGATTATTTTAATTTATTACCCGTATTTAATAAGTAGTAACTAAAATCTTAATTAGAATCTATATTATTTTATTATTAATATAATATTACTTACGTATTTTTTGGCTTAGTAATTAATTTTATATAAATTTTTTAAAAATATAACTTTTTTAAATACTATTATTTACTGTCAGCCCCTTGTAAAATAAAAAGCCGTAGACTAACTAACCTAAAACTAATATTAAAAAACATATAGTCTACTAAAAAGTCTAGCCTCCCTAATAGACTTATAATAAGATTAAAATATTAAATAATTTTTAATATAGTCTTAATTGTTTTTTAGGGTTTTCGTAAATATTAAAATTATTATTAATTTTTAACTAAGATTAATTAAAATTATTAGGCGTTTAAAACAAGTAAGGTTTAAAGTTATTTTAGTTATACTGTAATAATTAATAAAGAAAAGAAAAAAATTTAAAAAGTACTATTTTAGAAAGTATTCTATAAATATAATATATAAGTTAAATATACTATATATAGTCTTTAGTTTTACTTATATACTATTGTTACTATTATAGTTTATTACGTTAATAATTAAATTATTTCTATACTAACTATAATAAAATTTAAAAATTTATATTAAAATATCTTTAGTTATAGTACTTTTAGGTTTATATATTTTTATATTAAGTAAAAATATAGTATATACTAAGTTAATATTATTTTTATAAATAAACGTAAAGAGTTATAAATTTAATAATAGATTTTTAACTCTAATTAAATATTAATAGTATTCTAGCTTAATATATATTATACAGTATATATATTATTAAAAAGTAATAAGTACGCCTAGATAATAATCTAGAAGTATAAACGTAGTAAAAGAATTTTATTAAGTACTAAATTATATACGTAATAATTAAAAGCTAAAATAAAAGTTAACTAAAGATAATATCTATTTAAATAGCTACTTAATTAAATAATAAGTATATTAGTAGGCTAGTAGTTAGTATTAAACTAGTAGTCTATATTAGTAGGCACTATAGTACTTAGCGTAATATAATATAGTTACTTTAAGGGCTACGCGTACAGTATAAATAGTAAATTATAAAACTTTATACTCCTCCTTTTTTAAACCCCCTTTTGGGTCGCCCTGAGCCACTACAGCTATATTTTTTATTCGATTAATATATAAATATATATAAAACTTATATAATTACTACGTAAACTTTTTTTTATTATTAAAATTACCTAATTACTATATTTAATAAGTTTAAATAGAATCTACGCTTTACTATTAAAATTAATAAGGCGTTAAAGGATAAGATATAAATAAATTCTTTATATAACTTTTATATAGCTATAAATAAATACTTATACTTTTATACTTTATAGATTACTAAATTAAAGATTAAGGACGTTAAGAAATTATATAAAAGTAATTTTATTTAGCTTAGATAGCATATATACTTTCTTTAGCTAAATATAGTAGCTCTTACTATATTTAAACTTAGTATTATTACTTTAATATATAGTAATTTAACTATTTAGTAGTAGTATATATAATAAGTAAACGCCTTTACTATTTTATATAACGCTATTAATAGGTTACTTTAAAAGTATATAGTAATTATTACTATAAGTATAAAAAAGCTAGTAGTATATTATAAAAATAAAATCTATAATTTTAAGTTATAGCTAAAGTAAATATAAAATATATACTTATATATACGTAAAAAAAAAGACTAAGTAAACGTAAAAGTGTAAAAGAATTACTAAGCGTAAATACTTATAGTAGGTTATAGTAGTAGTAATAGTATTTTAAAACGCGTAATTTTTTAAAATTATAACTAGTAAAGGCGTCTAAAAAAGCTTAAATTAATTAGTACTTTAATAAAAATTAAAATTATTCTTATAGAGGGAGAGCTAGTAAAAGAATTATTATTATTAAGTTATTACAGTGGGGTGCAATAATAAAAGACTAATTAAAAAAATACCTTTTTTAAAAAATTATATAAAATTAATTACTAAGCCGAAAAATACGCGAATAATACCGTTTTAAAGAAATAAAAATAGATATTTATATAATAATTTTAGCTACGTTATATATATTACCTATAATAAATTAAAATTAGCTAAATATAGTAATATATTTAACTAAAATTATAACTATATCCTTTTAGGCCTAGTAAGTGTTACGTGACCACATTTTCGAAGTATATTAGTAATCTAATAATAAAATTATATTAATTATAAAAATTATACTAAGGCTTATATAATTACTGCTTACATAATATATTATTAATATTATAGTATATTATAATATCTTTTTACATTTATAAACTTAAACTTCTATTTCCTTAAAATAGAGCTAAAATTCTTAAAACTTAAATCTAAAGTTAAACTTCTTTTAAAAGTATATAATTCTCCTTCTTTAATTACTACTACTCTAGAAAAGCCTTAACAATTTATTTATAACGCTATAAAATAAATTAAAAAAAAGAATAATAATAATAATAATATAAAAAAGATTAAAGGGGGTAGAGTTTTAAAGATAATCGCAAGAGATAAAAGGATTATTAATAAAAACTTAACTAAAAGTCCTAAAAAAGAAAATAAAAGATGATTAATAGAATATAGTCTAAATATTAAAAAAAGGACTTTATAATCCTTTTTAAAAGAAGAGGACTACTCTATTAATATAAGTAAAAAATAACTAATAATTAATAAAGAAAACGGTAATAAAAAAATTAAAATACGCTAAAGAAAATATAAAAAATATTAAAAATATAAATTTAAAAAAAATAATATTTTCTATTAAGTTAATAATATAAAAAGGATAATAAAATAGATAATATTATAGAAAAAGAGGTAATAATAGAGTTAGAAGAGAACTGGCTGTTAGCTAATTACGAAGTAAGTTATTTTAACTTTTTAAAATATTAAAATATATAACTTTTATATATTTTTAAGCTATAGTTTTAGTTTATTAATATTATTAATATTAATTATTTTATAGGCTAAGACCTTACGCTACAAGTTTAGGGTACAATTTAGATAGGAGGGAAAAGTAATTTAGTATTTATTAAAATACCTAATTTTTTTACTACTTATACTACTAAGGACTATATATATAAAGTCCTTATACTTAAGATTAAATCCTCTATAAAAAGGGGTAAGTTTTATAATACTTTTTTAATCCTTTTTGTAACAATATAATAATATATATATATATATATTATTATATTATATTATAATTATAATCTTTATACTAATATTAATTTAGGTTAGTAATTCTAATAAGATAACGTTCCTATTTATAATACAACAGACGTTTTAAACTAGTTTAAAAATAATAAAATTAAACTATTTCCTTACCTAGCCTATAGTCCTGATTTAGCCCCTATAGAAAATATATAAGATTATTTAAAATAAAGACTAAATAATAATAAAAAGGCTAAGTTAGGGGTAGGATTTAGTTTATAAAGTATAGAGGCCTTTAAAAGAATTATTAATAAAAAGTAGTATAATATACTATAAGAAGTTATTAATAACTATATTTTATTTCTTCCTAACCGTTATAAGGCGGTTATAGAAGCTAAAGGCTACTATACTAAGTACTAGTAATTTATTATTACTAGTTTAATATTAAAAATTTAAAAACGTAACTTTTATATATAATTATATAAATAATATATAAATTTATAAAAATATTATATATATTTATATATTATAGTTGTTATTATAATATATATAAAAATAAGCAAATTTTACACCTTAAATAAAAAGTTATAATAGTCTAAAGTAGGACACTAAAAATTGTCTATATTTACTAATTTTTTTTACCCCTAAGCCCCTTAGTACGCAGCCCCTAATAGGGTGAATAGAATCTACTAGTCTTTCTCTTTAAATCAGTATTTTTTTTATATTTTTAGCTTACTAATTAAAAAGTTATATTATTTTAAAAAAGGTATTTTTTTTAATTAGTCTTTATTTCTGACACCCCCCTTTAAGTATTAGAGAAAGCTACTAGTAATAGTAATAAAAAAATGTTATATTAAAAGTCTTAGCGCTTTAGGATATATAATATTATAAAATTAGATTTAACTATATTAAAAAAAAATTATTAAAGTAATAGTAAACTCTATATATTAATTCTAGTAAATATAATATAGTTTTACACTTAGGTTACTTAAGTAAAATAGTTTTTAACCTTCTACTTAGGAGGGAAGTACTTATATTATAAAATATAAATAAAAGTATATATATACTTCTTCTGTGTTAAAACCCCTTTTAGTCGCCTTAAGTTACTATAGCGACACTATTCATTTAATTAGTATATAAATTTATATAAAATATAAATTATAAAAGTTATTATATTTTAAATAATATAACCCTTTAATTACTAAGCTAAAAAATACGTAAATAATATCGCTTTAAAGAAATAATTATAAAAATAATTAGTAAGATATAAGTTACTACTTATTTATTACTCGTTGTAAATTAAAGTTACTTAAATATTAAAATTTTCTTTATATTTATTTAGATTTCTATGTCTTTTTAGTTATTAAATATATTTAACTATAATATTTACTATATTCATTTAAATCTAGTATACGTTACCTAATTAATTTTTTAAAGTATAATAGTAATCTAATAATAAAATTATATTATAAATAATAATTTAGATTATACTTATATTATTACTACTTATATAATATATTATAATTATTATAGTATATTATAATATTGTTATATTTTTATAATTCTAGACCTTTTTTATTATAATTATAGCAAACTTAGTAAACTAGAATTTAATATTAATTTACTTTTAACAGTAAAAACCACTATTTATACTATTATTTTACTTTAAAATATATTTTATAATATTTATATTAGGGGGTAAAATAAAAAAAAGTATAAATAAAAAAGTTATCTTTTTACAATTATTTAAGTATTTACCTACGAAGTTTAAAATATAAATATAATATCTTTTTAAATATAATAACTAGATTATTTAATTTATAATCTCGTAGCTACTTACTAAGGGGTTTAAAGATAAAATAAAATTATTAAAAATAAAAAATATTTAGAACTCTTCTTTAGGCTATCCTAACTTTTTATTTAACGTATACAAATGGCCAATTTTTATATATATATAATAATATATACTATAATATATTTATATATTAAGTATTTTTATATATTTATATATTTATTAAGTAATTATTAATAAAAGTTAAATTTTAATAATTATAATAATAATCTAGTAAATAATATATTACTAATACTAATTATAGTAGTCTTTAGCTTCTATAAGTACTTTATAATAGTTAAAAAGAAATAAAAAAAATTATTAATCACTTTTTATAATATATTATTTTAATTTTTTATAATAGTTATTTTTAAAAAATTCTATACTTTCTAAACTTAGTTAGATACCTAAATTAAACTTTTTATTTTTAATTAGTCTAAATATAAATAAACTTTATATATTGTTAATAGAATTTAAACTATAACTATTGGTTAAGTAAAAAAATAGTTTTATTTTATTATTTTTAAACTAGATTAAACCGTAATATATTATATAGATTTTAGCGTTATCTTATTAAAATTATTATCCTAATATCTTATTAGTATAAAGATTATAATTATAATTATAATTAAAATATAATATAATATATTATATATATATATTTATTATAATATTAATATAAAGAAAGTAAAAAAAAAGTTATATTTCTTATTTAGTCTTATACTTAGTTTAATTATAGAATTAAGGACTTTATATATATAATCCGTACTAGTAAAAGAAGTGTTATTATTATATATTTTAATAAATACTAAGTTACTTCTTTTACCTATCTAAATAGATTTCTATACTTAGATACTACCGTCTCGACCTATAGTATAATTAGTATTAATAATATAAATAATTTAATATAATATATTAATAATACTAAAAATAATAAATAATATAATGTATTAAAAAAATTACAATTTTACTATATAATAGGCTAATAACTATATCTTTTCTAATACTATTATTATTTCTTTTTTATAATATTTCTTTTTAATTTTACTCCTTTATATTACTAACTTATTAAAAAATAATTTTCTTTTTAATGTTATATTTTTTATATTTTTTATATTTTTTATATTTTTTATATTTTTTATATTTTTTATATTTTTTATATTTTTTAAATTATTTATATTTTTTTAGTATTTTTATTATTTATAATAGATTTTTTAGTACTTACATTAATATAATTAATTTTATTTTAAATTATATTATATAAGTCTGTTTTTAATATTTTAACTATTTTTTTAATAGTTTTTAAGTTTCTTTTTTAAAATATTTAGGGAAGTCTCTATTAATAACTTCTTTATTTCTTAGAGTTAAATCTATAACTTAGTTTTTTTTAATCTTATTTATATTATAATTATTATTTTTCTTTATTTTTAAAACGTTATCTAGTATTATAAATAGTTTTTTTTAACTTATTTAACGTTATAGGTATTATAAAAAATATATTATTAATTTTTAAATATAGTTAAATTTTATATTTAAGATTTAAAAAGTTTAGTACTATTTTAAGAAATAAAGAATTTAGGTTTATAAAAATTAAAATATTATTTAATATATTATAATTTTAGTAATATATTACGTTAGTAGTAATCATATATATAAATTCTAAATTTTAATTATTAATATAATTTTATAAACTCAATCGTAACGATTACGTTTAATAGATTATAATAGTACTTATTAATAGGTTTTTTAAAATAAGAAAAAAAAATTTTCTATTTCTTATTAGTACTGTTTACCTATTTTCTATATACCCAAACTATTATATATTATTTTACCTATACTTATAGATATTTTATAACGCTTTATTTTAATACTTATTTATGGTCTGCTATATATCTATTATTATTAATTACTATTTTATATACACCTTTTTCTCTTTTTACCTTTAAGCTAGCCATTAGGATATTATTACTAATACTATTTTTATTACGTTGTTTACGTTTAATAACTATATTACTATTAGAGTAATAGTGTACTACTCTACTTTATTCTTAAATTTAGTATAGTTAGGGTTATTTTAGTTTTTTAGTATTACTAAAAGCTATTACTTTTATCTATAGATATAGTTTAGGTTACTTAAAATAAAACTTCTAGAATTTATTATTATTACAACTACGCGAATTAATAAATTAATAATAATTATTATTAATAATATAGTATACGCTTAACCGGTTCGTTTTCTCTAAAAACGTAGTTTATAGCTATTATAATTATTATTTATTCTATACCTTTAAATTACTTATAAAGATTAAATTTTACTATAATACTCTAGAACTTTATAAAAGTAGTAAATAATAAGATTTCTACTGGGAGCTATATTATTACTAGTATAATAATAAATATAGTTATATAGAAAGCGCTATATATAATAGAATTCGCTTAGTTATAATAAATAGCGAACCCTACTCTACTATAGTATAAGTAAGAATTAAAAAACATAAGAAGTATAGGTAATAAAATAAATATTAATAGTTAGGTAACAGTTTTTATAAAATTAATAATAAAACTTTAGTCTAGTAGAACTTTTCTAAGTCTATATATAGAAGGTATTTTACTAGCTCTATTACTTTATCTCTATTAAGTTATAGAGCTAAAAATCTTTAAATTTATAAAATAAAAATATACGTTCTATTATATAATTATATTACGTATTTATATTATATTATATATTTAACCTACAGACGTAATTTTGTAAACTAAATTTTTATAAGTTATTATTAAAATTATTATTATATTTATAATACTATTATAGCGTAATAGTTATAATACTATTTTTTTTTTAGTTTAAAATTCTCCTAGGGTCTAAAGCTTAATTATATTAATAGGGTAAACTCTACTAAGTTTAATATAATTATAGCCCTCTATACTTTCATATAAAACTTTTAAATGTATTACTTTTACTAATAAAATTAGTTATTATTAATTTTTAGTAATATTTTATTTTTACTATTTTAAACTTACTATACTTTATATAGTTTCTTCTCGTAATACTTTTAAAAAGTTATTTTATAAAACCTATATTTATTTTAATATTTATAGTTCCTATAATATAAATAGGATATTATATTTTTATAATACGTATCTTTAGATACTACGTATTTATAAACTTATAACCTTTAAAATAATCTATTAATTATTTATAAGCTAAAATTTACGCTAAACTTACTACGGCGGAAAGAAATTAGAAATATATTTTAAATAAGTTAATAGTTACTTATACTAGGTTAATATATCTTTAAAAATAAAAAACATTTCTTAATAAATAGGAGAACGCTTAATAAGTTCTTCTTAAAGAAAAGGTAAATTAAAAAAAGTAAAACTAAAGACTACTAGTTAATAAAATAATTTAAAAGAAATATCCTTAGTAGGTACTCTAAGTAATATTTATACTTTTACTAATAATAGTAATATTTATAAATTTCTACTAGGCGTTTTAAAGATAGATTCTCTATTCTTTAGATTTTTTTAAGAGCTTAGTCTAGCCGGAACTTTTTTAGTTGTTTAAAATAATTAAAGTTCTTTTTAGGTTTTTATATATTATTTTATAGATTTTTTTATTATTATTACTTAACTATCTAATTTTATAATAGTTCTATTTATTTATTATTTTATAGTTTATAATACTATTAATCTTCTATTACTACTCCTCTTTATATATATGACTTTTATAAACTATAGGTTTAGTATTCTATAGTATTTTTTTTAGTAACGTAATATAAAAAACTAAATATATTTTTATATTATTTAGTAACTATAACTTATATATAACTAGAGTAATCTAGTCTAAAAGTTTATATAGACTACTTTTAAAGTAATCTAGTTAATTTAAAGGCCTTATACTAATAATATTTTTTTATAATAGCTAGACCTTCTTTTTTTTCTTATAGGTAGGTGAAGGCTTATTTTTTTAATTATAATATTTATCTATTTTATTTATAAAAAAATAGCGTTTTATTAGAGTTATATATAAGTCTAAATAATATTTTAAATTTATACTTCTCTATTAGTACTCTAAAGTTTTATAGCTTTAGGTACTTAGTATATTATAAAATTAAATTTATAGTTTAAAAAAAATAGTATAACTCTAATTACGTTATTTTACAAACTATTACACGTAAATTAAACTATAACACGTAAATTAAACTATTAAAATAAGTCTTACTTAGTTATTCAATTAGTAATTTAGATAGTATTTTAGGTATTATTTTAGAGTTTAATTTATACGCTCTATATACCTATTTATTTATAGATAATATGCTATAGATATACTATATTTAATTTTAATAAGAGAGACTACTATTAGCTATAGTTTTAATATACACTAAATATTTCTATTTATAAAAATTTTATCTAAAACGCTATATTAGACTACTACGATTAAAAAAAATCTAAAGGCTACCTATTGTACTAAACTTTTTTTATAATATAAAATAAAGTAGGTATATTTTATAATTTTATTTATAATAGTTAAAATACTATTATATTTAATCTTATTGTCTAAGTTTTTTTAATTTAAGTAGTTTTATAATAACATTAATTATAACTATCTTTTAAAGTTATATTAAAATTTCTAGTAGTTATAGATACCTATATAAAAAGTATTTATTTAGTTTATTTTAGTAGTAACCTATATAATTACGTAGTACTTTAGTTATAATTTACTTATTTTAAAGAAAGTAGTAGTTTCTTATAATTTATATTAGTATACGTTTAATTCCTTAGTATTTATACACTAGTATCTTATAAAAATATTTTATAAATTTTTATTATATTTTAATAGGTATAAAGGTTCTCTTAAATATTATTTTATTAGGTAGATAGTCTAGACTATCTTTACTTATAACCGTTATCTAATAAATTTAGCCTATCTATTTTTTATTATTATTACTATAATAGATAGTTTAGGCACGTTATAAATAATAATACTATTTTTATTAAAATAAAATAGTACTCTTAATACTTTTACTTTTTCTTAAAAATTAGGCCTTTAATTTAAAATATCTATTTATAAACTCTTAGTTCCTTTTACGTAGAGAATTTTAATATTAAAAATTATTTACTATTCTATCTATTATATTTACTTAGCGTTTAGTTTTTTAGTTATTATAAACCCTATTAAATTTCTTATAGTCTAAAAAAAGAGATATTTAAAACTTAGTACTCTAAAAGTTCTGTATTATTTAAAAGTAGAAACTATAATAAGTATCTCTTTATTATATATTTTATAGTTTAATTTAGCTACTATTATTTTTTTTAAGTAGTACGCTACTAAATACTTTATATTATTTTTAGACTTGTTTTAGCTAAAATACGCTTTAATTATAAAGCTAAATATTTCTATTTTTAAAACTACTAAATACTTTAGATTAAAATTTTTTAATAGAGGTTTTTTATAAAATTTTATATAAGCCTCTACTTTACCTATTCGTATTTAGGGTTCTACTTAAAAAAGATATTTTTTTTATAAGCCTTATATAGAGGTTCGTAATTTTTATCTAATATAATATAAACTTTCTATAAAAGTTATAGAATCTTTAGAAAAATTATATATTTTTTAAATATTTAGACCTCTTCTAGATTATAATCTTTTAAATATTTAAGTGTTTAATTTTTATTTTTTTAAATTTAATAATAAACCCTAAATAGATAGTGCTTTTAATATAAAACTTATATTTTTTAAATTTTAAATATAATTTTACATTTTTTAGTTTTGGAAGAATCTTTTATATATACTTCTTATACTTTTCCTCCTCTATAAAATAGAGAAAGATATTATTTAAATAGGCTATAGTATAGCCTTTTAAATATTCTTATAAAATAGTATTTATTCTGTATTAAAAAACCGCTCGGATATTTATAAGTCTAAAAGGTATTACTATATATTTAAAATGTTTATACTTTATTTAAAGTAGAGTTTTTTATTCTTTACTATATTTTATTTAAATTTAATAGTAAACGTTTTATATATTTAGCTACGTAAATATTTTTATGTATTTTAGTTAGTTCTATATATTAAATATTAGTAGTAGAAAATAATAATATTTAACTATTATATTATTTATTTTCTAATCGTTAATATAGAATTTTAGTTTAGAGTCTTCTTTTTTTTTATAAAAGTAACTCTATAGGCCGCTAAAAAAGTTAAGGATTTAATATAACTCTTTTTAAGATTATTTTATATAGTTCCTTATAATTTCTATTTTTTATTTTATAGTCTTATAGACTAGTCCCTATATAGACTATTTTTTTAATTAAAAATTAATTTTATAGTTCTATTTAGCGTATTCTAAAAAATAGTTTTAAAATTTTTTTTACAATTTTTTAAATTTTAAGTATTCTTTAAATAACTTTATATTTTTATCTTTTATTACCGTAAGTTAGTAGGGACAGTATATTTTTTTAGTTTTTTAATATACAGTAAAATTTATTTACGTAAGCTATAGTATTCCTAAAATTATATATTATTAATTATTTATTTTAACTAGGTTTATTATAAAGTTATTAACTATTAGTGTTTTTAGTACAAAATATTCTAAGTTTTATGTTTAAATATATTTATTTTATAAACAGCTTTTCTTTACTATTATAAAGGACCCGTTTATCTTTATTATTAGTATAATAGAGACTATTTCTTTCTATAAAATATTTTAAAATAAAGTTTTTTATTACTCTACTATTAATTATAGTATAGATAAAATATCCCTAGTATTTAGCTTAAACATAATATAAAACCCCTATATACTCTTTAGTATTTTTTTTTCTTTAGGCCAAAATTTCATCTAAATCTTTTTATTTATATACTTTAAATATTAATTTTATAAATATTTATACTATAGACGTCCTTTAATATATTATATAAGCAGTAGTAGTTCTAGTATAAAAATTAAATATTTTTTATACTTTTATTTTAAATTCTATTTATATACTTTATACTAAAAAATTATCTATATATATAAATATTATTGTACTCTTATAGAATAAGTATAATATTTTTATTTAAGTATCTAATATATTTAGTATCTAGAAATAATATAGAATACCTATACTAATTTATAGTAGACTAAATAGTTTATTAATACTTATAGGTTATTTCCTTTTTTCTTTTAATTAGTATTAGATTTCTTCTAAATAAAAATTTAGTACTTAATAGAAATATATAGCTTATAGGCTATATTTTTTTATTTATATTAATTTAGTATTTTATTTATAAAAATTATATTTCTTTTTATCTATTATAAGAAGTTAGTAAACTAGGTATTTTCTTTACGTTTATCCGTGGGAGCTGTATCGACTTAGTGTACACTACGTCCTTACTTAATATAAGTAGGTAGAATAAAGGCGCTATAACTAGGGCCTATTAAATATAAGATTTTTAGAATTCTATTACAGCTAGTAGAGTAATAATTTAATAAATAACTTATTAGGTAATAGCTATAATAATAGCGGGGCAATAACTATAGGACAGTAATAAAGTATCTATAAGTCGTTATTGTCTTAGGTAGAACTATAGGAAACTAGGTATTTTAAAAATATTTTATTATTTAGTTCTTATAGACTTTATAGATAGTTTATTCCTTATATTCTTTTAAGTAAAGCTTTTTATCTTTTATTATATTTTTCGTAAAATAAACCTAACTAAAACTTACTTTATTTTATATAAGTCTTAGAAGTTAAAATTACTCTACTCTCTCTATCCTTATATTTTTTATTAATAACTTTAGTTTCTCTTAGACTAAAAATAAACAATAATCTTTTTTTTAAGTAATAACTAAAATAGTATTTGTATTAATTTAACTAAATTATTAAAACTATTACTTAAATTCTTTTTATTTAATTTAAAATATACTTTAGTATATTTTATAACTTAAGCGTTCTATTTCTTTTTATAAAACTAATTTAGAGTTTAGTATTTTTTAGTTATTACTAGTTATTATTTAGGCTAATAGTCTATATCCTTCTTTATTTATATATATATTATATATAAATAGTTTAAGTAACTAGCCTAATATATAGTCTAGTATTCTTTATTACTAGCTAATTTTTTTTAAGATTTTTTATTCTTTTCAGAAACCTTTTTAATCTTTTTTTTAAAGTCTTTTAGTTTTTTTTAAATGATTTTTAATAATATAGCCCTTTTATTTATAGTTAAAATAAGTGCTTTTTTTATACTATTTTTCTTTAATAGTATTTTAGTTTTTTAATTCTTTATCTTTTTTATTTTTATTAAGTATTATTAGATTATTTTTATTATAAGCTTATTATAAGCTTTAATTAGCTTTATACTAACTACTCTTTCTATTATTTTATTTTTAGAGGTAAAGTTCGTTATTAATTTAAATAGCTTATTTAATTATTATAAATAGACTGATTAGTTTTTTTATTTTAATTATTTTATACTAAATTTTAGATTTTAGGCTGTTATAAAATTAGTTTATTAGGGTACATTCGCCTTAATCTAAAACTTTATTAGCTACTTACTTAAAAAAGAATATATAAATAGATATAGGCTTAATTTATTAAAATTTTAGTAACTTTTATTTAGTTATTTATTTAATATTAATATTACTAAAGGTTTATTAAAGTTTCTACTTAAAATACTTATAACTATTAAAAATAATATTAGTTTTAGTCTTCTAGTTATACTCTATGTGTATTTAGTAGTTTATAAACTAGTTATTAAATTAATTAATTACTTTTTTTATAAAATAGGTAGTTATATAGACTATTTTATTTTTATCTATATTTAAATATACTTAATTAAGATTAATATAAAGGACTATAGATGCTAAAAAAAAATTTATTTTTTATACGTCTTATTAAACTAATTTAGTTCTACTAGCTTAAGTGGCCTACTTATAAGTTGGACTTTAATTTTATTAAACTAGTTTTATATAATATTATCGGCCCCTTTACTTTTTTTTCTAATATAGTCTTTACTTATTTTACTAGCTATTTATATACCTTTTCTTAAAGTTTATTTTTATTACTAAGAAAGTTAATTTATTTTTTTATTTAAATCTATTCTATAGTGTTTAAAAAAGTAGTTTATAAAAATATTATTAGGACTATAATTTTAGCTTAATACGTTCTTAAGGTTATTATTTAAAATATAATTATTAAAGTATAACGGGATCCACTAAGTTATAATAAATAGTAAACCTTACTTCGCTATAGTATAAATAAAAATATAAAAATATAAAAAGTATAAGTAATAAAATAAATATTAATAGTTAAATAATAATTTGTATAAAATTAATAATAAAACTCTAGTCTAGTAGGACTGTTTTAAGACTATATATATAAAGTTTTTTACTAGCTTTATAGCTCTATTCTTATAACGTTATAGGGCTAGGGATTTATAAATCTATAAAATAGAGCTATAGATTTTATTATATAATTTTACTATATATCTATATTATATTTTATATATAACCTATAAATATAATTTTCTAAATTAGACTTTTATTAATATTAATTAAGATTACGATTATTTTTATAATACTATTATAGCGTGGCAGCCGTAATATTATAAATATTACTATTATAAAATTATTTAGCTATTATAATATATTATATAGTGTATAATATATAGTATATATAACATTTATAAAGAAATCTACTATAGTTACTTAGTATAGTAGATTACTTTATTATACTTTTTTTATTATTTTATATATATATACGTATAGTACCGGAAACGCTAGTGTATATTAATACTTTATAGTATACTAGTAATGGCATAAGCTATTACTGTTATTATTATTTTTATATAAATAGACATCTAGTACTAGATTAGATAAGGTTTATATTATTTTAACTTATTATAATTAGTTAATATATTCTTAGTATATACGTTAATATATAACTATATACTACGTTTTTTATTATTATACTTAAAATATTATAGAGCTGTATTATTAAAACTCCTATAGTAGCTAGTAGTTATTTTCTTTTAAAATTATAGGTACTACGCTAAAAGTATAACTCTATTTAAAGAAATATAATATAATTTTATTATTAGATTACTAATATACTTTAAAAAAACCTAGTTACGTAATCTATACTAGACCTTAATAGGTATAGTTAAAATTTTAGTTAAATATATTTACTAACTAAATAGTTATAGAAACGTAAAAAAGATTATAAAAAATTACTATATTTACGTAATTTTATTTTATTATATATAATTAAAAAGCAGTTACTAAAATCCTTGTAAATATTTTAATAATTTTCTCTTTAATACGGTATTAGTTATATATTTTTAAACTTAGTATAGAATTTTATATATTTTTTTTAAAAAGGTAACTTTTTTAATTACTCTTTTTATTTACAATTCTCTATAATGGCGACTTTACGTATTGTAATTATCTTTAAAAATAAAGTTATAATAACTAAGTCATATATACCTATTTATAAAAATATATTTAATAATAATCTTTATATATAAGTAATAGAAATAACTATAAAGTACCTACTATTAAGTATATAAATATATACTAATAGAGTTATTAATGCTATAAAAGCCTTTAATATACTAAAAATAAAATATTATAATATTATATACCGTGTACTTACTGGAACTAAAAAAAATAGGTATAAAATAGTAATAATAGTAAGGAAAAGTATTAAGCTATACTTACTAATATATTATATTTAGATATAGTATATTAAAAATAATAATTATAATACTAGCTTAGCTATAGGATAAAGCACTAAGCTATAATAGGTTATACTAAACTTATATAAAAAAAGTAATAAAAATATAAAAAATAGACTTTATATTAAAAATAATAGAGAGTATATAAATATAAAATATACTTAATATAGTACTAATTACTAAATTATACTAAGTAATATACTCCGGTCTCGACAGAGACCTAAAGATTTTAAAATTATAATAAAATAATTAACATAAAATATTCTATTTTATTTAGTTATATACTAAGCTATTTATTTTTATTACCCTAGCCCTACCAGCTATTATTTCCTTATAGTTCTTATAGTCCTTATAACTTAATTTAAAAAAAATTTTAATATTTAGGTTTTATATACTTACTACGCTTCTATAATACTATATACCTATAGCTCTATAATATACCTAAGGTTATTTAGCCTACCCTTATATAGAGCTTTTAAATTACTTTACTATTTTTATATAAAATTCTTATTCGACTGTAAAAGTCCTATAAATTATTAGTTTTAGTAGTAAACTTGCCGGAATAGTAGTTATATCTAAAATAGTTATTATATACTGCCTTATACCTTAAGTATTTAGTAGGTATTTAAGAGTACTAATAATACTAGCTTTTTATTTAATCTATGAGGCGTTCTGCCTCGTTATCTATACCTTAATTAAATTTTTAGTCTTTTAGTAATAGCTACTATAAACGTATATTACTTTTTAATTATACTAAATATACTATTATATAGTATCGTGCTAAAAATCGCGTAAATACTATTATTATTTTATACTAGTCGTAAGAGGTTACTTATTTTAATTTTAACTCTTTTATTATTTCCTTTTACTTACTTTATTTAAGTTTAGTAGAGTATATATATACGCTTTATAGTATACGCCGTAAACCGTTTATATATATATTACTAGTAAGCTATTTTATAGTATATTAGAAGTATATATATTAGTTATTAAATACTATTATAATACGTACCGTAGATAAATATTTTCTTATATCTCTTTTTTTATAAATACCTACTTAGTATTAGTTTATAATAGTAGATACATAAGTATAAGTTATTATAAAATAATAAATTATACTAAGCTGCGAATCTATTAAGTACTATTAAGTAGTTATTACGTGCTTATTTTAGTAGGCGCAGTACCTTTTCTAATTAGACTTAGTATAGTACTTTTAAGAGCTAGTCGTTAAGTCTTATAGTATATATAATATTTTCTTTCCTAATTAGATAGTTACTAATAGCAACTTTATTATATAAAAAAAAAAAAAAAAAGTAATATACTACTAGCGACGATAGATAGTAGAGTATAAAATAGGTATAATAGCTACTACGTATTAATAAAAGAATAAAAGAAAAGAATATATATTTATATTATAAAAATATATATATATACGTCTAAGTATTCGTAAATAATTCTATATTACTATAATAAGATAGATATACGAAGGAGTTAGAGGACTATTTATAATATCTAAAAAAAAATTAATTTAATAGTTAGATATAACCTAAGAACTATTATTTATAAAGCCGTAAATATGCCACCTTAACAATATATTAAAATATTAAAATAACTTAATTAATAATTAGCTAATAGCTAGTTTATTTCTAACTCTATTATTACTACTTATTTTTATAATACTTTTTTCTAATCTATTCTCTTTATATTATTAACTTATTAAGAATTATTATTTTTTTTATTTATATTTTAATATGTTTTTTAATTTTATTAAGCGTCTTTTGATTTTTCTTCTCATTTTATATCTGAAGTATATATTAATTTTTTTTAATTTATATTAATATTATTAATCCTCCTCTTATAAAAGGCCTAATAAGACTATATAAATAATTTTTAGACTATTTTTTAATAATCGTCTTTTATTTTATTTTTTTAGGACTTTAAATTAATTTTGTATTAATAACACTTTTTTCTCTTTAAATTATATTAGAAACTCTACTATTTTTAACTTTATTTATATTAATATTATTATTATTATTATATTATTTTAAATACATTATATAGTCTTATAAATACTATTAAGAATTCTTTTAAAGTAAAAATAATTATTAAAATAGAAGTATATACTTTTAGGAAAATATTAACTTTAGATTTAAGTTTTATTAAATTTACTGCTATATTAAAGAAATAAGAGTCTAGATTTATATAATTAAGAGGATATTATTATATACTATAATATTAATAATATATTACGTAATTAGTAATTATATAAGTAAGAGCTAAATTTTTACTAATTATATAACTTTATTATTATATAATAAATTTGTATTAAAATTTAGGTTGCGTAATCTATACCTAACCTAAAAGAGTATAGTTATAATTTTAGTTAAATATATTTACTAACTAAAAAGGTATAGGGACCTAAAAAAGAACTAAACAGTTTTTTATATTTACGTAATTTTAGTTTATTATACGTAATAAATAAGCAGGAGCTAAAATTCTTATAAAATATTTTAGAACTTTCTCTTTAAAACGGTATTCTTCTTGTATTGTTAGGCTTAGTAATTAATTTTATATAAATTTTTAGAAAAGGTAATTTTTTTAATTACTCCTTTTTTTTCACCCCCTTGTAATAACCTAAGCTTCTATTATAAATAGGTAAATACAGCCTTTAGTAGGTATATTTAATAATATTTATTTTACTTATTAGGGCGGGCTCGTCCCTTATTTGTAGAAGCGGGCTAATTATACTTAGCTAGTTTTAGTCTATCGTATCTCCGCTTAGACGTTATCTTATTAAGCTAAGCGGATATCTTATCTCTATTCCGATGACCCTACTAATCAATTCATCAACCAATCAAGTCAATTCACACCTTTATACACAATTAATGAATCAAGTCAAGCAGAAGCTACTCTTGCGATCAATCAAGTCAATTCCGCCTTAGAAACTTGATCGACTTGATTGATGGCAGGTCTGTACGCGAAGGTCTTGTGCAAAACGGCTGTGGCAACTATCGGGAATATTTTCGAAGCTCCTCGACCAGCCAGAGCCGCTTGCTTATAAGTTCCTATTTCCCGGGATAGAGCACTGTCCGGGGTCAGATCGTCGACTCGTTCGTGATATGAAAAGTGGCAGTTATCCCCAGAGAGAGTTCCCAGCCATGACAGGAGCTGAGATTTGGTATGTAGCCTCCTATTCCTCCTCTACGGCTTCCAACGAAGGATCCTTCTTCGTCCTTCTCAGCCAACCGCGTGGCTGTCTGAGTTTGACAACTTTCGTCTCCGGCGGCACCAAGTCCAACGGCTTCTCTGCCTTATTTGTTCTGTCCAAATACGCCCCTAGGCCCGCCTTGTTGAATGCTCTTATCTCCCGAACCAGATCATAGAATGCTTGATCTAAGTTGATCCTTTCTTTGGCCGATATTTCCATGAAGGGACAGCCAAAAAACCGCGCCAATTTCTGGCCTTCTCCAGAACCAACCTCTCTTTCATCCCCCTTTTCGCTTTGATTACCAACGAGAATCATAGGAACATAGTTCCTGTCTTTCACCCTCAGAATCTGTGACCAAAAAGTCATAACTTTTTCAAAGGAAGGGCGAGACGTAACGCTATATACGAGCATAAAGCCTTCGCCTCTTCCAATGTACTGCTCTCTCATTACCGAATACTCTTCCAGTCCAGCGGTGTCCAAAACATTAAGCAGGGCAGCTTCATCATCGATGACACACTGTTTGCGGTATGAATCCTCAATGGTCGGGTTATATTCGTCGACAAAGTGAGACTGGATGAACTGCAGAAACAACTCAGCCGGCCAGAGACAGTTGCACGTCGACGTCAGTGTGCACTTACCTGTATGGTAATTTGAGTCTTGCCCACACGGCCGCCTCCCATGACGACAAGCTTATATTCTCTTAGCCAGCGGATAATTCCAGGTTCTGTTGCTCGTGGTAATTCTATACTGGTTTTAGGCGGAGCAGGTGTGGTTAATGATCTCTTACTAGAGAATGTATCGGCGGATGAGACAGAATGCTCTGATGTAGCATCGCTAGATCGAGAGCTTTGTTCAGAACCGTTTCCCGCCTCACCATGTGTTAAGCTGGTTGAGCTGCCATCTTCAGGATCATTAGGCGATAAACTCGGATTCTTCAGGCGATAAAGAGGGTGAGGCCTCAGTGACCTGCTCTGTTGATGTAACTTCCGTCTTTGCTGCACTCGCGGTAATGAGGCCAGCTCGACAAAACTTAGCCAGCTCCCATCTTTCTGAATATTTTGCCCACGTCTATTAGATACCTCAAGTGGAGGCTCCATTGTGCTCATTCCGGTGAGCGTGTTAAAGTCGTACATTCGGCCGTCTACAGTCGCTCGAGGTATCCGGAAGGCTGCTTCGTCCTGCCCATTGCTCTCTTGCCACTGGATCAGTAAAGGTGTGTTGGTTGCAATGGCGGATCCGGAATCAGACTCAACTTCGGACTCGCTCGAGGGCACCGTAGTTTGTCCAATCGGCAAAAGATCACTTCTCAGTGTAGTAGCGCTGATGAGAGTTGGAGGTCCTATCACAAGGTCCCTTGTCCTTTTCTGTGAATTGTGATCTCCCGACTGTTCTTGTTCACCTCGATAGTGGTGACCGTTGGAAATGTCACTAGATGATATTGGAAGAGCCACAACGGAGATGACAGAAATATCAGAGAGACTAAGTTCGGAGAGCGTTGACCATGCGTGAGACAAAGCGTTAGAGCTTCTGAACGAGACGTCGGCGATGGATCTCCTTGCTTTATGGTATACCCAGGACTCTTTGAGATCGCGCTCAAATTCAAATGCACGAATTTGAGATCGGATTGTGACCACTGAAGTTCTTTGACCCGTGTGTAAAAGACCGGAGCTGCCAGAATCTTGCGGACGAGTCTCAAGTAAAGAAAGCCGACGCGATATGTCGCGATTACTCTCCAAGAGCTTCGATGTCAGAAGGTAAAGTTCTTGGCGGCTTGCGTTGGCTTCTAGATCAGATTCACTATTGCTATGTGAGCGACTGGTCCAGTGTAGTCCGAGTCGGGGGATTCAGGTAGGAATTGGTGAGGCTCAAGGCTGGAGAGATATATACCATTGGAGAATGTTCAGCATTACGCTTATCGAGCTCTTAAAGAGCTGCATCCTCGAAACGAAAGTGTCGAGCTGGTTCCTTTTCAAGGCCCATTGCACTCGGTTATGCCATCTCTCGTTCGGAATGCCCAGCTGCGCAACAAGGGGCTCCAACTCGCTGAAGATGAGAGTGCCATCGGTCAACGTCGCGATCAATTGATCGATTTGGATTAGTTCCCTTCGTCTTCGTGGAGCTTTGTTCAGATCATGTAATAAAGTCTGCAGTGCCGATAGGATAATCCTTGAGCTATTGACCTCCGCATATATTGCGGTAGCGGATTTCGTTGTGTCTTTGACGCTTGAGACGAGAGGTCCTAAAATCTCGGCCACCTTCCCTGCAGCGCCGATAATACCGACAATCGATGCGGCGACACTCAAAGGATCGCCCATGCCGTGAAGAGGGTTTAGAAATTGGAGAACAGGCGAATCTCAACGGTTTCCGTCCTTCTTTTACGCTGGTCACCGTTCAATCAGCCACCTAGGTGCTGGGACATAGCCACCGCAGGGGCCGCCTTTCCGCGTCTGCCTAGTGGATTCGAAAACTCGACACGACGGCTGACGAATGAGAGTTAGGTAGCTGCAGCCACAACATAGCCGAGACTTCAGCCCCGAAAACTCAGGGCCGCCCGTCGACGTGCGACAAGATGGCCGACAGGTAATAGATGCTTTGCATTTTGGAGTTGGTAGCGTTTGTGATGGATCGCTGATGGGCTGGTCTGGTGGGGTGAAAGGAACCTTGGAAGCTGCGATGGAAGAGCTGGCGGAGCGCTAGCCTGTCCAAGAAACCTTGAAAGGCGCCAAAAATAGTACTAACACATGCTTCGATCAACTATCCATCTCTACAACCGCTACATATTCGAACAACTGAACTCTCCTGTATATTTTCAAATAACCAAAGGTAAGATATCATTCAAACAGCCACCGATGCAAAGACGATAGCAAGCTTCAGAAGGCTTGATCTAACCGTGTTAGAAAATTCTACCCGCAGAAGTTTGTTAGTCCATCATGAGGGAGATGGAGATAAGCGCGACAAATGCTGACATCTGGGAATAGATATCAAAAGAGCGTGCATTCATTGATGATGTCATGCTATCGTGAATGGTCTTATTGCAGAGCTACCTATCCTATTGTACGGTGAGAAGTGCTTCATCGCTCGTAAACGGAGTGTTGTCGAAAGGACTGTGAGTGTAGGCTTCGATTTCATTGGCCTTGACATCACTTGCGGATTCTCCCACACACCGTGAAACTCGCCTTGGACCTTGACTTGGTACTTCGCAGACCTCGTTAGCATCCAGGGCTTGTCGAAAACGACCTCAGTCGCATGCTCTGTACCTGGCGCAATCTCCTGGAGGTCTTCCTGCGATGGCGGCATTTTGCGCGCGATCTCGATAATGACAGACTCAATCTCCCGCCCGGTCTCAGAATCAACGATTTTAAATACGCCTAAGTTCATTGCTTAGGGGTCCAAGGGCGTGCCCCATTTCAATATTGTATACGTTGATGATGGGTGGTCGTTCTTGAGCGTGACCAGAAGCGAGGGCGGACTTTTCGAAATCTGTGAAAGCTTGAACTCCAGGCCAGGCACGCCGTTTGATGACGCACGCCGGGGCGGACTTAGACATCCTGAAACTAGTTGAGGACGGGCGTGTAGATGAGGTAGAGCGAGCCAATGACGGTGACATCGATGGCTGTAATAACCGCAGTTCGACCGTTCATCGCAGGCGGTTTTTGCGCGAGGTCTTGGCTTCTGTGCGAACCGGGCTTTCAAAAGACTCAATCACGCGCTCGCGTATACTAGGATGAGGTAGCTCTTTCGCCCTCGCATTTAACTACCGTAGAAACACGACAAGGGGATGGAGTTGACTACTGGTGAGAAAAAATTAATCTTCGCGAGAAGAGATGTCTAAAGCGATCTATCATGCCCGATTTTCCCCAACCTAAATTCCGTTTTCCCAAGTCCTAGCACACTAAACAATCAAATACAGTCCTGTAATCAAGCTCGGTCCAATAAACAACCCAAACCAAAAGATCACATTCCCCAGCGTATCCTTACCCCTCATCAACTTCGTCCTACTCAGCGCCGCCAGCGGAACCTGACTCAACTGCATCGCGAACAGATAACCCCTGACCTTCTTGAACAGACAGAACATCAGCACCTCATGTACAATAGCGCTGAGCAAGAAAGTGACAAATGTGGCTTGCATCTTGGTGAGATGGAACGCAGAGATGGACGAGTGGTAGACATGGCGCAAGAGGAAGTTGTGCACCGGGCGGTTCCAATCGCGGGCGTATTGGTCCCAGGAGACGCTGTTCCACCAGTCGCCATAGAAGCCACGATCGGCAAACTTCGTGACTTCGGCGAGGACGTTGAGGAGGCATTCCCAGATGACGTACCAAGCCAATAACTGCTCTAGCAGCAATGGGAACAGCATGTCGAACACAACCCATGGAAACTCTTTCCAGCGTCGCTCGAGCGACATGCCTGCTTCTTTCTGGCGCACGGTCTCCATGACAACGGGGTAGAGGTACGCCTGCGAGATGATGATCATGATCCAGATGACTCCAAGCGTAGCAGCTGATTTCTCCGCGACATACCACCAGCTAATGTGCTCTTGGCGGGGGTACTCCAGTTCGTAGACGAGGGTTGGGAGACAAGTCCATTCAGCGAAATTATAGAAAGTGAGATTCTTTGGGTAACGGTTGCCCGTGGTTGTGCATTTGCCGCGCAGTTCCTCTTGAAGAATCGTGATCTCGGTAGTAAGGACACGGTGAAATGCCTGCATCAGCTCTGAGTCGAGCGGTTGGCCTGCCTCGATCGCCTTTGCCACTGATGCAATTTCCGACTCTTCGTTGTGGAGATTGGTCGAGTATTTTGGTCCCAAGCTTCGACGACGGTGAGTCAGGCCTGAGTGCTCAAAGCCGTCCAAGCTAGTGGCTGATGCCGTTTGTACGACCGGCGAACTAGGAGACGAGCCCCCTAGTGCTTTCATTTCTTCGAGCTGATGTAGCTTCTGCTCTAGGAGTGTGCAGCGACGATAAACGCGAGACACTAGTATTGGAGTCAGTGAAGTCTAAAGGGAAGGCAAAGGCAGGCTTACAATAGCCATTATAGAAGCTGTAGGAGTGCTGTTTCATGAGCAGCACAAAGTCATGCATAACGATGAACACGGTGTGCGTCCAGGACCATTCCCGGTAGAAGCTGATCCAAATGACAGTGGTAGTGAAAAATATCTCCCACAGAGATTGAATGATCCAACCGGACCGGTCCCAAGTCAGATATTCCTTTGCGATGGCTTTCTGCAGCAACACGCAGAACGCCGTCGAGAAACACATGAGCCCGTCCGTTACAAGTAGAGCAAAGAGATCTCGATCCACCATCAAATGCAATATCTCGGCTCTGCCAAAGACTGACCCGTGGACTTTGTAGTTTTGCGCAGCAATCTTGATTAGCAAAATGGCCATTGCCAGCCAAAATAGCGTGAAGAAGCCATGGAAAGGGGACTGCGCGGCCATCGGATTCTGGCGGTCGAATGTCGTAAATTGGCGGGTGAATACTAGGTCGCGGATGCGGTTCCTGCTCTTGCCACTCAACTTGGCAGCCTCGCGTTCGATTCCTAATCTCAATATGTCCCGGAATTCAGGATCGTCCGCTCTCAGAGTGTATCTCCCCTGTTTGCCCGACTCCTCAATAATGACCTGAACGCTCTGCCGCCTGCCATTGCCCCTCTCTCCGCGCTTGCCGACATTGATACTCCTCTCGTCCGAAGGGCCCGCGGTCGTACTTCGACTCCGCGTATCAGCCGCCTCTTGTGCCGACTGAGGCTTCAATGCGCCATTGTATTCATCCTCAGACACTACCGACGAAGCCTCCGGCGTCCATGAGTCTTCGCTGCCCATGGGCGGTCGTCGATCGGCAAGGCCACGGAGCGCGTATGACATGGCCGACTTGCCGTTTGTCAAGGACGAGAGATCAAGCTTAGGGCTGGCAGGGCGCCGTTCGTGAGAAGCATCGTTCGTTGTCATCGTCAGATAATAGATCGAGGTTACCCGGTACTACCAAAGTTATGAGAAACGATCAATAGGGTGGCCTTCATGTAGGTTCTTGGGATGTAAGGAGCTGTGACGCGACGGCCGTCGAGGGAACATGAGCGGGGCCGGCGCATGTGGCCATTGAATATACTGCTCTCACAGGAGCGGAACAGCTGGAACGGAGTGGCACGGCGAGGGGCACACGACCTTTGCCTCCGAAAGATCCGCAGGCTAAAAGATACAAAGTACTGATGCGCGAGGCTGCTCGGAAGCTTCGGTTGCGCGAGCGAGCGAACTGCCGATGATGGAATGCGATACTGTGGCGTACACAAAGCATTGAGCCACAATCCACCTCACTAGCCGCCATCACGTGATTCCTAAGACTATCCCCCGACGGCAGGCTTTCGTTATCCAAAACACGCCTCGCACTACTATAGTTGCAGGGGTAAATATGGTTAATTCGTGGCTGTAGACCTATTTACTTACTAAATATATACTAAGCCTAATATATACTAGTGTATAGTCTAAAACTAACTTTTTTAAGTATAAATCTTTTATACTAGTATATTTTTAGTTTAAAGTATACTAGTATAATTATACTAGTCTATATTAGGCTTAATATATATTTTAGTAAGTAAATAGGTCTATAACTATAAATTAACTATATATACTTTTATAATTATAGTATATAAAAGAGTAGTAAATATATAAAATTTATATACGTTTAAAGAAAATTAGTATTAATATAAAACTTTAATTAGTTTATATTAATAGTAATAGTATTACTACTACTACTAAAGTAAATAAAAATTAATTACTTAGTTTTATTAAAGTATAATTATACTATAGTATTAATTTAATAAAATATTTTAATATATTTTATATTATTATATAATTTTATTTAAATTAAATACTAGTCTGTTATTATTATTTTTATAATTATTTATTTAAATTTTACTTTTAGTAGTACTATTTTACTTTATTTAAATTAATTTCTAGTATTATTTATTTTATAAATTTATTATTAAATAATTATAAATATATTATTATATATATGTGAGGAATTAGGATAGAATAGTAATATAGTATAATATATAAAATAAATTAGGTATATATTATCTATAAGAGTAAAGAGATAAATTACTACTAAATTAAAGCCTCGTAGCGTAGACTATATATTCCTTATTACGTAAGTATACTCTTTTCTATAGTAAAAATATCTAAATTATAATAATATACATAAAGTAGTTAAATAAATAAAAATTATATTAAAATTATATTAGTATATTTATATATAAATTACTAAATAAATTATATAATATATAAGTTAAAATAATAAAAAATAAATATATATAAATAGTTTTTCTTTAGTATTTTTATATAGAATTAAATTTTTAAAATATTTATTATATATTATAAAGGGTAAAAATATTAAATAATAAATAATTTAAAAAAATACTATTTTTATAAATTAATATAAAATTAATTACTAAAGCTAAAAATATATAAATTATACTATTTTAAAAAGATAGATATAAAAATTTAAAAAAAAATTTTAGTTACTACTTAGTTAATATATATTATATAAAGAGAGGTAAAGTATAGCGTTAAAAATACTAGTCTAAAAAAGGTATAGACTAAAAAAAATAATTCTTCTAAATATAGTTAAAAAATAAGCGTATATAAAAATTATAAAAAAATATTTTATTTTAGTTAGTAAATTTATAATAATAGTATATAGCTTAGCGTATTTAAGTTTAGTATACTAGGGCTACTATTACTTCTACTTTTTTTTTTATAGACTAGGCTACTGTAGTATTATTATACTATAATACGCCTACTCTACTATATTATTATTATTATTAAAGTTATTATATAATAGTATTTAGTATATTAACGTAAATACCGGTATAACGTTTATTTTTAATAACTTATAGAGTATAGTTAGCTAATAACTATTATAAGTATACTAATAGTAACTTTATATATTATAATTATTTTTAGGGATAAGACTATAACTATTACTAAACCTCGTATACCCGTTTATAAGGGTATACCTAATAATAACCTATATATATAAATAGTAAAGAAAGTTATAAAGTACTTATCGCGTATATAAGTATATACTAATAAAATTAATACTAAAGTTAATACTATAAAAGTCCTTAATATACTAAAAAGGGGATATTATAATATTATATACCGCGTACTCGTTGGAGCTAAAAAAAAAGGGAGATAAGTATATAGTAATAATAATAGAGGAAGCTATTAAGCTATACCTACTAGTATAGTACGTTTAGATATAGTACGTTATTATAAATAATTATATTTTAATTATACTATAAGCTACTAAGCTACGACAGCTTATAATAAGATTTTATAAAAGAAAAATAGTAAAGGGATAAAAGTTAAACTTTATACTAAAAATAATAAATGGAGTATAATTATAAAAAGTATTTAATATAGTAGTAACTACTAAATTATATTAAATAACCTGTTACTAGTAGTAGTAGGTAAAATATAAAATAAGTATAATAGTTACTGCGTGTTAATAGGAGAAAAAAATAGGTAAATATAAATTTATATTATGTATACGCCTAAGTATTAGTAGGCGTTTATATATTAATAAGATAGGCGGAGGATTTAGAGGACTATTTATAGTTAAATAAATAATAGCTCTTTAATACTATTTATATCTAGTAAGAGATTAACTTAATAGTTAAATATAAAGTAATAACTATTATTTATAATAGATAAAGCCATAAAGACGCCACCTATTAATATATATAATAAATTAAAATTATTTAAATATATTATTTTTTGTTAGTTTCTTTTTTAAGTTAATATAATTTTTTAATTAGTAAATATAGTTAACTAAAATTTTAATTATATATTTTTAAGTCTAGTTTAATATATGTAACTATTTTTTTTTATATATTAATAATTTAATTATAAAATTATATTAATTATAAAAATTTAGTTTATACTTATATAATTACTAATTATATAATATATTATTAATATTATAATATGTTATTATATATTTTAATTTTTTTAAAAGAGTACTAAATCTTTTAAAACTTAAATATAAAATAAATTTACTTTTAAAAATAAATATTTTTTTTATAATTATTATTATTATAAAAAACTCTTTTACTACTATTTATAAGTCTATAATAGAGAATAAAAAAATAAAAAAAAAAAAAAAAAATTAAATAAAAATTATAAAAATAATAATAAAAAAATTATTATAATATAAAAAAACCTTATATAAGGGATATAAAAAAGTTAATAAAAAAAATAAAAAAATTATTAATAAATATTTAAAAAAAAAAAACTAATATAAATATTATAATTAAATAATTAAATTATTTATTAAATAATATTACATTATTTATATAAATAAATAAAAATTAATAATATATAAAAAAAATATAAAAAAAAATATTAAAATATACTAATAGAAATATAAAATATATAGAAATTATAAAAATTATATATAATATAAAAAATATAAAAAATATAAAAAATATAAAAAATATAAAAAATATAAAAAATATAAAAAATATAAAAAATATAAAAAATATAAAAAATATAAAAAATATAAAAAATATAAAAAATATAAAAAATATAAAAAATATAAAAAATATAAAAAATATAAAAAATATAAAAAATATAAAAAATATAAAAAATATAAAAAATATAAAAAAAAAATATATATAAAAAAGGTTATATTCTTTAATTAATTAACGTACTTTACGAGCTTTATAAAACCGTAGTATAACGTAATAATAAAAATTTAATAAATACTAAATAGTTTAATATAATACTAACGAGGCTATATAAAAGTAGTATAAATTTTAAACTGTTAAAAATTATACTTCTTTCTTTTAGTAAAAGTAAGGTACCCTATTAAATATAATAATACTTTACCTATATTTTAATTATATATCTATAGATTAGCGACTACTCGTAATTATTTTTAAGTTTATTAGTAATTACTACTTATAATTATATATAATATAGTTAGTCTAAAAGGTTATTAGACGTATAAACTTTAAAACTAAAAGAAGTTATTAAACTGTTACCTAGAGTCTATATAACTAAATATCTAGTCTTTAAGTAAGTTTAATTATCCGTCCTATACTTTATACTATATTATTATTTACTTAAAGTACTTTACCGTATTATATTTCTATAGGTCTTTTTTATTTCTAAAATATCTATTACTATACTAATTTTAGATAAATTACTAACTTACTATCTATTATACTAACTACTTTTAGTAGTAGTAATACTCTAAGCTAATATAAAATTTAAAATTAACTAAAACTATCTGCCTACGTATAGCTTATTAATTAATTTTATACTAATCTATACGTATATAATCTTCTAGCAGAGAATAGCCTTTTTAAATATATTATTTTTAGTTTCTTTAGAGTCCTTTTTAGTATATAAGAACTTTGTATTAATAAAATAAAAGTTTTATAAAAATAGGTAGTTAAGAAAAAAAAATTTAAAAACTTAGTATTATTAAAAAAGCTAAAAGTAATAGAGTAATTTAAACAGAAAACTAATAAAATAAAATAAATCTATTAGTACGCTTATAAAATTAAAAAAAAAAGATAAAGTATAAATTCTAGGGCCTACTAGTACGCGTAGGGTGAAGTAAGTATATATTTTTATTTTTATTTAGCGGGTATTACTAATTAGGTAATAGGTATTATAGGCAGCATAAGTACTAATAATAGTAGGTATAGCTTTTTTTATTTTATAAGACTACTAAATAAACTAAGTATATACGTAACTTACTATAACGGGTTTTTAGTATTATTATTTTAGTAAAAAGTTTAATAAGTAATATAAAGACTTACGTAGAATTAGATAAAAAAATATTATTTTAAATTATATAATAAGTTTATAATAATATTATTAGTTTACAATATTAGTAGGCAGTGTAAAACGTAATTAAAAAAAAATAAGTCTTTTATACTCCTACTTAGGAGTAATTCTCTAATAAGTTACTAATATAAAAAGGATTTAATAAAAGTATATATACTTCTCCTTTTTTAAAACCTCTTTTAATTATCCTAAGCTACTACAGTTATACTATTTGTTTAATTAGTATATAAATATTTATAATATATAAAAAGGATCAGAATTTAAATAATATTATAAAAAAGAGGTAATAATATAATTAGAAATAAACTAGCTATTAGTTAATTATAAAGTAATTAATTTTAACTTTTTAAACTATTAAAATATATAAATTATTACATAATATATTTTTAAGTTATCTCTCTTATGTACAAGGTAATAAAAGGCTCTACTTAAATAAACTAAGTATTAAAAACTGCGTTATATAAACTAAAATTAATATATAAGTTTACTATTACTTTAATAGTTTTTATTTAATATAGTTTAATTTAATTTTATAATATTATATATTTTAGAGCGCTAAGGCCGTTAATATAAAAATTTTTTACTACTCTTACTAGTAGCTTTCCTATATATTTAATAATTTAATAATAATAATTTTTTTACTAACTTTTCTTCTATACAAATAATTTTCATATTTAGTAAAATACTAATTAATTTAAGCCTTTTTAGATATCTCTACTAATTATAATTTAAAAAATTATATATTTTAAAATACTACTACTACTACCGCTGCCCGCTATAAGTATTTATATCTAATAATCCTCTTATACCTTTATTTTTACTTAGTCTCTTTTTATATATATATATAAATATATACTCTATACTTACTCTAGCTATAGCTTAAAGTTATAAATTCTATCCCTATAGTACGCTACTAGCTTTTTTATACTTTTAGTTAGCCTATACCTTTTTTGGACTAGTGTCTCGGTACTACACTTTACCTCTCTTTATATAATACTTTTAGTAATAATTATTATATACTTCTAAAATAACCTATTAATAGTATTATATAAAGTAGTAAAAGCATTTATTTATTATATATATATTACTACTAAACGGCTAAATTACTATATATTAAAGTAATAATTCTAAGCTTAAATATAATAAGAGTTATTATATGTAGCTAAAAGTAGTATATATGCTATTTAGGCTAGCTAAAGTTACTTTTATATAATTTTTTAATATCTTTAATTTTTAATTTTGTAATTTATAAAGTATAAAAGTATTAGTATTTATTTATAGCTATATAAAGGTAATATAAAGAATCTATCTATATTTTAATTTTTAACGCCTTATTAGTTTTTATAATAAAGTATAGATACTACTTAAACTTATTAGATATAGTAATTAGGTAACTATAATAATAAAAAAACTTTATATAGTAATTATATAGGTCCTATAGCCTACTATTTATATTATATATATAGCTTTAAAGTAACCGCGTTATATTACGCTAAGTACTCTAGTATTTACTAATATAGACTACTAGTTTAATACTAACTACTAGCCTACTAGCCTACTAGTATATTTATTATTTAATTAAGTAGTTATTTAAGTAGATATTATCTTTACTTAACTTTTATAAGTTTAGCTTTTAATTATTACGTATATAGTTTAGTACTTAATAAAGTTCTCTTACTACGTTTATACTTTTAGATTATTATCTAGGTGTACTTATTACTTTTTAATATTTTTAAGTTATAGTTTTATTTTTTTTAATATTAATTATATTAATTATTTTATAGGCCGAGACTTTATCCTATAAGTTTAGTGTATAATTTAGATAAAAAGTAGAAGTAATTTAGTATTTATTAAAATACTTAATTTTTTTATTCTCTTTACTAGTAAGGACTATATAATTAAAGTTCTTATACTCGAAAGTTAATTAGAAAATAAAAAGGGATAAGTTTTATATATATTTTTTACTCTTTTTTATTATTAATATAATATATAAATATATATTATATTATTTTATAATTATAATTATTATTTTAATATTATTTTAGTTTAGTAATTTTAATAAATAATACCCCTATTTTTAAAATAACGGACGTTTTAACCTAGTTTAAAAATAATAAAATAATTTTTTTCTTTACCCTACTAATAGTCCTAATATAGTCCGTATTAAAAATATATAAAAACTATTAAAAATCAGGCTAACTAAAAAATATAAAGATAATTTAGATATAGAATTAAGTCTAAAAAGTATAGAGGCCTTTAATAGTACTATTATAGAGAAGTAAAATAATATATTATAAAAAGTTATTAATAACTATTTCTTTACGTTTATCTATAGGAGCTGTATCGACTTAGTGTATATTACGTTCTTACTTAATATAAAGGTAGGTAAAAATAGAAATACTATAACCTAGGGCCTATTAAATATAAGATTTTTTAAATTTTATAGCTAGTAGAGTAATAACTTAACTAATAACTTATTAGGCTATAGTAGTAATAACGGTGCGTAGATAGAACTATAGGTAAAACTATAAGTTATAGAACTATAGAGCGTATATAGCGCGTTTAAATTATATTTTTTTCTTATTTCTACGCTGTATAATACCTTTTAAAATATCTTTTTCTTCTCCTTTTTCTTTTTTAGATTATTATAGCTAGGAGGACTTTAAAACTTACTTTTAGGCGCGTAATAATTATAATTAATTTTAGTTAAAAGTTAATAGTAATTATAGTAATCTTAATTTTTATTAAAAATTTAGATAACTAGTAGGACTATTTTAAAAATTACCTAAACCTAAAATATTATTATAAGTTTATAGAAAGGGCCGGTTTTCTTAAAGAGCTATTTTTTTTATTAATATTTTAAATTTTAGGTTAATTACCGTACAGTTTTTTATTTTTAAATATAAAATAATTTTTAATATTAATAATATTTATAGCTTATACTTATATAGTAATATTATAAAGCTAGTAAAATAGTAGCTTAAAAGGGCTAAGGGCTTACTAAGTAAGGTAGAGGGCAAGATAGAAAGTAAAAAGGAGGATAAAAAGAAGAATAAAGAAGAGGGTAAAGAGAAGAGTAAAAAAAAAAAAGATAAAAACAAGTGTTTTAGAGTAGTATAAAGAAAATAAGTAAGACTCTAAAAGGAGAAGATTTTAGAGATAATTAAAATTATTTAAGTATATACGTAGGAGTAAGGTAGGTAGTAAAAAAAAAGTATACTATAATACTATAATACTATAAAATAGTTATATAAGAGCTTACTATTAGAGAGTTAGTAGTTATTATAAAAAGATTAAAAGATTTTATAGAAAGTACTATAATATATTTTAATATTTTAATTACTATTAAAAAGGTTATAGGTTATTAGTGTTAGTAAAAAAAGTTATTATAGTTACTATATAAGAAGTTTATTAAGAGTTAGTTAATAACGTAATATAGTAGAAGTTTAAACAGCTAATTTAGAGTTATATAACGTTACGGTAATAACCCTAGAAAAAAAAATTATTAATAATTATATTTTATACCTCTCTAACTATTATTAGGTAGTTATAGAAACTAAATACTATTTTACTAAATACTAGTAATATATTATTTACTAGTTTATTATTAAATATTTAAAATTATAACTTTTATTAATAATTATATAATTAATATAATATACTATCTATTATTATTAAGAAGTAATAAGTATATCTAGACCTCGATTTAGAAGTATAAACGTAGTAAGGAAACTCTATTAAATACTAAACCGTGTACGTAACAATAAAAAGCTAACTCTATTTATTATTATATATATTTAAATAAGCTATTTTTATAGCTTAAATAAAATATTATTAATTACTATTATAAGGCTATAAAATTTTTCTATATTTACTAAATTCTTTTACCCTTTATAAACTTACTAAGCAGCCCTTAATAGGGTATATAAGATATACTAGTTTTTTTTTAAAAATAGTATTATTATAGTATTATTAGACTTATTAATTAAAAAGTTATATTATTTTAAAAAAGGTACCTTTTTTAATTTATATTTATTAACTTTACCCCCTGTATACTATTTACTAATAATAAGTTTTTATATATAAAAGTCTACTTTATAAAATATATAAACGACTGGTATATAAATTAGTACTAAACTTTAATAATAATAATTATAAATATATTATAAGGTCTATATACCTAATATTTACTAAGTAAGGAGAATATATAAACTATAAATAATTATACGCTTAAATTAATAATATAAATTTTTTTTTTAATAAGCCTTTTTTATATTAAGGCTACCTAACTATTTAAGAAAAGTATTTTATCTTCTAAACGAACTAGAACCGGCTCTTTAACTTCTAGATTTATAGATTATTATTTACTAAATAGTTATACTAAACTACTAATTTATTATCTAATTAGGACTAGTTTGCCACGCTAGGCCTATTTAGGTATAGATTTTTATCTTATCTAACTTTATATAGTAATTTTAGTTTAAATATTTTATTTATACCTTTAGATGTAACGTATTTTACAAGGGGGTGAACAAAAAAAAGACTAATTAAAAAAAGTACCTTTTTTAAAGTTATATAACTTATTAATTAGTAAGCTAAAAAATACGAAAAAAATACCATTTTAAAAAGAAAGACTAGCTTATTCTATTCACCTACTTATAGGCTGCTTACTAAGGGGTTCAGGGGTAAAAAAAAATTAGTAAATATAAATAATTTTTAGAACCCTACTATAGGCTATTATAACTTTTTATTTAAGGTGTAAAATTTGCTTATTTTTATATATATAATAATAGAGACTAAGTTTTATTAGTATATTAAATATTTTTATATATTTATATATTATTTATA
>JASEKS010000065.1:0-348168 GCA_030770415.1 Pleoardoris graminearum | reverse complement strand
TACTACTACTACTACTACTACTACTACTACTACTACTACTACTACTACTACTACTACTACTACTACTACTACTACTACTACTACTACTACTACTACTACTACTACTACTACTACTACTACTACTACCGCTATTCTTTATCTTAAATAATTAAGTTTTATCTTTTTTATATTATTATATTATAAAGTCTGCTATAGTACTATATAATTTAAAATAAACTTTAGTATTCTTTTAGGCATTATTAAACTTAAAGATTATAATTATTTTAAGTAAGAAGAAACGCGTTAAAATTAAATTAAAAGTAAATATATTATTAACTAAAATTTTTTCTAGTTTATTAAGTAGACTAGCTAGTTATACTATATTAAAATAAAAGTAAGAGTAGTTTTTAGTATAATATAGCTAGTTATTACTATTAGTAAAAGCCTGTACTATACGCTAGAGGTTATTTAGTAGTCTAATTATTAAATACTAAAATACTAATATTATATATATAAGAATAATAAAATCTTTCTAGAGTTTAAGTATATAGTATTTATACTCTTTCGACACATTAAGTATAAAGGTATATATATACTTCTCTTTTTCTAAACCCCTTTTAGTCGCCCTAAGCCACTACAGCCACACTCTTTATTCGATTAATATATAAATATATATATAGTATTTATTAAAAGGAGAGAAAGTTATTATATTTACTATTTTAAACGTGTTATATATTAAATAAACGTACTATATATAGTTTATAGTTTTACTTATATACCGTTATTACTACTATAACTTAATAAGTTATTAGCTTAAGTTATGACTCTATAGTTATAAAATTTAAAAGATTCTTTATTTAATAAACTCTAGTTATAGTGCCTCTGTTTTTACCTATCTATATTAAGTAAGAATATAGTATATATAAAGTTGATACAGCTTTTATAAATAAATATAAAAATATATTACTATCTAAGAATAAGCTATTTTTACAGTTATTATTAAAATTAAAAATTACTTTATATTTAAGGAAAAAGAGCTCTATAGTAGTTAACCTAAAAATAATACTATTTAAAAAAAATAGTTTATTAAAAAGACTATCCTCCTTTGTAAGGTTAGTATAATATTTTAGATAATTTTTAATATAGTCCTACTAGTTATTTCGATTCTTAATAAAAATTAAAGCAGTTATTATTTTAGGACTAGTTATAATTATTAAACGTTTAAAAGTAGGCTTTAAAGTTCTAGCTATAATAATTAAATATTTTTTTAAATAGTATTATAATAAGGACGAAAATATATTATATTTTACTTTAAACGTACTATATAGAGACTATAGTTTTTCTCGTAATAATTAAATTCTTGTTTTATAGTTATTATTCTATTATTATTACTACTATAGCCTAATATATTATTAGTTAAATTATTACTGTACTAGCTATAAAATTTAAAAAAATCTATATTTAATAGGCCCTAGGTTATACCGACTTTATATTTACCTACTTTTATATTATATAAGAATATAGTATATACTAAATTAATTCAGCTTCTATAAATAAACGTAAAGAAATATATCTATATACTTAATATATAAAAATAGTTAAATGTAGCCTAGAGTAGATTGTAAGATAATTTTTAATATTATTATTACGAGATATTATATATTTTTTAGGTATAAAAAATCGTGTTAGTGTTAAATTAAAATTAAATATATTAATTAAAAGTCTTAGGTTACTAAATAGACTAATCTATTCTAGGACCTATAATAAGAATTAAATTAGTTTTTAATATAAAATAAATTATTATTACTATTTCTAAACCTATATACTACATATTAAAAATTATATAATTTAACTATTAAATATTAGTATACTATTAAGTTATCTTTTTAGAGTTTTACTATTTATAAATAATAGCTAATACTTTATATTTAACTACAAAATTAGTTTCTTTTAATATTAATTAGTATACTTTACGAGTTTTATAATGCCTCGGTGTAACGTAAGAAGAAAAATTTAATAAGTATTAAATAGCTTATATACGTAGTAGAGCGATATATATATAGTATAAATTTTAATTCTTAAAGTTATACTTCTTTTTACTAAATATAGTAATACTCTAGTTTTATATTAATTATATATCTATAGATTAGTAACTACTTATATTTATCTTAAAAATTATAAGTACAGGGGGGGGGGGGAGACATTAAAAAAAGTATAATTAAAAATATTACCTTTTTTAAAATAATATAACTTTTTAGTTATAAGGCTTATATATATATAATTAATACTATTATAAAGAAAAGAATTACTGTATTATATCCATACTATTAGGGGCTGCTTAGTAAGCCCTTAAGAGGTAAAAATGATTTAGTAAACTTAAAGAATTTTTAGAATCCTATTTTAGACTATTATAACTTTTTATTTAACGTATAAAATTTGGTATATTTTATATAATTATAATAGTATATGTAATATATAAGTGTATAATATATATATATATATATTTATATACAAAAGTTCCTTTATTAAATATATAATAATAAACTAGTAAATAATATATTACAAGTACTTAGTATATTATCCTTATAATTCTATATATATTTTAAAATAGTTTGGCAGTAATAAACTATAATTATTAATTACTTATTATAGTAAATTATTCTACTATTTAAAATAATACTTTTAATAGACTCTATACTTTCTAAACTCAATGTTATACCTAAATTAGGCTTTTTATTTTTATTTAGAATAGAATTCTTTTTCGACATATTAAGTATAAAGGTATATATATTCTCCTCCTTTTTTAAACCCCCTTTTAAGTCGCCCTGAGCTACTACAGCCACACTTTTTATTCGATTAATATATAAATATTAGAATAGACTTTAAATATTTTTATATATTTTTTATATAGACTAAATTAGTGTTATAGGCGAGATAACATTAAAAGATACTAAAATTATTTATAAATTAAGTTAAAACGTATATTATTATATATATAAGTGTGTTATCTTACTAAAAGTACTAATATAAATTAATCTTAATATAAGGTTTATAGTTATAATATAATATAATAATATATATATATATATATTATATTATATTAAAAAACGAACTAAAAAAATCTATAAAGTTAGATATCCCCTTTTAACTTTAGTTAACTTTAGATATAAAAACTATATTTATATAGTCTTTATTAGTATAAGAAATAAATAAAATAGGTATTTTAGTAAATACTAAATTACTTCTACCTTCTAACCAAATAGGGTTCTAAACTTAAAAAATTAAATTATAACTAATAAAATAGTTAATATAATTAATATTAAAAAAATAAAACTATACTAAAAGGATATATTAAAGTAGTATATTTTAATATATTAAAATATAAAAATAACTTACTATTTAATTAACTAATAGTTAGTTATTTTTTTTAATTCTATTATTATCTCTTTTTCTATAATACTTTTTTTTAATATCTTTTATTTATATTTACTACTTTCTTAGAATATTTTCTTTATTTTAAATTTATATTCTTAATATTTTTTTATTTCTTTTCGTGTCTCGTAACCTTTTTTTAGCCTTTTCTTTACTAAATATTAACTTTTTTTTTATATTAATATTATAATCCTTCTCTTTTAAAATCCTTTCATAAGGATTTATGTAAAATATTAAACTAATTTTATAATAATATTCTTTTCTATTATTATTTAGGGCTTTTAGTTATATTTTTATTAATAATTTTTATGTTCTTTATATTACTGTAGGAACCCTATCCCTTTTAATATTATTAATATTATTATTTATATTATTTTATTTTTAATATATTATATAGTATTATAAATACCCACTCCCGAGTAGGAGTATAAAAGACTTATTTATTTTTTTATATATTATTTTTATTACGTTTTACCTCGCCTACTAATATTGTAAACTAATAATATTATTATAGACTTATTATATAATTTAAAATAACGTTTTTCCGCCTAATTTTACGCTAAGCCTTTATAGTATTTATTAAACTTTTTACTAAAATAATAATACTATAAAAGTCTACTAAAGTAAGTTACGTATATACCTAGCTTATCTAGTAGTCTTATAAAATAAGAGAAGCTATACCTACTATTATTAGTACCTACGCCACCTATAAGTTAAAAAAAAAAAATACCTACTACCTAGTTAGTAACGCCTACTAGTTAAGAATAAAAGTATATTTAGTATTACCCGGCCCTATAATAACGCGTTACTTAATTAAAAGTATTTTAAATTTTAAACGCGTACTCCTAGACGCGTATTATCTTATTTATTTAGTTTTAATATTATTTAAAACTTACTATAAGTTCTTTATACTATTTATCTTTTTTTACTTTTTATATATATCTTATAGTCTCTATTTAAGTAAGAAAGCTTTTTTATACGCGTTAGTCCTTTTAGTAGTATACGCTAAGTACGTAGTTAAACGTATAAAAAGTAATAAACTTTTACTTTTTAGTTTAACTAGTAGTTATCTTAGATACTATTTTAATAAGTTACTTATAAAAGGATTTATTAATTACTAAAGTACTATAAACTATTTTTAGAGCTAAGGTTGCGGTATTACTATATAGTTTTTACGTAATTTTATTAATAAAGGGCGCGTCTATATTAAGAATAAGTAATAAGTTTTTATTAATAGCTTAAGGTATAACAGCGGTAACGGTAATAATATAAAATAATTTAAAAAAGACTAAATAGATATTTAGTAGAACTTTAAAAAGTAGGAGATAATATAGTATAAAGTATAGGTAAATAGCTAGACTTACTAGCTTTAAAGGCTAAATATTTTATTATAAATACTAGATAACTGCCTAATAACTCTATTAGTCCTAAAGTTTATACGCCTAGTAATACCTAATTGCCTTATATATAATTATAAATAGTAATTACTAATAACTTTTAAAATAATTACGAGCAGTTGCTAATCTATAGATATAAATTAAAGTATAAATATTATTATATATAGTAGGGCACTATAACCCTCGCTAAAAGAAAGGAGTATAACTTTTAAGAATTTAAAATTTATACTACTTATATATAGCCTCGTTAGTATTATATAAGCTATTTAGTATTTATTAAGTTCTTATTATTACGTTATACCGCAGCTTTATAAAACTTATAAAGTACGTTAATTAGTATTATAAATACTATTATAAGTCCTTTTTAAAGTATAAATAATTATTAAAATAAAAATATTTACTTTTTAAAAAAAATTAATATTAGATTTAGGTTTTCTTAAATTTCGCGCTATATTAAAGTAATAGAAGTCTAGGTTTATAAAATTAAAAAGATATTATTATATAGTATAATATTAATAATATATTACGTAATTAATAATTATATAATTAAGAGCTAAATTTTTCCTAATTATATAAATATATAATTTATATCCTTTTTTAACACATGAAGTATAAAGGCATGCATATACTCCTCCTTTTTTAAAACCCCCTTTAGTTGTCCTAAGCCACTACAGCCACACTATTTATTCGATTAATATATAAATATATATATAATTATATAAGAAATTCTTATTAAAAATTATATTACGTAATCTACACCAGCCCTAGAATCGTATAATAAAAATTTTAGGTAAATATATTTACTAAGTAAAAAATTATCGGGATCTAAAAAACGGGCTAAAAGAATTTTTATATTTACGTAATTTTAATTTATTTTGTATATTAACTAAGTAGTAATTAAAATCCTTATTAAAGTCTATTTTACTTTCTTCTTAAAACGCTATAATTCACGTATTTTTAGATATAATAATTAATTTTATATTAATTTTTAAAAATAGTAACTATTTAGATTATACTCTCCTAATGTTCCCCCAATGTAATTACTTACTTATAAATATATTTAACGTGGTTCGTCCTAGAAATTGGTAGGTATATAACTTTTAAACCTAATAAAAGTTATTAGGCTAGTAACTTAAGCCTATAAAAAATATTTAGTCTTTAAAGTAAGTCTAATTATTTTTTCTATACTTTATAATATATTATTACAGGGGGCGGGGGGACGACAAAATAAATAAAAAAAAATCCTTTTTTTAAACATTAATATAAGATTAAATAATATACCTAAAAACTTATAAATAATAGGGTTTTAAAATTACAATTATAGAGAGTATAATAAGGATTTTAGGTACTACTTATTAAGTATATTTAATTAATTATTAATTAATATACTTCGAGAGCTTTATAAAGTCGCGGTATAATATAATAATAAAAATATAATAAATACTAAATAGTTTATATAATACTTATAAGGCTATATATAAGTAATATAACTTTTAAACTTTTAAAAGTTATACTCTTTTATTTTAGTAAGGGTTATAGTACCCTACTAAATATAATAATACTTACACTCTAATTTATATTTTTAGATTAATAATTACTTACAATTATTCTAGAGGTTATTACTAATTACTATTTATAATTATATATAAGGTAATTAGGTATTACTAAACGTATAAACTTTAGAACTAATAAAGTTATTAGGTAATTATCTAGTACTAATAATAAAATATTTAGCATTTTAATAAGTTTAACTATTTACCTATACTCTATACTATATTATTTCCTACTTTTTAAAGGTTTACTAGATATCTATTTAGTCTTTTCTAAATTATTTTATACTATTACTATTACTACTATTATATCTTAAGCTACTAATAATAACTTATTATCTGTCCTTATTATAGACGCGTTTTATTAATAAAATTATATAAAAACTATATAGTAATACTGTAATTTTAGCCGTAAAAGTAGTCTATAGTACTTTAGTAATTAATAAATTCTTTTATAAGTAACTTATTAAAATAATACCTAAAATAGCTACTAGCTAAACTAAAAACAAAAAGTTTATTACTTTTTATAAGTTTAGCTATATACTTAGTATATACTACTAGAAGAACTAATACGTAAAAAAAAAATTTCTTATTTAAGTAAAGACTATAATATATATATAAAAAGTAAAAAAGGGTAAATAATATAATATACTTATAATAAGTTTTAGATAATATTAAAACTAAGTAAATAAAATAATACGTATTTAAGAGTATACGTTTAGAATTTAAAATACTTTTAATTAAGTAATATAATACTATAAGGCTAGATAATACTAAAAACGCTTTTATTATTAATTAGTAAGTATTACTAATTAGATAGTAGATTTTTTTTATCTATAGGCGGTGTAGGTGCTAATAATAGTAGGTATAGCTTTTTTTTATCTTATAAGACTACTAAGTAAGCTAGATATATACGTAATTTACTTTAGTAGGCCTTTATAGTATTATTATTTTAGTAAAAAGTTTAATAAATACTATAGAGTCTTAGTATAAAATTAGGTAAAATAATATTACTTTAAATTATATAATAAGTCTATAATAATATTATTAGTTTATAATATTAGTAGGTAGGGTAAAACGTAATAAAAATAAAATATAAAAGAATAAAAAGGTCTTTTATACTTGTACTTAGGAGTTATTTAATAAACTAGCTAATAACTACTATTATATCCTGTCGGTTACTTTTTTAATTTTATTTTTATATAAAATAGAAGTTATATTTATTTTTATTACTTTTCGCTCTGCCTACACATATGTAAGTAGTATAGCATTTAATAATAATTAATAATTTTTATTTATAATAATAATATAACGTAATACTAAATACGTCTATTTACCTATCTAGCCTATATATTAAAGAAACTAAGAAACTATATATAGGCCCCCCTAAAACTTTTAAATATTAATTACTCTAGTATTTTTACCTACTAAAGACTTCACTATTTTTTGCCTATTACCTTATAGGCTTTAAGTTTTAAGTTTAAGACGTCTTTACTATTACCTCTACCTATACTTTTACTATTACTATTATTTTTACTATTGTCTTTATTATTACTACTATCTTTACTTTACTTTTATTATATTTTTTATAATAAGGAGTACCTACTGTATTTATAAAATACCTATTTTATTTATTAACTCTATTATAAACTATACGTTATATTTTATTACTTATTTAATTTTTATTATATCCCCCACTGTTAAAGCCGCCGCTAATACTATTAATTTAATATTTATAACTTTAACCGCTTTTTTAATTAATAATTTTATAAACTTATTAGACTCGTACCTATTATTAAAGATAGCTATAATTTTATTTAATAAATTATAATTAACTTCTCTGTAGGTTACTAAATAGATAAGTTTAATTATAGCGCCTTCATTGTTTTCCCTTTTACACGCCTCCTCGTACACGTGTATATGGCAAAAGCACATATATCCTTATGCTGTTACTATACTTTTAGGCTAGCCTACATCCTTTTTGACTTACTTTTAACAATTGTTTAATTACTTTTAGATAAATAAAGTATTTATACTAGTAAGTATGTACTAGAGTTATATTTTTATTACTTATTATTAAGTAAAGAATATTATAAAAAGAGTTTAGATAACTATTCTAAGTATAGCTTTAAAATTAATTACTAGGTATACGTTATTCCCGTTAATAAGAGGACTATACTATATAAGAGCTAGACATTTAAAAAATAATATTTTAAAAAATAATATCTTAGTAAGTATCTTTTTATTTAATAAACTTTTAATTATATTAACTGTGTTAACTGTAAAGATAGAGAAAAGATATATAGATAGTAGTAACTATTATACTTTACATATCTCTCCTGTATAATTAAATATAATATTATTACTAAATTTTTTTACTTTTTTAACTTAATATTTTTTTAGGGGGGCACGCTAAGTGTATTAATATATTAGTAATTAATATAGTACTATTTCTTTTTTAATCTAGCCTTATTTAACTTTTTTAACACATTAAGTATAAAGGTATATATATACTTCTCCTTTTTTAAAACCCTTTTTAGTCGTCCCGAGCCACTATAGGTATACTATTTATTTAATTAATATATAAATATATATATTTTACGAAACTATAATTATATAAATATAAATATTTTTTTAGTTTTATATTTAAGGCGCTATAACCTTTTAGTTTATAAATATATTTAACTATAACTTTAAATATACCCTTTTAGGCCTAGTATAAGCTATATTACCTAAATTTTAATAAGAATTTATTATCGAAAAGTAAAAGTACGCCTAGACCTTAATCTAGGGGTATATACGTAGTAAGGAAACTCTATTAAATACTAAACCGTGTACGCGATAATTAAAAGCTAATTTCTAGTAAGAGCTACCTTTAAAGGATATTATCTATTTTGACAGTTACTTAATTAAATAATAAGTATACTAGTGGACTAGTAAAAATTTATTATATAATAGGAAATTTATATAATTAGTAAAAATTTAGTTCTTTTTTATATAATTACTAATTACGTACTATATTATTATAATTATAGTATATAATAATATCTTTTTAATTTTATAAATCTATACTACTTCTTCTTTAAAATAGTGCCAAATTTAATAAAACTTAACTTTAAAGTTAATTTTTTTTAAAAGTAAATGTACTTATTCTAATAATTATTTCTCCTTAATAAAGTAGTTCTAATAGTATTTATAACACTATATAATATATTAAAAATAAATAATAATAATAATAATAATAATAATAACAATAATAATAATAATAATAATAATAATAATAATAATAATAATAATAAAGGTTAAAGTAGTAGAGTTTATAAGATAATTTAAAAAGAAGAAAGAGTTATTAATAGAGGCTTAATTAAAAGCCCTAAAAAAGAAAATAAAAGACAATTATTAGAAAATAGGCTAAATATTTAAATAAAAATCCTTATAAGAGTTTTAAAAGGAAGAGGGTTATAATATTAATATAAGTAAAAAAACCTATAATTAGTAAAGGAAATGTTAGAAGAAAATAAAAATATACTAAAGTTAATATAAAAATATAAACTTAAAAAACTATAATATTTTCTAACAAGTTAATATTATAAGGAAAAGAAAATTATAAACAATATTATAAAAATATATAATAAAATAGTTAGATAAGAATTAGCTATTAGGTAATTATAAAGTAAGTTATTTTAACTTTTTAAAATATTAAAATATGTAATATTTTACCTATATTTAAGTTATAGTTTTAGTTATTTAATATTAGTTATATTAATTATTTTATCGACTAAGACCTTACCTTTTTTATTTAGAATTAATTAATATACTTTACAAGCTTTATAAAGCCGCGGTATAATATAATAATAAAAACTTAATAAATACTAAACAGCTCACATAATACTAACAAGGTTATATATAAATAGTATAAATTTTAAACCCTTAAAAGTTTTACTCCTTTCTTTTAGTAAAGGTTATAGTGCCTTACTAAATATAATAACGCTTACACTCTAATCTATATTTATAAATTAGTAACTACTTATAATTATCCTAAAGGTTATTAGTAATTACTACTTATAATTATATATAAGGTAGTTAGTTAACTTAGAGGTTACTAGATATATAAACTTTAAAACTAATAGAGTTATTAAGCTAGTACCTAAAGCCTATAATATCTAGTCTTTATACTAGTAAGTCTGGCTATTTACTTATACTTTTTACTATATTATCTTCTACTTTTTAAAGTTTTGCTAAATATTTATTTAGTTTTTTTTAAGTTATTTTTATTACTGTTACCGCTGTTATGCCCTAAGCTACTAATAAAAACCTATTACCTATTCTTATTATAGACGCGCTTTTTAATAATAAAATTATATAAGAACTATATAGTAAATTTATAATTTTAGCCCTAAAAGCGGTTTATAGTACTCTAGTAATTAATAAATTTTTTTATAAGTAACTTATTAAAATAGTACCTAAAATAGGTACTAATTAAACTAAGAAATAGAGGTTTATTACTCTCTATAAGTTTAACTATATACTTAGTATATATTACTAAAAAGACTAACGCGTAAAAAAGAGCTTTTTTACTTAGGTAAAGACTATAACGTATATATAAAAAATAGAAGAGGGTAAATAGTATAATAAACTTATAATAAGCCTTAAATAATATTAAAGCTAAGTAAATAAGATAATATATATCTAGAAGTATATGCTTAAAATCTAAAATACCCTTAACTAAGTAATATATTACTATAGGGCTAAGTAATACTAAATATACTTTTATTTTTAACTAGGAGGCGTTGCTAACTAAGTAATAGCTATTTTTTTTCTTATCTATAGGCGGCGTAAGTGCTAATAATAGTAGGTATAACTTTTTTTTTATTTTATAAGACTACTAGATAAGCTAAGTATATATATAACTTATTTTAGCGGTCTTTTAGTATTATTATTTTAGTAAAAAATTTAATAGGTAGTATAAAAGCTTACGCAGAATTAGGCAGAAAAATATTATTTTAAATTATATAATAAGTCTACGATAACGTTATTAGTTTACGATATTAATAGGTAGAGTAAAATATAATAAAAATAAAATATAAAAGAATAAATAAGCCTTTTATACTTCTACTTAGGAGTACCTATTTAGAATATAATTTATATAGAATATAGAAGTAATTTAGTATTTATTAAAATACTAAATTCTTTTATTTTTTATTACTAATAAGGCTTATATAAATAAAGTTTTTATACCCAAAGTTAAGCTAAATATAAAAAGACATAAGTTATATAAACTTTTTTTACTTCTTTTTTTACTAATATAATAATATTTATCTATATATTATTATATTATAATATAATTATAATCTTTTTAATTTTTCGACATATTAAGTATAAAGGCATATATATACTCCTCCTTTTTTAAATCCCCTTTTTGGACGCCCTGAGTCACTACAGCCACACTTTTTATTCAATTAATATATAAATATATATATAATCTATATATTAATATTAACTTAGATTAGTAGTTTTAATAAGATAACACCTCTATTTATAATATAATAGACGGTTTAAATTAGTTTAAAAATAATAAAATTAAATTTTTTTCTTATCTAGCCTCTAGCTCTAATTTAGCTCCTAGAGAAAATATATAGAGTTATTTAAAATCTAGACTAAATAAAAATAGAAAGGCTAATTTAGGTATAAGATTAAGTTTAGAAAGTATAAAGTCTATTAAAATAATTGTTATAGAGAAGTAGAATAATATACTATAAGAAATTATTAATAATTATATTTTATCCCCCCCTAACCGTTATAAGGTAGTTATTAAAACTAAAGGCTATTATACTAAGTACTAGTAATATATTATTTACTAATTTATTATTTAAATTTTAAAAATTTAACTATTATTAATAATATATTTATATATTAATTAAACAAATAGTATGGCTGTAGTAACTTAGGGTAACTAAAAGGGGTTTTAAAAAAGGAGGAGTATGTGTATACCTTTATAATTATTAATAAATATATAATAAATATAGAAATATACAATATTTATATACTAATCGAATAAAAAGTGTAGCTGTAGTAGCTTAGGGCGACTAAAAGGAGTTTTAAAAAAAGGAGGAGTATATACATACCTTTATTTTAATTATAATATTCTTTAAATACGCCTACTTAACTAGTAAAAGAGTAAAGTTTTTAAAAGTATAAGGCACTACTAAGGAATTAATATAAAACTATAGAAAGCCGAAATCGTTATATAAAATATATAATATTTAAAAGTATTTTAGACTAATACTGCTATCTAAAGTTAGACGAGATAAAAATCTATTCCTAAATAGGCTTAGCGTGGCGAACTAGGCCTAATTAGGTTAATAGATTAGTAATTTAATATAACTTTATTTAGTAATATAACCTAAAATATATTAGTTAGGAATTAAAGAGCCAGTTCTAGTTAGTTTAGGAAATAAAGTACTTTTCTTAAATAATTAGGTAGCCTTAATATGAAAGGCTTATTTAAAAAAATATATAATATACTATCTATTATTATATATATAAAAATAGGCCAATTTTATAAGTTAAATAAACAGTTATAATAGCCTAAATTAGAGTCGTAAAAATATTTTATATTTACTAGTTCTTTTCTACTAAACTACTGATTAAGTAGCTACTAATAGAGTAAATAGAATCTACTAGATATTTTTTTTAAAACGCTATTTTTCTTATATTTTTTAGTCTACTAATTATAAAGTTATATTATTTTTATACACGTCTCTTTTTTAATTACTCTTTTTTTAGTTCGCCCCGCGGTAATATATATAATATATTATAGGGGGGTAATAAAAAAAAGATAAAAAAAAAGATACCTTTTTAAAATAATATAACCTTTTACCTAGTAGGTCTAAAAATTTAAAAAAAATACTATTTTAAAGAAAAAGACTAGTATATTTAATTTACCTACTTAGGAGCTAATTACGAAGAGGTTTAAAAATAAATAAAAATTAGTAAATATAAATAATATTGTAGACCCTATTTTTAATAATAATAACTATTTATTTAAGTTATAGAATTAGCTTATTTTATACATAAATTAACAGATATAATATTTTATTAATATATAGATTATTTTTATATATTAATTAGTATACTTCGCGGGCTTTAAAAAACCGCGATATAATATAATAATAAGAACTTAATAAATACTAAATAGTTTATATATACGGGAAAGCTACGTATAAGTAGTATAAATTTTAAATTCTTAAAGTTATATTTTTTTTTAGTAAGGGTAAGGTGCCGTAATAAATATAGTAATATAACGCTTATACTATAATTTATATATATAAATTAGTAACTATTCGTAATTTTTTTTAAGGTTGTTAGTAATTACTCCTTATAATTATATATAAGGTAGTTAATTAACCTAGTTACTAGGTGTATAAACTTTAGGACTAATAAAATTATTACCCAGTTACTTAGTACTTATAATAAAATATTTAGTCTTTAAAGTAAGTCTAGCTATTTATTCTATACTCTATACTATATTATTAACTTTTACTTAAAAATACTTTACTGTATTATATTTTTATAGGTTTTTTTTATTATTATAATATCTTATTACTAAACTAATTTTAACTAGGTTACCGTCTATTATACTAACTATTTTTAGTATTAGTAATATTCTAAATAAGAATAGAATCTAAAGTTAACTAAAATATAATTCTTCTACCTATATATAAGTTATTAATAAATTTTACGACGACCTACGCATACGTAATCTTTTAGTAAAGAATAGTCTTTTTAAATATATTATTTTTAGTTACTTTAAATGTCTTTTTAATATACTACTAATTTATATAGATAGATTTTAGGCTAATAACAAAAGCTTTATAAAAGTATATAGATAATAAAAAAGAACTAAGAAACTTAGTATAGTTAACAGAGTTAGTGATAATAGAGCGATTTAAAAAATAGATTAATAAAATAAAATAGATTTATTAATACGCTTATTAAATCCAAAATAAAAAAAATAATTAAGTAATATAACTTTTAAAAAGTTTTATTAGAGTCCGTAGATTAAGTAAGTATACGCTTTTATTTTTATTTAGCGGGTATTACTAACTAAAGAGTAGATTTTCTTTTTATAAACGGCGTATATAGTAATAATAGTAGGTCTAGCTTCTTTTTTAATTTATAAAACTACTATATTAGCTAGGTATATACGTAACTTACGTTAGGCAGATTTTTATATTATTATTATTTTAGTAGAAAGTTTAATAAGTAATATAAAGACTTAGTATAAAATTAAGTAAAAAAATATTACTCTAAATTACGTAATAAGTTTATAAAAATATTATTAGTTTATAATATTACTGGACGGAGTAAAATATAATATATAATAGTAATATTAAAGAATAAAGAAGTCTTTTATACTTACACTCGAGAGTGTATTTTTATATACTAGTATATTAATTATATAATTATTACTAAAAATTAAATTTTTTAATTTTTGATAATAAACTAGTAAATAATATATTTCTAGTATTTAATATAGTACCTCTAAGCTTCTTTAACTATATTATAATAAGTAGAAGGTTATAATATATAATTATTAATAACTTTTTATATTCTTTTATATTACATTTTTATTATAATTCTTTTAAAGGCTACTATACTGTCTAAACTTAATTTTATACCTAAATTAGCCTTTTTATTTTTATTAAGCTAAGGTTTTAAATAATTCTATATATTTTTTATAGGGGCTAAATTAGAGTTATAGGATATATATAGACAAAGTATAATTTTTTTATATTTAAAATAGATAAAAACGTCCGTTATTTAATAAATAGAGGGTTATTTTATTAAAATTACTAATCTAAATTAATATTAGTATTCATTTAATAATTATAAGATAATATAATATATAATAATATAATAATATATATATTACATTACATTATTTTATATTAAAAAAAACAAAAAAATTTACCAAGTTACTTATTTATTTATATCTTCGGTTTAGCTTCGGATATAAGAACTTTATTTATATAGTCTTTACTAGTAAAAGAAATAAAAAAAGTAGGTATTTTAATAAATACAAAATACCTTTTATCTATTAACTAATTAACTTCCTAAACTTATACTATTAAATTATAATTTAAAAAAAAATTAATATAATTAAAATTAAGAAAATAAAATTATAAACGAAAGATATATAAAATATAATATAGTTTAAAATATTAAATTATTAAAATACTTTACTTTATAATTAGCCAATAGTATATTCTTATTTAACTCTATTATTATTTTATTTTGTAAAATACTTATTTCTAATGTTTTTACTTTATATTACTAACTATTTAGAATATATTATTTTTTTTAATTTATATTTTTAATTCTTTTAATATTTTCTTTACTATATTTTTATTATTTTTAATATTTTTTTAATTATTTATATATTTTTTTTATATATATTATTATTATATCTCTACTCCAAGAAAAAGATTTATATAAGAATCTTTTTAAAATATCTAGACTATTTTCTAATAATAGTATTAAACTTTGTATTTTAGCACGTTTAATTAGGTTATTATTAATATTTTTTTTTAAAGTTTCTTAATAATATTACGGCTTCTAACTTTTATTAGATTTAAGCTTTATTTAGAGCTAAAACTACCAGCCCTTTTAATTACCTTAACTAATATTATAATTTAATAACGCCTTTAAGATACTTATAATTTAGAATTCTAGTTAATTTTTGACTACTTTATAATTCTATTATATTAAACTTTTATTTTTATAATATTTTACTCTATGTTTTTAACTAAAACTACCTTATAGACTCTCCTCGTAAATCTGTACTTTATAAAATAAAATTACTTTACTTACTATTTTTAATTTCTTTTTAATTATTACCGCAGCTATTTACAGCCTAAAATTAGTAACTTAAAAAATGTTTTTAAGTATATATACTACGCATCTTTTCGCTGTTATATATCTTTTTTATCCCTAGCTATTTTTATCTATAATTTTAGTTTTCCTTTTAAGATCTGCGTTAAAGTATAAAAGGTTTTATACGATTACTAGACTCTAGTACGCGACTTATTAGGTAATAGTTATATTATTATTATTATTATTATCATTTTATTTATAATATATTATATAATATTCTAAATACTATTAGGGCTACTATTTAAAGTAGACATAAGTATTAGAATAGAAGTTTTTTGTTTTAAAAAGAAATTAACTTTAGATTTAAGGATTATTAAATGTAGGCCTATATTAAAGAAATATACGTCTAGGTTTATAAAATTAAAAATATATTATTATATACTATTATATTAATAATATATTACGTAATTAGTAATTATATAATCAGGAACTAAATTTTAACTAGATATATAAATTTATTATTATATAATAAATTCTTATTAAAAGTAGGTTACGTAATATACGCTAGTCCTAGAATAGTATAGTTAAAATTTTAGTTAAATATATTTACTAACTAAAAGGTTATAGGGACCCAAAAAAAGGCGCTAAAAGAATTATTATATTTAGGTAATTTTAATATATTACCTATATTAACTAACTAGTAACTAAAATACTTATAAAAGTCCCTTTAATCTTTTTTTTAAAACTACATAATTCGCGTATTTTTAAGCTTAGTAATTAATTTTATATTAATTTTTAAAAAAGATACGTTTTTAGATTTATTTTTTCCTAATATCCTCCCCCCTATAAAATATTAAGTATTAGAAATACCTATCTGTAATAATCGCAAAAAAATATTATATTTAAAGTTTTAGTATTTTTGGTACTATAATATAATATAATTTTATTAAATTATATTATATAAAAAGTATTAATATAATAGTAAACTCTTGTTATAAAGGCTTAAAAGTAGATATTAAATATTAATATTTAACGAGAATCTACGTGTAGAGAGCTAATTAGGTGTTTTAAGATAAGATAAGGGTATATACTAAAACGTTAGCGTAGGCTAGCGCAGGCGTACCCGTCTTAGTACTTATACTTAAGTAAAGGGCGCCTTTATACCTATAATACTATTCCCTTCTCTAAGAAACTTTATTCTTAAAATTTTATAATTAGCCTTATTTAGCTTTATATATTCTTAACTTTTGTATAACTGAGCGGAGTTAAACGCTTATAAAAGTAAAATATTTCTATTAAAGTAGTAAAATATATAATTACTTAAATAGTAAACTATAAAACTATTTTTATTATAACCTAACTATTAGAATTACAAGTATAATAGATAAGTCTAGCTTTTTTTATCTACTATTTATACCTCTAAGAAAGCCCTTTATACTAAGCTATATTATTTTTATAATTCTATTATACTACTTATTTATTAATTATATCTTATTATCTGTTAATTATTTATTAGATTATTTTTAGCCTTTTACTATTATTTATTATTAGTTAATTATTTATTTATTATAAGCTAGGTAATAACTATTTATATATTATAAGTCTTTAGAAAAGATATATTTAATTATTAAAATATCTATAGGTGCCGCCGGTAATACTCTATAAAATATTTTTAATAGCCTATAATATTAAAATAAAATTACTAGTTAGAGTTATCGTAGTCCTCCTATTTAATAAAAAATTTTAGTAGACTTTTACGGCTAGTATCTAAGTTAATTATATATTTATTAACTTTATAGTTTAGTATTACTTTAACGTTATAGATAGGTAGTCCTTCTTTTATAGTAATAGGGCCTTATAGCTCTTATTACTACTTTAGTAGTAGTATTATATCTTATAAATAAAATAACTATAGGTAAAATTATAAGTAAACATCTTTAAATATAGCGTAACTAGTAAAATTAAGTTTAAAGGCTTAGCTAGTACTATAACTATTATCTAGTTATCTATTATAAATGTTAATAACTTTAAATAACTTTAGGTTTTTATTTTTTAGTTCTTTAGAGCGACGCGTACAGACGTTATATATATTAAATATAATTTAGTTATCTATATAGATTTCTAGAGTAGGTAGTTATTAACTATTAGTATACTTTTTTATTTTCGTCTATGCCTACGTTAGTACTAAGTATAGTTATTATCTTATATAGTCTATATAAGTAAAAAGTCTATTTATAGCTTACGTATTACGTATTACCTTTTATCTTTTTAGTAATATACCGGGAGGTTTAGTACTTATATATAATAAATATTTTTTTATAGCTTTAAATAATATTATATTTATTAATATAATACTACTATTTACTTTAAACTCTGTAACAGGAAATAACTTTACCTAGTTATTTTACTTATAATTAATAAAGTAACGTAAATAAGCTTTTAACGCCTAATTAATAATCTCTATTTAATTATTTATTTTAGGGTAAAAAACTGTTAATAGTTTAGACGTTATATTAACTTATTTATATAGGCGTCTTTAGAACTAGGACGTAAATTATATACTATAGTTAGTAATAAACTTTAGAAGATAACCTTTTTTATACTAAACGTATTTAATAAAAACTTAAACGCAGGTTTCTGCGTTAAGAGATATTAAGAGTATAAACTTTTTTTTTTAATAACCTATCTATAAGGATTATAATATATCTATAATTATAACTGCTATAATAGCTTTTAGGTAATAATATAATAAAGTTAATAGATACGCTAGTCTAGTAAGTATTTAGTATAAATAGTAAATATAATAGGCCGTACTTACTCTTACGTTTTAATTTTGCCCTAGAATAAGTAAGATAGTTATATATATAATAGGCGACACTGTCTATATAGCGTAGCTAGTAGTAATATTATAATAGTTATATATATATTTTATACTTACTATTATATCTAGTAATATAATTATTATAATATAATTATATAAAGCGTATTTAAAGTTTATTATTATAGGGCACAAAAACTTTATTATTAATATATAATAAGTTATTATTTAAGCAATAATTTTATAGTTTAATATAAATACTAAGATTATAATAAAAGTAGTAGGGTATATAGCGTGCGCCGCTCTTTATAGTATTAATTATAACTTTAATAATATTATTATAGAGACTAACTACTTTAAATAGCTCTAGTAAGTTTATATTATTAGCGTCCTTACAACTATTATAAAGTTTTAAAATAGTATCTTTATCCTAACTATTAGAAATAAATAGCTTCTTACTAATTTTATAAACTTATTAAGATAAGCTTACAGCGTCTAACTCTATTATATTTATTAAAATTTTAACTAAATATATAGCGTATTAGAAGCCGCTATTATACGCGGTATATGTAGGTAGTTTAAATTATTTAAGAGGTAGTAGTACCTACTATTAGTACTATATTTAGTTATTATATATATTTATAAAAATATCTTTAGTTTATTATATTAGCGTATTAAGTTTTATACCTTTCTTACTAGGCCTATATTTAATTATAAAGTTAAATTCTAATAAGAACTCGACCTATTAGGCTTATTAGTAATTTAACTATTTAATTATTATAAAATATTCTAAAGCTTTATAATTAGAAAATACTTTTACGGAGTCAAGCGTACTAGTAAACTTAAATTACTACTTTTTAAAGGTACGGACGATTACTATAAGCTTTTTATTATAGATAGAATAGTTAAGTTTTACTAGTTTTATTTTTATTAAGAAAAAGGTAATAGGCTGTAGGATATTATTTTTATATTATAAAAGTATACTAGCAATAACCTAATTAAACGCGTTAGTCTTTATAATTATATATATATTAAAATTAAAGTAAGTAAGTATTAAAGTATTAATAAAGGCGCGTTTAAGTTACTTAAAGGCTCTTTTAGTAGCTAGCGTTAATATAATTTTTTTTATAGTACTATTATACGTTAACTTAATTAATAGTTATATAACTTAAAAAAAGCGGTATATAAATTGCTGGTAAAAATTTATAAATTTAATAAATACTTAAATATTTTTAACTATTCTAGGTTATTACTACTTTATAATAGCTTTAATTTTAGCTAGGTCTATTTCTAATCTATCTACTAATAGGATTATACTAAGATAGCTAACGCGTTAAATAGAGAATTTATATTTATTAATATTAAAATAAAGTCTAGCTTTATAAAGTTTATATAACACTTAGAGGTAGTACTATTTATAATTTTTATTATTTTTACTAAAGACGATAACGTCGTCTAAGTATATAGAGTAAAAGTTATTTAAGTAATCTTATAATAGTTAGTTAATAGAACGTTAAAAGATACTAAGAGCGTTATATAATTTAAAAAATATAATTATATATTTAAATAGACCGAATTGCGTAAGAAAAATAATTTTATACTTATTATCTTTTTTAATTCGGATCTTATTAAAAGCCGTAATAATATTAAATTTAAAAAAAACGTATATATTATTTATATAGGTAAGCATTTCTTTTAGCTTTAGTAAAGCGTTATAATTTTTAATTATAATTTTATTAAAGCGACGATAATTAACGTATATATAGATACTATCTCTAAACTTCTTAATAATTAGTAGTAAAGTAGTAAATAGTAAGTTACTTTTACGTATATAACCTTTTACTATCTTAGCCTAGATATAGGCTTTAATAGCTTTAGCTTTTTTACGTAACGCGCTAAAGTAATACTATACTATTAACTAACTACTCTTCTTTAAGTATATCTTATAATTAACACCTAGTTATTAGGGTAGTAGCTTAACTACCTTTTTAAAATCCTAAAAATCGGTAATATAATAAAATTATTTTAGTAATCTTTATTTAATTTTATTAATTATAGGCGGCGGCCTATCTAGTTTTAAATAAAACTTATTAAAGTTAGCTTACGTAGCTGCGGTAGTAATTTATTTAGTTTTTATAAAAATTATATAAATACGTTATACGTTATCCGCGTTATTACTTATTTTAAAATATATTTAGTCTTCTAGTATTATCTAGACAATAGAGTCTAGATTATAATAAGCTATTTTTATAGTAGCTTTAACTAAAATAATTACTATATTAACACTCCTTTTATTTTTTAATTTAATTATTTTAATATAACTATTACTATACCGGTTACACGTTACTTTAATAAATAGAAATTAGTATAAATAGTTACTGTAGTAATAGTTTAACTTAAATATTATTATTTTTTTATTTTACTTATATAAAGAGTTATAAGTCTTAAACTATACTTATCTAACTATTACGTTATAGCTAATAATATCTATAATCTAGTATTAGTTTTTACTAATATATCCTCTAATTACTATACGTATTTTCGCTATTTATATTATTTTACCTATAATATTACTATTAGTAAGTTTTAAAATAATAAAGCTTTATACTATAACTATTTAAAATTTATAGGCGCGTATAAAGTTAGTACTAATAATCTATCTAGTATAGTTATTATTTAGGAGAATATATATAGTAACTAACGTCTTATTAGGCGTATTAACTTATACTTTTAGTTTTATTTAAGCGCTATAAGGTTGCTTATTTAGTAAATTTTTACTATAATTAGATAAATAATCCGTTGCGCTGTATACTGCAATAGTAGTAAGTTATTTTTTTTATAAACTATAAGCTATACAGTAAATATTATTTAATAAAATAAAAAATAGTTATAGGCTTAATTAGCTTACTAGTATATATTACTTTATTATAAAATAATACTAGAGGGTATTAAAGATCTTTTTCTTATACGTAGAGAAGAGTTTTTAAAAATAATTATTTTTAAAAACTACGCTTTTTTTTAACGCCTAATATTATAGTTACTAGTATAAACGTTATTAGTATTAGCGTTCTAAGTATCTATTACCTAAAGCTATTTAGCTAGTACTAAAACTATAGGGCTCTTTTTATAAAAATTAGACTAATTTTAATTTAGTATATAGTTAGGTCTTAAATAATAAATATATACTCTCTTAGCTTAAACTACGCAGAACTCTTTTAATAAATAATAATTTAAGTTAGAGGTAAGATTACGTTAGTTATTAAAATTAGGTTTTTTATTAGTAAGAGCGCTAGCCTATATAGATTTTTTATTATTTTTATTATTTTTACTATTTTCTTTTAGGCTTTCTATAAGCGACGTCCTTAAGAGTTTTATATTAGAATAATTACTAAATAAATTATATTTAAGGTTTATTTACTAGAGCTGTACTCGTCGTAGTAGCTTTTAAACGTAAATTAAAATTAGTTATAGTTTTAAACTTTATTAAAGTAAATTTTAGGTAGACTCGTGTTACTTTATTTTTAAAATAGGCTAGTTACTTACTAAAAGGCTTATTTTTACGTTACTATAATTTACTAAAATTAAATTCTATAAATATAGTAAGTTACTAATTAATTAAACTAAAGACCTTTTATAAATTATTATATAATTTTTATATATTTTAATATAGGTTATCTAATATTATAATAGCGTAGTTATAGATATAAATAAGCGCGTAATTCTTATAAGCTTAATAAAAATATTTAATTTTAAACTATTTATTAAAAAAGAGCTTATATCATTACTAAAACTTTATCTCTATATTCTTAATTTATATATTTAGATTTTTGTTAGCGGTGCTACTAAACTTATTAATATTTTTCTATTTATTATTTAAACGACGCTCCCTCTTAAAAATAGTAGTACTAACTATTAATATTAGTATACTACTTTATTACTATTAATCCTTATAAAACGTAGGGTAAATTTTATTAAATAATATTAACTTTATATTACTATAGTAAAAAAAACTATAAAAACTACTAGAGCTATTACTACTATTATTATTAAATAAGTTTAAAAATATAAGATTTTATAATAACTTATATAGTACTATCTTCTACTTTTTATTCTTACTATCCTTTTTATACTTTTTATTTTTTTTAAAAAATTTATTATTAGCTGTAATACTGTAGAAAGCTTTTACTAATAACTTTAAATATTTTAGTTTATCTTATAGTTTACGCGCTTCTTAAATTACTATAATAAAATATTACTTATATTTATTATTATATTAGATTACCTTACTAAGAGCTTTATTAGCGGTTAGTTAGTACTATTATTTAGTATTTAATTTCTTTTATAGGGTACACGTATTATTTCTTACGCTATTACGCTCTTAATAAATATAAGCAACTAATTAGAAGGTGCTATTAAGATTTTATTTTTACTACTAAATCTATAGCTTTAGTTACACTATATTTATTTTAATAGTATATTATAGTTTTTACGCTTTTACTTTTAACTATTTTATTAGTTTAATTATTTATTTAACTGCGTTTAGGTTACTACGTAATATACTCTAATAGTAAAAATACTTTAAAATAGTAGTAAACTAATCTTTTAAGTATTCTACTACGCTTACTTAAAAGTTATTAATAAAAAAGATAGTAACAATAACGTACTTATTTATAAGTTATTTATTAAGTAGGGTGCGTACTAGAATAAGGTATTTATATTTAAATTTTTTTTTAGAGTACTTTTTATTAGTTATAATAGCTATTTTAATAAATAATAAAATATCGGCTTCTATAGCCTTAGCTTATCTAATAAATATTTTATAGTTAACTATAAAGCTATACTATAATTACTAATCTATTATAGGTTAACTAGTAATAGTTATTATGTTAAAATTTTTATTATTATTACTAATATTTAGTAAAATAAAATAAGAGACGCTAAAGCTATTTTTATAATAATTACTCTTTAAGGGTTTTTTACTAGTATTTACTATTAAGTTCTTCTTAACCTTTTTAGTAAAAGGACTATTTATAAACTATTTACTAAAATTATAAAAAGCGCTTAGTAATTTAATAATTATATTCTTATAGGGCTTACTAACCTTAAACTTAAAAATAACTTTTTTTATTATACTAGGCGATTACGGCGGCGATAGTAAAAATAATTTATTTAATTAATTATATAATATATTATTAGCTAGTGTATACTAAATTAATTTTTAAATATTATACTTCTTAGCGGCGCTATTACTTACTAGTTTTTAGATAGTACTATCGCTAGCTATTTTATAGGTAGCGCTATTATTAGCCGGTTTTTAGGTAATAGTATTATTATTAGTTTATTTAGGTAAAGTCTCTATATAAAATTTTACTATCTTATCTATACTAATAGGTATTTTATATAGTATAAAGAATCGGTCTGCTACAGCTATATAATTAGTAAAATATAAATTTTTTAAAATCTAGCGCTTACGCAGTCTATTATAAAGTATTATTTTATAAGCGCCTTATTTATAAGCGTAGAGAAATACGTAGATTATATTATAAAAACTTAAAAGTAGATATTAAATATTAATATTTAATAAAAATCTATATATAGAGAGCTAACTAGGTACTTTAAAATAAAATAAGGGTATATACTAAAACGCTAGCGTAGGCTAGCGTAGGCGTGCCCGTCTTAGCGCTTATACCTAAGCGAGGGGCGCCTTTATACCTATAATAACTCTATATATTAATACTAAAAAATATAACCTAGTTTTATACTTAGATTATTAAACTAAAATAGTTTTTTACTTTCTACTTTTATAAGTTATATCTATATATATATTTTATATATTTTTAAAGTCTTTTTAAAATGTACTAAAGGTATATAAAGTTTAATACAAAAATATTAATTAATTATTATAGTAGTAATATTATAAATAATAAACTTAAATATAATTTTTATTAACTTTAATTTACTTATCTAATTAATTTAAATTAAATTTTAAACTTATTTCTAATTAGCTAATCTACCCCTCTAATAAACTATATTAATTTTTAATATAGAGAAGTATAGTAATCTATTAAAATTAAATAATATACTAATCTAATTAAAATCTTTAAGTAGTTTATATATTTATCTAGTTTAGTTTAAAAAAAATATTTTTATATAATTATATAGCCTTAATATAAGATCTTACTTTTTTTTTAAAAAAAAAAATATTTTATTTTTTAATAAAAAGTAATATTATACCTAATTATAAAAGTATTTTTTATAATTTTAATATAAGCTTATTTTTTAACTGTATCCGGGGAAATAACTTTTTTTACCTATACCTTTTTTAGACTAGTGTCTTGATACTACACTTTATCTTTTTTTTATATAATATCTTATTATTAATTTAAAAGTATAAACGTAGTAAGAGGACATTATTAATTTTATTTTTAGTAGATTTTAATCCTAATAATACTTACTTATAAAAGTAAAATCTTATTACTAAGAAAATAAAATACTGTAGTTAGGTTTCTATAGTCCTATAACCGCAGTACATTCTCTAAGCATTCCTTGCCGCGGATACGACGATTCTTTCGTCCAGATCTTCGCCTGGCGTGCCGCAGCCCTCTCTTGTGATGCGTAGGACAGCCAGGTCATAAAGTGAAGCCTTGCGCTGGTGTTATGATGCAGATTTATACCATCCACGATGCCAACCCCCTCGATTCAAACTTCCGCCTCACCTCGTGCTCCCCATATGTTGGATATCTATCATTCCTTAACCCTGTTCTCCGGATACGGTCCGCGTTGTCTCACTGTACACGCTAGAGGCTCTGGACGAAAGAATCCTAGCATCAATGATGAAGTTGCGTCGGCACATGCTGGAGCTATATACGTGAGCGACGCTGGAATATTTGGTGGACTGTATACCAAGACCGTTTGAGCATGCACATGAGAGAATTTCGGTGGGTAGCACGACGTCCAATGTGGATTGGCAGAGCGATGGGGCTGTAATGAGGGGTGGACATGGGAGAGCAACCCACCCTGTGTTCCCCCAGCATGACCTTTACAGAGGCCTATTGAGCAAGATCGGGCTGTGCATCGCATCTAATATTTAGAAACCAACATTTCTTTCTGTAAACAGCATCCATCTTCTCCTCTAGCAATATCGAACGTCTCAGACGTTACCCGAGGTCGCGTGCGGCCCGCAGTACTTTCCCATCTCACACTCGAAGCGCATCCAGAGCACTTCCTGCAGACACTGATGTACCTCTCCAGCCTTCACATCCCTCAACATCACCCACGCTTCCTGCAACTCTCGCAGCAGCATCCCAGCGGGTCCTTTTCCTGTCTTCAGCCATTGTAGGTCTGCGAGGTCCATCTTTTCGAAAATAGCTTGCATGGCGGATGTGACGTCGTCTCCATCATCGCTGCTCTTGGCACTGGCTTCGTAGAATCGTACAATTTCGCCGCAGATCCTGTTCTCACTGTACAGGTACATCAGCCGGAGGATGTGCGTTAGCGCCATCACAGCCACGTATCGTAAAGCGAAGCGCGCTTCGTCGCTTGTAGCACTTTGTCGAATCGTCATAATGCGAGGCCGAATCTTTTTCTCGTAGATGCATTGACCATCGGTGGGGTATGTATGCCTGGACGTGCAAAGTCAGTTAAGTTAGACCCACTCCGCGTTCTTTTAGGCCGTTGTTTTGCCCCAGGATACCTAAGCTATACAGCAGCCGACTAAGACGTGTTCACTCCGTACCAGGGCAATACGTACCGTTCGGGGGCATTTGAGGTCCGGAATTGATTGGCAATGTAAATCACGTGGCGGATGAAATCGTCTGATGACTCTCGTTTTGTTTCCCTGGCTCGGATTGCTTCATGGCTCTTGGCTGCGTTCTTGGCACGCTCTTTCAATTCGTTGGCACCGGTTATTCTGTCGGCACCTCCAAGGGTGGCCGCTTCTGCTGCAGCTTCCCGTGCTCTGGATTGTGTCTTAGCAAGGTCAATTGCCCTGAATTCTTCGTCAAGAGCGCGCTCTGCTGCCCTCCTCTCATCGGCTTCTTTCATTGCACGCTCTGTCGCTGCTTGACGGGCGCATATATTTTCGAGCAAGTCCTTTTGTTCTTCATGGATGCCCTCTAAGTTCGACTGGAGGATCGCCTGGTATTTGTCTGGGGTGCGTTTCACGTTGGCAAAAAGGATGTCTAAATCGCGCGACTGATCTGGTATAGAGTCACTAGAAATTTTCGTCAGCACAAATAGTCCATGTATTACGTGTCTTGGAATTCCATAACGGACCTGGACTGCAGTCCTAGTACTGTATTCTGGTCTTGGGGTTCTTGTCCGTGGGTTTCCGTCTGACTCAGGTCTCTTGTTTCTATCTGGATATTTTCGAGAAAAGCCTTGCGCGCCCTCAATTGCTTAAGCAGTTCTTGATATTGCTCTGGGTTGCGTATTATCCTTTCTGCAAGAGCATTAATCTCGTTCAAAGGAAGTTGGACTGGTGCCTTGATTTGTCCTGACATTCTGTCCCCAAGCGCTTGGGCGAAGGGTGATTTTTCTGTCATGCGACTCTCACTGGAACAAAGTTTCAACACAACCCGCCTCGATATGACCTATTCTGGGTTAAGACAACGTACCTTGACTTTTGCTCCGGTAGTGCAGTGTCATCAAGAGGAATGGGGTCGTATTGTGTCCCAAGATGCTTCGTAGACGCGCGAGCACTGGTACCTGCAGTATTCACCATGTGCATAGTACCCGAATTGTGTCGTTGCACTTGCATATGCCATTGCTCGAGACGGCGGGGAGCAAATGATGTGGGAAAACTTGGCAGAGGTTGTGGTCCATGCGGGTCCTTGTTGTACCAGAAAGTTTCTGAGTGGTTTCCGATGGAGTACGGGACAAGGTGCGAAGGTGCAACGGGCATCGTGACAGCATCGTGAACATTCCTGGCGTTGAGCGGAACCAATTGTGAAGGATGTTCTCCGTACATAGGGGTGAACGTCCCAGCGTTGGGAAGGCCATGTGGGTCACGTGGGGCTTGGTACCGGAAGTATTGCGATCGAACTGTTGCGCCTCAGCAATCTAGAATGGATGAAGATGCTGGGCATACCGGTTGGTGCTGCGGCCTGCGAGGGAGCCTGTAATGCATTGGTGCGAGCTTGTTGCTCCTCTTTCTCCACCCTCATCTGGTAACTTTTCCTAGCAGATGCTCGAATTGCAGCTTTCCGTTCTTCTTCAGTATGGTACTTCTTAGGTCGGCCAACCTTTTTAGGGGTTGCGGAACCGTCCATAGTAATACCGATGCAAGGTGATAAAGAACTGCGCGTATGTAGGGTACGCGGAATGTATGTTAGAAACTTGGGTTAGAAGCTTGGTTGGAACACCGCTAACAGCGTCCGCCGCAAAAGGTTCGTTCAGTGCTACTGCCGGGGCGGTTGGGGACTCCCTCCTGAACGGAGGAGGAAAGGTCGCAGCAGTCGGAAGGATTTCGGAACTAGCAAGCGAAGCACACTAACCTGACCCGGCTAGATCGTATGCACATGTGCTGAGCTCAAACCCGTACACGTAGACAGCCCTTTCTAGGGGGTGAAAATATATACGTAAGGCAATCGTATTAGTAAATGTTAATTATTTTAATAAGATAGTATTAGATTTATTATATAAAGTGTTTTTTTTAATATTTATTTAAAAAAGTTATATTAATTTAGTATATATTATAATAATACTTAAAATAAATAAATATATATATATATAATATAAAGGCATGCATATACTCCTCCTTTTTTAAAATCCCTTTTAGTCGCCCCGAGCCACTACAGCCACACTATTTGTTCGATTAATATATAAATATATATATATATAAATATTATTATGCGAAGAGAGGTAATGTATAGCGTTAAAACACTAGTCCAAAAAAGGTATAGGCTATATATAAATATTATATTTAAAATTTATTATATTAAAAAGGTTAAATAAATTTAAATTATAATTAAAGAGTATAAATATAGTAAAGAAACTCTTACAAATATAAATTTATTTTTAGTTACCCTAAGCTACTACAGCCACACTATTTATTCGATTAGTATACAAATATATATATACCTATTTTAGTATTATCTTTTCTAATTAGGCTTAGCGTAGTACCTTTTAAGAGCTAGTTATTAGTTTATATAGTATATTTAATACTCTTCTTCCTTATTAGATAGTTACTAATAGTAACTTTATTATATTAAAAAAATATATACTTATTAAGTTTTATCCACCCGAGCTACCACAGCCACAATTTTTATTCGATTAATATATAAATATATAAGTTTTATAAAGCTGTAATATAATATAATATTTTTGTAACATATTAAGTATAAAGGTATACACATACTCCTCCTTTTTTAAAACCCCTTTTAGTTGCCCTGAGCCACCACAGCTACACTTTTTATTCGATTAATATATAAATATATAATATAATGATAAAAACGTAATAAATACTAAATAGCTCTTATATAATACTATTAAGATTATAAATAAGTTATATAATATTTAATTTTTAAAACTTATACTGTATTTTTTTAGTAAATGGTATAATACTTTACTAAATATAGTAATACTATACTTATAATTTAATTTATATTTATAGATTAATAACTACTTATAATTATTATTAAAATTATTAATAATTACTACTTATAGCTATCTATAACGTAGTTAGCTTAAGAAATTATTAAAAATTATTAAATATATAATATATTTATATACTAATCGAATAAATAGTGTGGCTGTAGTGGCTCGGGGCGACTAAAATTAAACATATAAATTATAGAACTAAAGGGAATTATTAAATAATTACTTAGTATTTATAATAAAATATTTTATCTTTTAATTAAACTAAGCTTTTTATATTATACTCTATATTATATTATTACTTATTTAAAGTATTTTACTATATTACATGTTTATAGATTATTTATATTTATAAAGTATTTTATTATTATATTAACTATTTTAGATATTGTCTAATATAGTCCTTATATTACTAAATACTTTTACTTACTTTAAGTATATTAATTATAAATATAATATAATTCTAAACTAAAATAAAATCTAAAATTAATTAGAACTATTAATATATATAACTTTCTTATTAAAAATAGTTATTCTAAGAACATAATTTATTTTTAATTTAAAATAATATTAGTACGCTACTATTTTATATAATTACTTATAAATTTTAAATTAAAAATATAGAAGCTGTATAAACATATATAATAAAAAAAAATTAATCTATTATTATAAAAGCATACAGTAAATTAAAGTAATATAAATAACTAGGCTATTAAGATAACATAGATCTATTAATACGTTTATAAAATCTAAAAAATAAAATTGTTTTTAGTATAGATTTTAGGACTATTTACTAGTATATATACAATTAAATAAGTATAAATTTTTTATTTTTAACTAGTAAATATTACTAACTAAGTAATAAATATTTATAGGCAACGTAGGTACTAAATATAAATATAGTTTTTTTATAAGACTGCTAAGTAAGCTAAGTATATATATAATTTACTTTAAGCCGGTCTTTATACTATTATTATTTTAGTATAAAGTTCTATAAATAGTATTAAGACTAAGTATAGTATTACATATAATAATATTATTTTAAATTATATAATAACTTTATAATAATATTATTAATTTAAAATAATAATAAATAGAAAGGAATGCGAGAAAAATAAAAATAAAAATAATTATATATTAGTATATTATAGTTATTCTAAGAATACTATTAATAAGTATATTTATTATAAAAAGTTTATATAGAATTTATATATATATATTTCTATACTATATAAACAAATAGTGTGGCTGTAGTGACTCGGAGTAACTAAAAGGGGTTTTAAAAAAGGAGGAGTATGTGTATACCTATATTAGCATTTATATATATATATATATATTAAATATAAAACGTATTAAAATATAATAGTGGGTTTACATTTTAATGTAAAATATAAATATAATAAAAAATCTCTATTAAATATTAATATATATATATATATATATTAATTAAGGTCTTATATAAAAATAATATAGTATATAAATATAAAGGCATATATATACTCCTTCTTTAAAACCCCTTCTAGTTACCTTAAGCCACTACAGCCACACTATGTATTCGATTAGTATATAAATATATAGTATATAAGCTAGAAAAATTTAAAAAACTATTAAAAATAAGAAATATATATATATTATTATACTAAATATATATATATATTAACTAAGTAAAAAATACACCTATACTAACTAGAAAAAAAAATTTTTTTCAAAAAGAAAAAAATAATAGTATATATATACTTATCCTTTTTTAAAATCTCTTTTCGCTATTCTAAGCCACTATTATAATACTATTTATTTAATTAGTATATAGATATATTACTGTAAAAAGAGAAATATATATATATATATTTAAATTTAATATATTAAAAAAGATAAATTAAAGTTAGACTAAACAGAATATATAATTATATAAAATTATATACTAATATATATATATATTAATATTAATAATAATATTTATATATAAATTATATATAGTGTATAGCTCTAGTACCTTAGATTAACTAAAAGAAATTTTAAATAAGGAAGAGTATATATATACCTTTATTATTATTAATAATAAAATATTAAAAGTATTTAATTAGTATATTTCGTAAGGTTTATAAAGCTATTATAAAATATAATAATAAGAACTTAATTAATACTAAATAGCTTATATACGTGATAAGGCTATATATAAGTAATATAAATTTAAATCTTTAAAGTAATACACCTCTCTTTAGCGGGAATAAGGTACTCTACTAAATATAATAATATAATACTTGTATTTTTATTTTATATTTATAGATTAATAACTACTTATAATTATTTTTAAAGATATTAGTAATGACTGCTTATAATTATATATAAAGTAGTTAGTTAATCTAGTAACTAGGTAAATAAATTTTAAAACTAATAAGATTATTAAATTATTACCTAAAGCCTATAATTAAATACGCGTTTAAATAAGTCTAACTATTTATTCTATACTCTATACTATAGTATTACTTACTTAAAGGGCTTTACTGTATTATGTCTCTATAAGTCTTTCTTATTTTTAAAATATATTATTATTTTATTATAGGTGGTAAAAATAAAAAATAGTAATTAAAAAAGATACTATATTTAAAAATTTATATAAAATTAATTAATACGCCTAAAAATACGTAAATAATACCGCTTTAAAGGGATAATTATAGAGAATATTATAAGACTTTTATTTACTACTTATTAATTACGTATAATAAATTAGAATTACTAAAATATTTCTTTACGTTTATCCGTGGGCGCGGTATCAACTTTGTGTACGCTACGTCCTTACTTAATATAGGTAGGTAAAAATAGAGGCGCTATAACCAGGACCTATTAAATATAGGATTTTTCGAATCTTACAGCTGAATTACCTAAATATAGTAAATTTTTAAATCCTTTTATTAGGTTTATATAACTTTTTAGTTAGTAAATATATTTAACTAAAATATTAACTATACTCTTTTAGGCTAAGTTTAGGTTACCTAACTAGTTTTTCGAAGTATATTTATAATCTAATAATAAAATTATATTAATAAAAATAATTTAGTCTACACTTATATAATTACTACTTACGTAATATATTACTAATATTATAGTATATAATAATATCTTTTTAATTTTATAAATTAAGATTCCTATTCCTTTTCTATAGTACAATATTTAATAAAACTTAAATTTAAAGTTAATTATCTTTTAACAGTAAATACTACTATACTAATAATTATTTTTACTTTAAAAGAACTCTTACTAGTGGTTATAATACTATATAGTATAATAAATATAAAAAAAATAATAATAATATATATAATATTAAAAGGGATAGAGTTCTTTAAATAATTTAAAGAGTAAAAAGAATTATTAATATAGATTTAATAAAAAGCCCTTAAAAAGAATATAAAAGAGTATAGTTAGAAAATAGTCTATATATTATAAAATTTTTTTTATAAAAGTATTTTAAAAGAGAAGTGTTATAATATTAATATAAATAAAAAAAACTTATAATTAACAAGATAATACTAAAACAAATATTAAAATACGCTAAAGAAAATATTAAAAATATTAAAAATATAAATTATAAAAAAATAATAATTTCTAATAAGTTAGCACTATAAATAGGAGTGATTAGAAAGGAGTATTATAGAAATAGGAGTAATAATAAAGTAAAAAAAGTCCTAGGTATTAAAGAGGAGTGATATTAGGAAAAGATAAAAAAAGAAATTACCTTTTTTAAAATAATATAACTTTTTAGTTATAAGGCCTAGTAATACAGAAATAATATTATTTTTTAAAAGAAAACTAGCGTATTCTATTCACTTACTCTGGGTCTACTTAGTAAGGGGTTTAGCGGTTAAAAAAAAATAGTAAATATAAAAAATTTTTAAGGCCCTACTTTATACTATAATAATTTTTTATTTAAGGTATAAAATTAGCTTATTGTTATATATTGTATAATAAATACTCTATTATACTAGTCTATAAATTATTTTTATATATTAATATAGTATTTATATAATTATATATAAAAGTCACTTATTCAAATTTTTAATAATAAACTAGTAAATAATATATTACTAATACTTAGTATAGTAGCCTTTAGCTTCTATAACCGCCTTATAACGGTTAGGGAGTAATAAAATATATATATATATATATATATTAGTATACTAATTAAACAAATAGTGTGGCTGTGGTGGCTTAGGGCGACTAAAAGGAGTTTTAAAAAAGGAGGAGTATATATATACCTTTATACTCAATGTGTCGAAAAAATAAAATATAATTATTAATAACTTCTTAAGGTATGTTATTCTACTTATCTATAATAACTCTTTTAAAGGCTTATATACTTTATATACTAGATCCTACACCTAAATTAGCCTTTTTATTATTATTTAGTCCTTATTTTAAATAACTCTATATATTTTCTATAGGGGCTAAATTAGGACTATAGACTAGGTAAGGAAATAGTATAATTTTATTATTTTTAAACCAGTTTAAAACGTCTATTGTTTTATAAAGAGGGACGTTATCTTATTAAAATTACTAACCGAAATTAATATTAATATAAAGTTTAAAATTGTAATATAATATAATATAATATAATATAATATAATATAATATAATATAATATAATATAATATAATATAATATAATATAATATACAGGGGGGCGATATTAGGAAAGGGTTAATCTGAAAAGTCACTATTTTTAAAAATTAGTATAAAATTAATTACTAAGCCTAAAAATAGGTGAATTATACAGTTTTAAAGAGAAAATAATAGAAATTTATATTAGGATTTTATTCACGTAATATATATTACCTGTAATAAATTAAAATTACCTAAATATAATAATTTTTTTAACTTCTTTTATAGGTTCCTATAACTTTTTAGTTAGTAAATATATTTAACTAAAATTTTAACTATATCTTTTTAGGCCTAGTATAGGTTACGTAACTAGATTTTTAAAGTAGATTAGTAATCCAATAATAAAATTATATTAATTATAAAAATATTGCTAAGCCTTATATAATTAATAATTACGTAATATATTATTAATATTATAGTATATAGTAATATCTTTTAACTTTTATAAACTTAAACTCCTATTTCCTTAAAATGGTACTAACTTTTTTAAAACTTAAATCTAAAGTTTAACTACTTTTAAAAGTAAATAATTCTCCTTCTTTAATTACTACAACTTTAAATAAGTTAAAAAAAAGTATTTATAATACTATATAACGTATTAAAAATAAAAATAAAGAAATTTATAATATAAATAAGATTAAATTAGAATAAGTTTTACACTTAACTTAAAGAGAAAAAAGAGTTATTAATAGAGACTTAACTAGAAATTCTAAAAAAGAAATTAAAAGACTATTAATAGAAAATAGTCTAGAGATTCTAAAAAGGTTTTTATAAAACCTTTTAAAAGAGAAGGGCTATTCTATTAATATAAGTAAAAAAAAACTAATAATTAACAAAGAAAATGTTAAAAAAAAAGTAAAATACGCTAAAGAATAATTAAAAAATATTAAAAATATAAACCTAGAAAAAATAGTATTTTCTAATAAGTTAGTAATATAAAGGGGTAGGGCTAAAAAAAAGTTTTATAAAAAAAGGAGTAATAATAGAGTTAGAAGAGAACTGGCTATTAGCTAATTATAAAATAAGTTATTTTAACTTTTTAAAATATTAAAATATATAACTTTTTATATATTTTTAGGCTATAGTTTTAGTTTTTTAATATTAATTATAATTAATTATCTTATAGGCTACGACGTTATCCTATATATTTAGGGTATAATTTAGGTAGGAAGTAAAAGTAATTTAGTATTTATTAAAATACCTAATTTTTTTACTTCTTATACTAGTAAGGACTATATAAATAAAGTCCTTATACCTGAAGTTAAACCCTTAATAAAAAGGGGTAAGTTATATAACCATTTTTTACCCCTTTTTTTATTAATATAATAATATATATATATATTATTATATTATATTATAATTATAATCTTTATATTAATATTAATTTAGGTTAGCAATTTTAATAAGATAACGTCCCTATTTATAAAACTAGAGACGTTTTAACTTAGTTTAAAAATAACAAAATTAAACTATTTTCTTACCCAGCCTATAGTCCTGATTTAGCCCCTATAGAAAATATATAGGGATTATTAAAATTAGGGCTAATTAAAAATAAAAAGGCTAATTTAGGTGTAGGAAATAGTTTAAATAGTATAAACGCCTTTAAAAGAGCTACTATAGAGGAGTAGGATAAAATACCTCAACAAGCTATTAATAAATATATTTTATTACTCCCTAACCGTTATAAGGCGGTTATAGAAACTAAAGGCTATTATACTAAATACTAGTAATATATTATTTACTAGTTTATTATTAAAAATTTAAAAAAGTAACTTTTATATATAATTATATAAATAATATATAAATGTATAAAAATATTTAATATACTAATAAAACTTAGTCTCTATTATTATATATATAAAAATAAGCAAATTTTACACCTTAAATAAAAAGTTATAATAGCCTATAGTAGGGTCCTAAAAATTTTCTATATTCACTAATTTTTTTTTACCCCTAAACCCCTTAGTAAGCAGCCCCTGAGTAGGTAAATAGAATAAGCTAGTCTTCCTCTTTAAAACGGTATTTTTTTCGTATTTTTTAGCTTACTAATTAATAAGTTATATAACTTTAAAAAAGGTACTTTTTTTAATTAGTCTTTTTTTTTTCACCCCCCTGTATAATAGTTAAGGAGGGTTAGTCTAAAGATATATAAAATAGTAATATATAAAAAGGAGTTTTTTTCTCTCTATAATATCTTTTTTTTTTAATTTTATCTATTATTATCTCCGTACGTAGTTTTAGATATTATTTTTTTCTTTTTTAACTTTTTAGTTATCCTCTTTTATATAAAATTAATCTCTAATAAAACTTCTAAAATAGCTCTTATCTTATATAGATAGTAGTAGTAGCTATAGTAACTATAATAAATTATAGTTATATTTAGTTTTATTCTTATATAAACTTCTACTCCTAGTAGATATATTTTAATTACTATTCTTACTAAAATAGCTGCTAATAAAGTATTTTTATTAGCTTTATATATTAATATATATATATATCCCTGTGTAATTTTTTCTGTATAGTAATATTTTATAAAATAATAAATACGCAGTATACTAGTTGCTTTTATATAATATAAATATTATTTTACCTAATAATACTAACTTAATTTTTTTTACTATAAAAATTATTTACTATAAAAACTACTTCTATACGCTTTTAATATAGTTATACGAAGTTTTAAAGCTGTAGCTATATATATAAAAATATAGTAGTAATACTAAACTTTTACCCTTTATAGAGTATTATACGTTAGTAAAATATTAGAGTAATATATATAGTTCCTATATAGAGTAGTTATATAAAGCCTAATATAAATATTATATTTAAGTTTTCTTTATTTTTTCTTTTATTTTTCCTTTATTAATATAGAGGAGGATTAGGGATATCTAAAAAAAAAAAAGTTTTTTTTTATTTTTTTTTTATTTTCTTTAGATATAATATCTTAAAAAAATTTTCTTTTAACATTTATACGGTGAAGTAAAAGAATATAATATATAAAAAAAAAATATACTAAAAAATAATTTATATAATTATTTTTTTTTACTATCTATCGCCGTACGTATTAAGTTATTTAGTAAATAAATTATCTTAAATATCTAAATCCTTTATCTAGTATTATAACTTAGTTTAGTCTTTAAGTACTTATATAGAGATATTATATCTTTAAATATATTTTTTTTATAATAAATCTAGATCCGTCTTTATTATACGCTCCTTACCTTTTTTTATAAAAAAAGCTTCTTTTAGTACTATTATATTATCTAATTTATATAATATATAATTAATTATATAGTTTTAGTTTATAGCACTAGCGCGTTTATATAAAGTAGTTTAATTTTAAAAAAAATTATTCTTATTTTTTATACAGATAAGAGTTTAATAAAATATATAATTTAATATACTTTTTTTTATCTGCAGATACGGGGAAGAGTTACGTAATATATAAAAATATTTTTATATAGTGTAGGTTTAATAATACTTTAATCTCTTTATATACCCTTACTAATTTACGGTAGATAAAAAAATCTAATTAACTACTAGTAATAGAGTAATTAAATAAATTTATTAACTAACTATACAGTAGATAAAAAAATCTAATTAACTACTAATAATAAGTAGTTAAATAAATTAATTAACTAACTATTAATTAGTGTTAGGTTAACTATACTTTACTTATACAAAGTAGTAGTCGTCTATAATATTATAAAAAATAAAAAATAGTATAAAATAATAAATAATAATAGCTATATCTTAGTTTTTAATTTTTTCTTCCTCTCTACTATCTATATAATAACTAAATAGGGGTTTCTGCGCGCTAGTACAAATTATATAATTATATAATTATAGTTATATAATTTATACGCTCCGCATTACTAGTAAATCTATTTAGATTAACTACTCTATATATAATTTTTTTATTATCCTTTTTAGGACTTCTAGTTAAGTCTCTATTAATAACTCTTTTATCTCTTTTAGTTTTTTTTTTTTTCTTTTTTTTTTTTTATATAATAAAGTTACTATTAGTAACTACCTAATTAGAAAGAAAAGTATTATATATACTATAGGACCTAATAACTGGCTCTTAAAGGTATTATACTAAGCCTAATTAGGACAGGTACCGCGCTAAAATAGGTATATAATAACTACTTAATAGTACTTAATAGATTTGCAGCTTAATATAATTTATTATTTTATAATAACTTATACTTACGTATTTATTATTATAACTAATACTAAGTAGGCGTTTGTAAAGAAAAAAAAAATATTATATTTATAGTACGCAGCGTAATGTGTAAAGTAGTAGACTTTATTAACTATAGTACTAAACTTTTATATATCTAATAAACTATAAAATAGATAATTTATTAGTAATATATATACTCGCAGCGCGTACTACAAAAGGTATATATTAAATAAATAAATAAATAAAATAATAAAAAAGTTAAAGTTAAAATAAGTAACCTTCTATAACTAGCGTAAGATAACAGCAGCGCTTATATAACTTTTAGTATAATACTATATAATAGTACGCCTAATATAACTAAGAAGTAGTATATAGTTATAGCAGCTGTCGCTAAAAGGCTAAAAATTTAACTAAGATATAGATAATAAGACAGAATATCTTATAAATTAAATAAAAAGCTAATATTACTAGTACTCTTAGACACCTACTAGATACTTAAAGCGTAAGATAGTATATAATAACAGTCTTAGGAAGTCTATTATAAAGACTAATAATTTAAAAACTTTTGCAATTAAATAAGGACTTTATATAAAAGTAGTAAAATAACTTAAAAAATCTATATAAAAGTAAACTAAATAACTCCGGGTATATTGTAGAGCTATAGGTATATAATATTATAAAAGTAAAGTAGGTGCGCTAGGCCTAAATACTAAAGAATTCTTTAAATTAGGCTACAAGGACTATAAGAACTATAAGGAGATAATAGCTGGTAGGTCTAGAATAATAAAAATAAATAGCTAGATATATAACTAAATAAAATAGAATATTCTGTATTAATTATTTTATTATAACTTTAAAACTTTTAGGTCTCTGTCGAGACTAATCTCTTTTAGTTAACTTTTTTATATCCCCTATATAAACTTTTTTTATATTATATTTCTTTTCTTTTTCTTTATATTTATTTTTAATACGTCTTATAGTATTATAAATACTATTAGGAGTTTATTTAAAAGTAGAAATAATTGTTTTAATAGAAGTATTTGCTTATAAAAGAAGATTAACTTTAGATTCGAGTTTAGTTAAATTTAGCACTATTTCAAGGAAATACGAGTCTAGATTTATAAGATTAAAAAGATATTACTATATACTATAATATTAATAATATATTACCTGATTAGTAATTATATAAGCAAGAGCTAAATTTTTACTAATTATATAAATTTATTGTTAGATTACTAATATACTTCGAAACACTTGTCACGTAATCTAGACTAGGCCTAAAAGGGTATAGTTAAAATTTTAGTTAAATATATTCACTAACTAAAAAGTTATAGTAACCTAAAAAAGGGATTAAAATAATTACTTGATTTAGATAATTTTAATTTATTATAGGTAATTAATAATTAGTAACTAAAATCTTAGTAATAATTTCTATAATTTTCTCTTTAAAACAGTATTATTTTCGTATATTTAGACTTTATAACTAAAGAGTTATATTATTTTAAAAAAGGTAATTTTTTTTCTCCCAATGTCACCCCCCTGTAACTAATAAAAACGTAAGTTATTTTTATATTATAATATAATAAAATATATTACTTTTTATATATTTTTACTATATAATATAGAGTTAACCGTAACAGTCGGGTTCGATAGATTATAATAGCACTTATTAATAGGTTTATAATAAGACAGAAACTTTTTTATTTTTTTTTATATTAAGTATTTATTTTCTTAATACCTAAACTATTATATATTATTATATATTATTATAACTTTATCTTACCTACACTTATAGGCATTTTATAATACTTTCTTTTCTCTCCTTTATATATTATTATTACGTTTATCTTTATATTTACCTATTATATTTACTATCTTATATATAGCTCTTTTCTTTTTTTACCTTTAGGCTAGCCTTTAGGGCATTATTGCTAATATTATTTTTATTAGTTTTTTTTATATTTTATAGCTATACTACTATTAGGATAATAACTAATATTTTATTTTTAAACTTAGCGTAGTTAGAGTTATTTTAATTATTTAGTATAGCTAAAAAATACTACTTTTATTTATAAATATAGTTTAGGTTAGTATTTATAATAATAGAATTTTAGAATTTATTACTATCGCGACTATATACGTTAGTAATAATTACTATTATTATACTAGTACTAGTGCTGATATAAGTATAATATATATTTATTTATTTTTACTATAATATAGTAGTCTATAATTATTAAACCTATTATTTATTTTATACCTACTTACCTATAGAGTCGGAGTCCTCTAGTAGTATACTAAAATTTTATAAAAATTATTAGTAGAAAGGTTTTTATAGGAATAGATTTAGTAAAGTACTAAGTATTACGCTTATTACTTTTATAGAGTTATTTAGGTATATTATAATATAACGTATAATATCTATAGTAATATTTATAGTATATATAGTAGTATTTATAGTATATATAGTAATATTTATAGTATATATAGTAATATTTATAGTATATATAGTAATATTTATAGTATATATAGTAATATTTATAGTATATATAGTAATATTTATAGTATATATAGTAATATTAATAAAGGAATCTAATATAGCTGCCTAGTGTAGTAAACTATCTTATTATACTTTTTTATATCTTATATATATAGTAGCACGGGGCGCTAGTATAAATTAATACTTTATAATATACTATATAAAGGTATATACATACTCCTCCATTTTTAAAAACCCTTTTGGTTGCACCGAGCCACTATAGCTACACTATTTATTTAATTAATATATAAATATATTATAATATACTGTAGATATACTACCTCTTTTTTTCTTTCCTTTATAAATAGGCGTCTAGTACTAGATTAAAAAATAATATTTACTTATATATTACTATTTTAACTTATTATAATTAAGTATAGCGTATTTAGTATACGTATTAATATATAACCGTATACTACGTCTTCTATTATTATACATAAATTATTATAGAGTCGTTTTATAGGCACTCCTATAGTAGCTAGCAGTTACTTCTTTTAAAAATATAAGTACTATACTAAAAGCGTAGCTTTATAAAAAAAAATACTATACAGTTTTATTTTTTAATATTAATTATATTTTTTTTTTAATAGTTAAGAGTTTATATTCTAAATTTAGAACGCTATTTAGTTAAAAGATCAAAGTAATTTAGTATTTACTAAAATTCCTAATTTATTTATTTTTTTTACTAGTAATAACTATATAAAAAAAAGTTCTTATATTTAATATAAAATAGAAGATAATAAGAGATAAGTAATTTAATAAATATTTTAGTACCTTTTTTAATATAATAAAATATATATATATATATATTTATTATTATAATATATTATAATTATAAGCTATATATAAATATTAATAATAAAGGTATATGCGTACTCCTCCTTTTTTAAAACCCCTTTTAGTCGCCCTGAGCCACTACAGCCACACTATTTGTTTAATTAGTATATAAATATATATATAAATATTAATTTATAGTAGTAATTTTAATCCGGTAATACTTCTATTTAAAAAAATAATAGACGTTTTAAACTAGTTTAAAAATAATTAAAGTTTACTTTTATTTTACCTGGCCTATAATACTAATATAGCCTATATTAAAAATATATAGAATTATTTAAAATATACGCTAAATAAAAATAAAAAGGCTAATTTAGCTATAAAATTAGGTTCGAAAGTATAGAGGCTATTAAAATAGTTATTTTTAAAATATAAAATAAAATACTATAATAAGTTATTATTAGTTATATTTTATTACTCGCTGTCTATTTTAATATATTGATAGAATCTAAGGGATATTAATCGAAATTCTAGTAATATATTATTTACTAGTTTATTATAAACATTTAAAAATTTTACTTTTAATAATAATTATGTAATTAATATATAAATCTAAATATTTAATTTATATATTAATGTAATATAGTATCGATTATTATATTTATAAAAATAGGCCATTTTACATTTTAAATAAAAGGTTATAATAGTCTAAAGTAGAGTCCTAAAATTTTCTATATTTACTATTTTTCTTTTACTCCTAAACTCCTTATTAAGCTGCTACTTATAGGGTGAATTAAATCTACTAATCTTTCTCTTTAAAATGTTAATTTTTCTATATTTTCTAGCTTACTAATTATAAAGTTATTATATTTTATAAAAGTTATGTTTTTTTATTTTTTTGGCTACTCTACCCCTGTAATTTTAGTTAGGTCGTTATCTATTATATTAATTACTTTAAGTAATAGTAATACTTTAAACTATTACAAAGTTTAAAATTAACTAAAATATAATTCTAATATTTACGTAATATTTATTAATAAATCTTATACTAATTTACGTATACACGACCTTATAAGAAATAATAGTCTTTTTAAGTATATTATTATAGTTACTTTAAGGTCCTCTTTAGTATAATACTATTTTTTATAAATAGATTCTATAATAATATATTATAAGCTTTATAAAAGTAAGTAGTTAATAAAAAAAAACTAAACGATCTAATATAGTTAATAGACCTAAGAGTAATATAATAATTAAATAAATAGACTATTAAAATATAATAGATCTATTACTATACTTTTTAAATTTAAAACAAAAAAAAGAATACCTAAGTATAAATTTTAATTTAGTGTACTAGTACGGGTTTATAGTAAGCACGCTTTTTATTTTTAATTAATAAATAGTTACTAACTAAGTAGTAAATATTTATAGATAGTATAGCTACTAAGAATAGTGTGGCGAACGGGTCTCCACATCGGGATCTTAAAATCTAAAATATCTCTTTAACTAAAAGGGTTATAAAGAAACTTTCTATTAGTAAAATATAGACCTGACGTAGCGCTATATTTTACTAATAGAAAGTTTTTTTATAACTCTAATAAATACAAAGTTATTAAGTAACCCGTCTTACCAAGAAATGGGTCTCTACATTTTACTCCGATCTAAGATATCTCTTTAACTAAAAGAGTTATAAAGAAACTTTCTATTAATAAAATATAGAGCTAAGTTAGATCTATATTTTACTAATAGAAAGTTTCTTTATAACTCTTTTAGTTAAAGAGATATTTTAAATTTTAAGATCCCGATGTGGAGACCCGTTCGCCAGCCTAACTAAGAATAATTAGTATAGTTTTTATTTTTTTTATTTTATAAGACTACTAAATAGGTTTGTTTTTTATATAATGAAGTTACTATTAGTAACTACCTAATTAGGAAGGAAAGTACTATATATACTATAGGATCTAATAACCGGCTCTTAAAAGTATTATACTAAACTTAATTAAAAAAAGTACTACGCTAAAATAGGCACGTAATAACCGCTTAATAGTATTTAATAGATTTATAACTTAGTATAATTTATTACCTTATAGTAACTTATACTTATATATCTACTATTATAACTAATACTAAACAGGCATTTATAAAAAAAGAAAAAGAAAATATTATATCTACAGTATCGAGTGTAATATATAAGATAGTAGACTCTATTAACTATAATACTAGACTCCTATATACCTAATAAACTATAAAATAGACAACCTACTAATAATAAATATATAGGCTTTTATAGCACGTACTATAAAAAATATATATTAAATAAATAAATAAAAAAAATAATAAAAAATCTAAAATTATAATAAGCGACTTTCTGCAAGTAGTATAGGGTAATATAGGTAATACTTACGCTATTTTTAGTTTAACACTATATAATACTATACCTAATATAACTAAAAAGTAGTATATACTTATAGTAGCTATTACTAAAAGGCTAAAAATTTAACTAAAGTATAGATAATAAAACAGAATACTTTACAAATTAAATTAGGAGCTAGTATTATTAGTACTTTTAAATACCTACTAAATACTTAAGGTATAAAGTAGTATATAATAACTATTTTAGGCGTAACTATTACTGTTTTAGTAAGTCTATTACTAAAACTAATAACTTATAAGACTTTCGCAGTTAAATAAGGACTTTATATAAAAATAGTAAAGTAATTTAAAAAATCTATATAAGGATAGACTAAATAACCTTAAGTATATTACAGAGCTACGGGAATATAATATTATAAAAATATAGTAGGTAGGCGACGCCCGTAGACTAAGAAATTCTTTAAATTAAAAATAATAGCTAATAGGTCTAGGGTAATAAAAATAAATAGTTTAGTATATAACTAAATAAAATAAAATATTTTATATTAATTATTTTATTATAACTCTAAAACTTCTGGGCCTCTGTTAAGACTAGTACTAAATAGGTTAAATATATACCTAACTTACTTTTATACGTTTTTATAGTATTATTATTTATATAAAAAGTTTAATACGTAATATAAATTTTTATTATAAAATTAAATTATAAAATATTACTGTAAATAATATATTTAAAGTTTAATTATAATATTATTCGTTTACGATATTAGAAGGTTAAGAAAAATATAATATATATATATATTAAATAATAAATAAGACTTATATAGTTAAATTTAAAAGTAATAGTTAAAGTACTATATACCTAATTTCTTCAACTTATTTTTAGAAAAATATAAATTAATTCTTATATAATTATAATTTTATAGTTATTTATAAAATTTCTATTAAGTTAGTATATATTATATGCTTATTTAATATAAGTATATAAAAAATAAAGACTCTATAACTAAAGCTTATTAAATTTAAGATATTTTAGCTACTATAGCTAGCAAAGTAATAATTTAAATTAATAAACTTATATACCTGTAACGGTAACAACAGTATATAATAATAACCTAATAGTTATAATACTAAAATAGTATAATTATATATTACTATATATAAAACCCATTTTTCTATATTTTATATATTACTAAATTAATAGTTAAAAATATTAAAATATATAAACTATATAAAATTAATTGTACATAGTCTTAATAGTATATATATATTATAGAATAAAGTAAAAGACTATAGTTATAAAAGTTAGAGATAATTATAAGTACTAAATAGTATATATACTTTTATTTTTATAAAAATCTTATAATAATATAACGTTAATAAATTATAACTTGTCTGGCTATTTAGTACTTTAAAAGTTATAAAATAAATATATAAATTATTAATTTATTATTAAAAAACGAAATAGAGTTATCTACTCCTAATCTTTTTTTAATAAAAAGAGTAGTAGTTAAAAGTAGAAAAAAAATTAAAAAAACTAAAATAAGATACACTTATATATATAATATAACTTAGTACTTTTACTTAAATTATACAATATATTAAAGTATTAAACTACTAACTAATTACTATAAGGTACTATTAATATTAAAGTATTTCTTATATATAAAAGTATAATAATACTAAAATAATTATATAACTAATATTAAAAGTAAAAAGTATTATATAACAAGAGGTAAAGTATAGTACTACATTACTAATCTAAAAAATATATAAGCTAAAAAAAGTTATATTTCTAGATACAGTTAAAAAAAAATAAGAATTTATAAGAATTATAAAAAAAAAAGTTATTTTAGGTTAGTAAATAATTTAAAATTATAGTCTTAGCGTATAGCCTAATATATAACCTAATATATAGTTTAATACATAGCTTAATATATCGCTTAATATATAGCTTAATATATAGCTTAATATATAGCTTAATATATAGCTTAATATATAGCTTAATATATAGCTTAATATATAGCTTAATATATAGCTTAATATATAAAGCATAATATATAGCTTAATATATAGTTTAATATATAGCTTACTATATAGCTTAATATATAGCTTAATATATAGCTTAATATATAATTTAGTGTACTAAAGTTTAGTGTACTATAGGGCTACGATTACCTCTACTTTTTTTTTTCTTTAGGCTAAGTACTATAGTACTAGTAATACTATAATACGTTTACTGTATTATATTATAATTATTAAAATTATATTATAGAATCTAGTATATTAATATAATTACTAATATAGATACTAATATAGCATTTATTTTTAGTAGCTTATAAAGTATAGTTAATATTTATTATAAATATACTAATAGTAACTTTATATATTATAATTACTTTTAAGAATAAAACTATAATATCTAATCCTTATATATATTTATAGGAGTATACCTAATAATAGCCTATATATATAAGTAATAAAGGTAACTATAAAGTACTTATTAAATATATAAGTATATACTAATAAAGTTATTAACGCTATAAAAGCCTTTACGTACTAAAAAGAGGATACTATAATACTACTTACTACCTACTCGTTAATAAAGAAAATATGTATAAAGTAGTAATAATAGTAGGGAAAGGTATTAAATTATATTTACTAGTATAATACGTTTAGATATAGTATATTATAAATAATACTAGTTTAGCTATATTATAAAATACTAAGCGATAACGACTTATAATAAAGTTATATAAGAGAGAAGTAATAGAGAAAGAAGAAATAGACTTTATAATTAAAATATTAGATAGTGTATAGGTATAAAAGGTATTTAACATAATAGTAGCTACTAAATTATACTAAGTAATCTACTATAGTTAAGTAAAAAAACGTATAATAAGTATAATAGCTGCTATACATTAATAAAAGAAAAAAATAATTAAATATATTAGGTTATAGAAGCGTATATATATTAATAAAATAAATAAAAAATTTAGAAAACTACTATACATATAAATAGATAGTAGCTCTTTAATATTATTTATACTTAGTAAAAACTTAACTTAATAGTTAAATATAAGGTAATAACTATTCTTTAGAAAGCTATATAGATGCCACTAGTAAATAGTATAATTATAGTAATAGCTTTTAAGTATATTATAATACTAAAATTATTAGTTTAATAATTATTAAATTTATATTATATATTATATTACAACTTTATAAAGTTTATAATTTAGCCAGTTATCGCTGTTAGCGAAAGCCTATACTATACATTATAGATTATCTAGTTTAATTATTAGACGCTAAAACGCTAACGTAGATATAATAAAGATTTTTAAACTTTATCTATAGTATTTATAGGTGTTTGATAGGCCCTGGTTATAGTGCCTCTATTCTACCTACCTATATTAAGTGAGGACGTAGCGTATACGAAGTCGATACAGCTCCCACAGATAAACGTAAAGAAATAGTATTTATAGAAAGAAGAGAAAGCTACTATATATACTATTTTAAACGCGCTGTATACGGCCTATAGTTCTACTTATAGTTCTATCCTATAATTCTGCCTATAGTTCTGCCCTATAGTTCTGCCTAAGATAATAACCTATAAATACTCTATTACTATTTTATAGCTATTACCCCGCTATCGTTACTACTATAGCCTAATAAGTTATTAGCTTAAGTTATTACTTTACTAGCTATAATATTTAAAAAAATCTTATATTTAATAAACCTTAATTATAGTACTATTATTTTTACCTATTTTTATATTAAGTAAGAATATAGCGTACTAGTACTAAGTTATTACAACTCCTATAAATAAACGTAAATAAATAAAGTTTATAATATATATTAATTAACTAATATTATTAGTAATCAATTATATTTATATACTTCTAAATTATAAGTATATTATAAGAGTAGATATAAGGGTATATATATACTTGGCCTATATTAAAGCTTTTTTTAAATCGTTTTAACAGCTACTATAGTTATTTTTTTTATTTAATTTTATAATATTAATATATATATATATATATATATATATATATAAGTAGACTTATAGTAATTATTTTAATTTAACTATTATATTATCGTATTTTAGACTTATAAATTTATTCTTTTAAAGAAAAATTAAATAACTACTCCAGCTTAACATTTTAATAGTAAATTATATTATATTTATAAAAATTAATATAGGATTTACTAATACGTTAGTATTTAATTTATAAATTTTAATTAAGTTTTAAAATAATATACCTTCTAGAATACGAAAGCTTTTAATATAAAATTATTTTAATAGTATTATTAGTATATTACTCTTATAGTTAAAATTTTAATAACAATAATTTTTTATTAATAGCTCTTTTTAGAAAAATAATTTATATATATTTCTAGTAAACTATAAATTATATTAATACTGAAGTATTAGAATTAATAATATAATTAATATACTATCTTATATCCTTTAACTATTTTTTTCTTTTATAACCTCCTTATAAACTATTATAGCTTATTATTTTATAGTATAACTAAACTACTATTATAGTTATTATTTATAAAGCTCTATATTTAAATTTACTATACTAGTAAGTATAGTTTAATACCTTTCTCTATAGTTATTACTACTTTATATTTATTTTTTATCTCCCTTATCTCTGGTAAGTAAGTAGTAAGTAGTATTATATTTTTACGTTTATCTATAAGAGCTATATTAATTTAGTATATACTATATCCTTACTTACAGGGGGGTGACATTGGGAAAAGAGTACTCTAAAAATTACCTTTTTTATAATAATATAACTATTTAGTTATAAGGCCTAAAAATACAAAAAAAATACTATTTTAAAGAGAAAGACTAGTAGATTCTCTTTACCCCGTCAGTGGCTGCTTAGTAAGCCCCTAAGGGGTATAAAAATTTTAGTAAATATAAAGAATTTTTAGGACCCTATTTTAGGCTATTATAACTTTTTATTTAAGGTGTAAAATTAGCTTGTTTTTATATATATAATAATAGATACTGAGTTTTATTAGTAGATAAAATATTTTTATATATTTATATATTATTTATATAATTATATATAAAAGTCACTTTTTCACATGTTTAATAATAAAGTAGTAAATAATATATTACTAGTACTTAATATAGTACTCCTAAGATTCTAAAAGTACATTATAATAGTTCGGAAGTGATAATATATAATTATTAATAACTTTTTATAATTTTATATTCTACTATTTAAAAATAGTTTTTTAATAGTCTCTATACCTTTTAAACTTAACTCTATACCTAGATTAGACTTTTTATTTTTATATAGTCTAGATTTTATATAATTGTATGTATTCTTTATATAGGCTATGTTAGTGCTATAGGCTAGATAAAAAAAAGTTCTATTTTAATTATGCTTAAACTAGGTTAAAACGTTTATTATATTATAAATAATAGCATTTTCTTATTAAAATTACTAATATAAGTTAATATTAATATAAAGCCTATAACTATAATATAATATACGAATAATATATATATAATTATATTATTATATTATATATTTGTATACTAATCGAATAAAAAGTGTAGCTGTAGTGGCTCGGGGCGACCAAACGGGGTTTCAAAAAAGGAGGAGTATGTGCATGCCTTCATATTATTATATTATAAAAAGCACTAAAAAATCTATAAAGTTGCTTACTCCTTTTTATCTTCGGTTTAACTTTAGATATAAAAACTTTTTTTATATAATTTTTACTAGTAAAAGGAATAGATAAATTAGGTATTTTAGTTAATACTAAATTACTTATATTTATTAACTAAATTACGTTCTAAATTTAGAATAGTAATTTATAACTAATAAAATAATTACTATAACTAATATTAAAAAAACAAAACTATAACGTAAAAATATATAAAATGTAATACATATTAATATATTAAAATATTAAAATAACTTACTTTTTAATTAGGTAATAGTAGGTTTTATTTTTAACTTTATTATTACCCCTTTTTCTATAATACTCCTTTCTAATCTCTCCTATTTATAGTACTAGCTTTTTAGAAAATAGTATTTATTTATTTTTAATATTTTTAATATTTTTAATATATATATTAGCGTATTTTAATATGTTTTTTTTACGTTTATGTTATTAATAATAGGTTTTTTTCTTTATATTAATATTATAACCCTTCTGTTTTAAAATACTATTATGAGAATATTTTTAAAGTATTTAGACTATATTCTAATAATACTCTTTTATTTTCTTTTTTAGGGCTTTTAATTAAGTCTCTATTAATAATTCTTTATACGCTTTAAATTATCTTAGGAACTCTACTCCTTTTAACTTTATTTATAGTATTATTATTATTTTTTTATTTCTAATATATTATATAGTATTATATATACTATTAGGAGTTCTTCTAAAGTACAAATAATTATTAAAATATAAGTATTTACTTTTAAAAGAAGTTTTACTGTAAATTTAAATATTATTAAATATTGTGCTATATAAAAGGAATAGAAGTCTAAGTTTATAAAATTAAAAAGATATTATTATATACTATAATATTACTAGTATATCACGTAATTAGTAATTATACAAGCTTTAGCAATATTTTTATAATTAATATAATTTTATTATTAGATTACTAATATACTTTAAAAATATAGTCCCGTGACCTATACTAGGCCTAAAAGAGTATAGTTAAAATTTTAGTTAAATATATTTACTAACTAAAAAGTTATAGGAACCTAAAAAGGGAGTTTAAAAATTTATTATTTTTAGGTAATTTTAGTTTATTATAGGTAATAAATAGGACGGGACTATAATCCTAATATAAATCTCTCCTATTTTCTCTTTAAAACGGTATAATTCACGTATTTTTAGGCTTAGTAATTAATTTTATATTAATTTTTAAAAATAGTAACTTATAGTAGTACTGTTTTCCCAATATTACCCCCCTGTAATATTTCTTTCTTTACGTTTATTCGTAGGAGCGGTATTAACTTAGTATACGCTATATTTTTACTTAATATAGATAAATAGAATAGAGGCGCTATAACTAGGGCCTATTAAATATAGAATTTTTAGAATTCTATTATAGCTAGTAGAGTAATAATTTAATAAATAACTTATTAGACTGTAGCGGTAATAATAGCGGAGTAATATTTATAAAATAGTAATATTTTATTATAAATAGAACTATAGAAATTATATATAACACGTTTAATATATATCGCGTTTAAAATAGTAAGTATAATAGTTTTTCTCTTTTTTATAAATACTATACACTTAAAGTCTAGAAATTTTTTATTATTATTATTATATTTATAATATTAGCGTTTTAGCGTTTAATTATTAAATTAAATAACTTATAGTATACGGTATAGGCTCTTACTAATAGTAATAATTAGTTAAGTTATATTAAAAACTATTCTAACTTTTATCTTCGCGTAGTATAACTAGCTAGTTTATTTAATAAACTAAATTTTTTAGTTAACGTTTTTAATTCTAATTTAATTCTAATAAGTTTTTTTTTGCTTAAATAAAATAAAATTCTTAATCTTAATAATACCTATAAAAATAAAATTTAATTTTACCTATATAAGGATATAGTAAAATTTAAAAAGAAATAGTAAAAGAAGGGTTATACTCTATTATTTAAAGTAAAGAATAGTAATAATAATAATAGCAGTAGTAGTAGCGGTAGTAATATTTTAATAATAATAAAAAAAAACTTTTTAAAGTAGTAAAAAAAGTAAAGCTCTAGTAGAAAAATTTTTTTAAAATAATTAAAATAATTTAGGCGCGGGGATATATATACGCGTAAAAGTAAAATAGGTAGTAAAAGAAGAATAGACTATAGTATAATTATTAGTACCTAATACGTATTTACTAGCGTATAATTTAAAAAGCCTTATATAAGAGAATTAAACGATTTTATAAAAAGCACTATACTATATTTTAATATTTTAATTACTATTAAAAAGGTAGTAGGTTATTAGTGCTAGGAGAAAAGTTATTATAGTTACTATATAAGAAGCTTATTAAGAGTTAGTTAATTACGTAATATAGTAGATGTTTAAATAGCTAGTCTAAGGTTATATAATATTATAGTAATAACCCTAGGGAAGGGGGTCCTTACTTAATATAAAAGTAAATAAAAATTAAACGTGCTATAACTAGGGCCTATTAAATATAGGTTTTTTTTAAATCCTATTATAGTTAATAGAGCTATAATTTCATAAATAACTTATTAGATAGTAGTAGTAATAATAGTAAAGTAATAATTATAAAATAATAATAAAGTATCTATAAATTATTATCTTAGGTAGAGTAGAACTATAGACTATATATAGTGTATTTAAAATAGTACGTATAGTAGCTTTTACTCTTTTTTATAAACACTATATATATATATAAAGTTTAGAATTTTTTATTATTATTATATCTATAACGTTAGCGTTTTAGCGTTTAACTATTAAGTTAAGTAATCTTTAATATATAGTATATTTATATATTAATTAAATAAATAGTGTAGCTGTAGTAGCTCGGGGTAATTAAAAGGAGTTTTAAAAAAGGAAAAGTATATACATGTCTTTATTTAGTATATAGTCTTATAAAGGTATATATATACACCTCCTTTTTTAAATCCCCTTTTAGTCGTCCCGAGCTACTACAGCTACACTATTTGTTTAATTAATATATAAATATAGTATATAGTATAGGCTTTTACTAATACTAATAACTAGCTAAATTATATTAAAAACTACTTTAACTTTTATTTCTATATAGTACGGCAGACTAGTCTATTTAATAAACTAGATTTTTTAGTTATTATCTTTAATTCTAATTTAATTCTAACGCGCCTCTTTTTACTTAAAATAAATATAATTTTTAAATTTAATAATACTTATAAGGATATTAAAATCTATTTTAGATTAAATAGTAATATAGTAAAATTTATAGTATAATAGTAAAAAAAGGTCAAACTTTTTTATTTAAGATAGAAAACAGCATCAGCACCTTAATAATTAAAACTTTTTTTTTTAAAATAATATAGATAGTAAAGCTCTAGTAAAAAAAGAATATTAAAGTAGTTAGAATTATTTAGGTATAGGGATATATAGATACGTAGGAGTAAAGCTTTAAAATAAATAGTAGATTATAAGAAAAGGGTATTCTATAACACTATAAGATAGTTATATAAAAGCTTACTATTAAAAAATTAATAGTTATTATAAAAGAATTATAAAATCCTATAAAGAATAATATATTATAATTTAATATTTTAATTACTATTAAAAAGATTATAGATTATTAGCGCTAGTAGAAAAGTTATTTATAGTTACTATACTATAAAGGCATACATATTCTCCTCCTTTTTTAAAACCCCTTTTAGTTGCCCTATGCCACTACAGCCACACTATTTATTCGATTAATATATAAATATATATAGTTACTATATAAAAAGCTTATTAAAAGTTAATATTAATAACGTAATATAGTAGAAGTTTAAATAGCTAGTCTAGGGTTATATAACGTTACGGTAATAATTCTAATAGAGGGGAATAGATAGTATTATAGTAATTTTGTTTTAATACGTTAAGGACTCCTATAGTATATAGTTATATATATAAAAAATATTTTATAGCTATCTCTACTACTTATATATATAAGTAATTATTAAGTATACTTTTATAAATTAGTATATAATACTTAGTTATTATAGTTTTTTTTAAAAAAAATATTATAATACGTAAAGTTACTATTAGTATACTTATAATAAATATTTAGTAATTATATTTTATAAATTATTAATAATAAACGCTACGCTAGTATTAATATTAATATATTAGATCCTATAATACGACCTTAATAATAATATAATAGAGTAAATATATTATAGTATTACTAGTACTATAGTACTATTTAGTCTAAAAAAAAAAGTAAAGGTAACTACTCTATAGTATACTAAATGTTACTATACTAAGCTATACGCTAAAATATATATTAAGTTGTATATTAAGCTATATATTAAAATTATAAGTTTAAGTCCCTTACTATACTAAAATAAAAATATTTTTTAAAATTTATAATTACGCTTATTTTTTTAATTATATTTAAAATAATATCTTTTTCTAGTGTATACTAGTTTTAGGCTAGTATGTTAACACTATACGTTATCTTTTTTTTTATATAATATAATATATTATATATTATATTTTTTATTTACCTTTATTATATATATTTATATTTAGTATAGTAGCGTCTTTACGGCTTTATCTATTATAAATAATAGTTATTATCTTATATCTAACTATCAAGTTAATTCTTTTTTAAATATTATAGATAGTATTAAAGAGTTACTATTTACTAGCCTATAGTTATAATTCTCTAAATTCTCTACCCTTATTAATATATAAACGCTTACTAATACTTAGGTGTATACTTATATATAATTTAAATCTATACTTATTTATTTTTTTATGTTAATAACGCGTAGTAATTACTATATTTACTAATTTAGTAGTTATTATTATATTAAGTACTTTTTATATCTATAGGCTGGGTATTATTTTAAGTACAAACTCTATATTTTATCTTTCTTCTATTACTTCTCCTTTATAAAATTTTTTTTTTTTTAAAAATAAGCCTTTTATATTAAGGCTACCTAATTATTTAAGAAAAGTGCTTTATCTTTTAAGCGACCTAATAACTAGCTCTTTAATTCCTAAATTAATATATTACTAAATAAAGCTATTAATTACTAATCTATTACCTATTTAGGCCTAGTTCGCTACGCTAGTCCTATTTAGAAATAGATTTTTATTTTCTAACTTTAGATAGTAAAATATACCTAAAAATATAATATATTTTATATAGGGATTTTAGCTTTCTATAGTTTTATATTAATTTCTTATAGTAGTAGTATTCTGTACTTCTAAAAATTTTATTTTTTATTAGTAAAGTAGGCGTATTTAAAGAATACTTATAATAAAGAAAGAAATTAAATCTTTAATACATAAATAATATTAAAATTTAATAAACTTATATATTTCTAAATACTTATTTACTATACTACCCTACTATATAATTTCATTATAAACTATTAGAGCTTATTACTTTATAATATATTCGGGCTACTATTATAATTATTATTTATAGTATACTATATCTAGACGTACTATACTAGTAAATATATCTTAATACCTTCTCCTACTATTATTACTACTTTAAGCTTATTTCTTTTAGTTCTAATAAGTGGGCGGTACGTAGTATTATAGTATTCTTTTTTTTATAAATTAAAGGCTTCTATAGTATTAGCTTTAGTATTAATTTTATTAGCGTATACCTATATATGCGATAAGGATTTTATATCTACTTTTATTACTTATATATATAAGTTCTTATCGGGTATGCCCCTATAAATAGGTATATAACACTTAGTTATTATAGTTTTATATTTAAAAGTAATTATAGTACGTAATATTACTATTAGTTTATTTATTATAGATGAAAAACGAGCTAAAAATTACTAAATTCTAAGACTAAAAAATTAGGACTATTTTTATAAAGGAAAGCGCTAAAAAGCTGCATTATATATACGTAAAAAAAATAAATACTTTATTCTAAAGAGTTTTATAAACTAGTAATATAAACTCTAAAGTATTTTACTACAATATACCCTCTAGTTAAACTAATAAAAATAATTTAACTATTAAAGTAGTTTAAAATTAATTTTTTTAAGCTTATAGCAGCTATAGAATTAATTTTAAAAAAAACCTTTTTAAGTAAAATTTCGGCGGGTAGCGTTGCTAAATAATAAAGCTTTAAAATAAAAAACTAATTATAGTAGGCGCGCTAGTGTTAGTAATATAAAAAGCGTTTATATAATTTCTTTACTAACTTTTTTAAAATAATCCTTATTTCTTTTATACTCTTTTTTATTATTTTTATACTCTTTTATACCGTCTATTTAGTATTAAAGCTTTTCTATTTAATTTTATTTTTCTTAATAGCTTTTTAAGCTTTCTAATTATTAAAAGTATTATAAGTTAACTATTTATACTGCTACTGCTATAGCTGTAGTAATATATAGTACTCTTTTTAATTTTTACTTTTTAAATTTTTTTAGATTTCTAAGCTCTAATTCTTTCTTTTAAAAACTTTACTAATCTTTATTTAATAGTTTTAAGTAAATTTTTCTAATCTCTTTTATAATACTATAGTCTATAACCTAAATATAATTAAGAATAAATAGTATTTTAAATATTATAAGCTTACTAAAATTAGTAAAGAGCCGACAGAGTCTAGTTTTTTAGTTTTCAATATTTTACTTACTATTATTTTTTAGTCTATAATTACGCTCTATAAAAAAAATAAGTAAAAAAAAAGAAGAAAAAGAAGTATAAAAAGTTTTAATAATAAATAGTTTAGTAAAGCTAAGGCGCTGTTTAGTCTTAAACTAAAATTTTTATAACTTAGATAAAAACTCTTATACTATAATATTTAAAAACTTACCTACTTCCTTTATAAAATAATATACTATTATTATAAACAAAAAAAAAATATTCTGCGTCTCTAATATAAATAGATTTTTTAGATTTTTTAGTCCCTAATTCTTTAGTTTTATAGCTTTTTTAATTTTTAAAAAATCTTCTTTACGTACTATTATAAATTCTTGATTTATAGCATTTTTAATTTATAAAAAATCTTTACTACGCACCCCTAAATAATAATTTTAATAATCTTTTTAGTTTAATACTTATACCGTACTCTATAATAGTTATTTATTAACTAGTCTTTAAGTACTTAAACGCTGTACGGGGAACTTAATACTAATAAAAAATTTACAAGACTTTTAAAATTATTAATTTTATTTAGCCTATTCCCCTAGTCTAGTTGTTTTAAGCGTAGGGCGCTATTAGCGCTTTTTTTAATTTAGCTCTTTTAAGCTCTACTAGATTAGATTTAAGAAATAAACTACGCCTTATAGTAAATAAAAATAAATTTAAAAAAAGTAATGAAGATAAAAATAGTAAATTATTTATTTTATAGACTCTATTATACTATAGAAATAAAAATAATATTAGTAAAAGATATTTTAAGCTTTTTAGTTTATAGTTTTTCGAAGCTTTATCTATCTTTTTATATTAAAATTAAAAAAGTTAAGAAACTATTAAATAGTATGTATATAGCTTAATTTTACTAATAGATTATAGAATTAAAGCGTCTTATATTTTATTTTTATTATTTAGATAGTACTCTATTTAGTAAAAGTAATAAACGTTATTATAATACTAAGACGTAAGACATTTATTATTAAGTATATAAAAGTAAATATAACTCTAAACTAATATACATACTAATATCTTAATCTAAATAATATAAAAAAATTATATATTTACTATTATAGTCCTAGTTATATATAAAAGATTACTAAGTATTTTCTATTTTATTATAAGCCGCTCTATAGTAAGAAGGTGAAAGAGCTTATTTATAAAAAGATATAATTTTTTTAGTTTACTTCTTTTAATCTTTACTAACGTAGATCTTATAAACTATAATATTTAATAAATTATAAACTATTATTAGGTAGATAATTAAGCTAAATAAGAATTTAGGCAGTAACTTTATAAATAATATTTTTAATAAAATTATTTTACGCCGCGCTTAAGCTGTTTAAAAGTTTAGTAAGCTAGTAAAATTATTAATCTATTAAGCTTGTCTATTAAAGTTATTACAAAATTTTTATTATTTTATTATTTTTTTACACTTTTATTATAAAATTTTCTAAGCGGTGCGGTTTTAAATTATTATTATAAATAGTAACTTATAAGCTATTTAATATTTAATTTAATACGTTTTACGCTCTATTATTATATAAATTTTTAAAATTTTAGTTTAGTAATTTTTGTTTTTATATTTTTAAAATTTAGTTAATTTTTAAATCTTTAGAATTACTAAAATAAAAGAGCTTTTATTAACCTATTAGCTAGTATATTACTTATTTAAAGATATTTAATTTTAAAACTTTCTTTTAAGTACTTTTAGCGTAATTATATATTTTATATATTTATATAGAGTAAACGGGTAGTTATACGCTTATTTTTACTTATAACTAGTCTAATTATCTATTAATTATTATCGAATATATGCTATATAGTTTTAAAATCTAGAGTAAGTTCTTTAAAGAAGCGCTTTAGAGTTATTATTTTTTTACTTATATACTTAAGCGCGAAAAGGTCTACTTTAGTAGTTAATATTATAATAGTAACTTACCTTACGGCTTTTTAAATAATTACACCTCTAAATAATATAATAATATAATTATATAAAAATTATTTACTTTCTAAATTATCTATAAATAAAGCGTCTAAATAAATTATAAGTTTTAGGCCCTTATATATCCTATATTAGATTACTTAAAAATATAATTTATAAAGGAATATAATTAGGCGTTTTATTATAGTAAAATACTCTTTACTTAAATTAATTAAAAAATAAGGGAGTTTTAAAATAGTAAATGCTATATCTAGTTATATTATAATAATAATATAAAATATAGATCTAATACGCTTCTAATACGTTTTAATTTTAGCTTTTATTACTTTTTTTTATCTTTAACTACTTTTTTTAATAGTAAAGGCGTTAGTAGAAAAAGTACTAAATTAACTATTTTAAATTTTTTTACTATCTTTTTAATATATAAATTATAAATTAACGTAATTATTTAATTTTTTTAATTTTTAATTACTTATACTTTAAAATACTATTTTACAGCTTTATGTACCTCTATTTTATATATTATTAAACGCTTATTACGCAGTTTAAAAGCCTCTTACTAATAAATTTTATAGTATAAGAGTAGGATATTATTTATATAAAAAAGTATAAAGATTTTATAATCTGCGTTAAAGAATAAGTAAAACTCTTTTTTTAAGTAGAAAAGGCTAAACTTAGCTAAAATACTAAAAAATATTTTATACTATAGTATAGGTAAGTCGCGTAGGTTATATAAGGCTTTATTAAGCTTTATATAGCTGCCTTCTTATTTATAGCTATTAGGTAGCTTATACTATACTAGATTTACGGGGTTAATTAGTATATTAAAAAATATACTAATTATATTAAACTCTAAAATCTCTAAATTAAATTTTATTATAATTACTATATTTATGCAAAAGAAGTATACTATAAATATTATAATATATATTAATAAAAGTATATTTCTTAACTAAAGGTCGCCTTTAATAACTAGATAAGCTTTACACTTTATAAAATAACTATTCTAATTAAACTTATAGGTAAATACCTACTTAAGTAAAAGTAAATATTTAGTACCTTTAAAGCGTGTAACTACCTACTAAGTTTACTTTTTAAAAAATATAGTTTATTCTTTATATATAGCCTAGTAAAAGAGCAGGCTAAGTAGATATAAAGAGATTACTTTTTATATTCCTAGTTCTTTTAGAAACTTATCGTAGTATATATAAATTTTATTTTAAAATATTATTTTTTTAAGGCTTTATTCTATATAGCAGTTTAAACTATTATATAACTTTTTTAAAATAATATAACTGTTTAGTTATAAGGCCTAAACATATAAAAAATATAATTTTAGAGAAAACAACACCCGTATTCTATTTACCTACCTAAGGGCTACTTGCTAAGAGGTTTAGCGGTAATTAAAAATTAGTAAAATTAAATCTTTTTTAGGGTCTAAGTTTAGACTATTATAACTTTTTATTTTAGCTTAAAAATTAGCTTATTTTTATATATATTATAATAGTATAAATAAAGGTATACACATACTCCTCCTTTTTTAAAATCCCTTTTAGTCGCCTTAAGCCACTACAGCCACACTATTTGTTCGATTAGTATATAAAAAAAATATATAATAGTATATATTATATATAAGTATTTATAATATCTTTATATATTTATATATTAATTATGTAATTATATATAAAAGTTACTATTTTAAATTTTTAATAATAAACTAGTAAATAATAAATTACTAGTACTTAGTATAGTTGCCTATAGTTTCTATAACGGCCTTATAACGGTTAAAGAGAAATAAAATATAGTTATTAATAACTTTTTATTGTATTTTATTTTACTTCTTTATAATATCTTTATTAATAGACTCTATACTTTTTAAACTTAATCCTACACTTAAATTAGCCTTTTTATTTTTCTTTAGCCCTTATTTTAAATAACTCTATATATTTGCTATACGGGCTAATTTAGGGCTATAGGCTAGGTAAGAAAAAAGTATAATTTTATTATTTTTAAACATGTTTAAAACGTCCGTTATTTTAAAAATAGTGGCGTTATCCTATTAATATTACTATCCTAAATTAATATTAATATTACGATTATAATTATTATATATATTATAATATTAATAAAAATAAAATAAAAGTAAAAAAAATATTATATAACTTACCCCTTTTTATAGTTAGTTTAACTTTAGGGATAAGTAGATTATTTATATAGTGTTTACTAGTAAAAGAGGTAAAAAAAATTAGCTATTTTAATAAATACTAAATTACTTTTACCTCCTATCTAAATTGAACCCTGAAGTTATGGGATAAGATCTTAACCTATAAAATAATTAATATAATTAATATTAAAAACCTAAAACTATAACTTAGAAATATATAAAAAGTTATATATTTTAATACTTTAAAAAATTAACATAACTTACTTCATAATTAGTTAATAGCTAATTTTTTTTTAATTTTATTATTACTTTTTTTTTATACTATCTCTTTTTAACTTTACCCCGTTGTATTAATAACTTATTAGAAAATATTATTTTTTTTAAGATTATATTTTTTAAATTTTCTTTATTTTCTTTAGTATTTTATAATCTATTTTTTTTACTATTTTCTTTATTTATAAGTAGTTTTTAAGTATTTATATTAATAAAGTCCCTCTTCTCTTTTAAAAAGTTTTATAAAGAACTTTTTATAATATTTACATAATTTTCTATTAACAGTCTTTTATTTATTTTTTTAGAACTTCTAGTTAAGTCTTTATTAATAATTCTTTTATCTCTTATAGGGGTGTGAAAAAAAGAAAAAGTAATTAAAAAAGATACCTTTTTTAAAGTTATATAACTTATTAATTAGTAAGCTAAAAAATATAAAAAAAATATCGTTTTAAAACAAAAGACTGGAAGATTCTATTTACCCTGTTAGGGCCTGCTTACTAAGGGGTTTAGGGGTAAAAAAAATTAGTAAAAATAGAAAATTTGTAGGACCCTACTTTAGCCTATTATAACTTTTTATTTAAGACATAAAATTTGCTTATTTTTATATATATAATAATAGACACTAAGTTAGAGTAGTATATTAAATATTTTTATATATTTATATATTAATTATTTAATTATATATAAAAGTCACTTTTTTATATTTTTAATAATAAACTAGTAAATAATATATTACTAGTATTTAGTATAGTAGTCTTTAGTTTCTATAACTACCTTATAATAATTAGGAAGTAATAAAATACAATTATTAATAGCTTTTTAAAGTATTTTATACTACTCCTTATTAATAGCTTTTTTAAAGGCCTTTATACTATTTAAACTATTTCCTATACCTAAATTAGCCTGTTTATTTTTAATTAGCCCTAATTTTAATAAACTCTATATATTTTTTATAGGGGCTAAATTAGGACTATAGACTAGGTAAGAAAATAGTTTAATTTTATTATTTTTAAACTAAGTTACAACGTGTTTAGTTTTATAAATAGGGACGTTATCTTATTAAAATTACTAACCTATATTAATATTATTATAAAAATTATAATTATTATATAATATAATAATATATATATATATATTATTATATTATTAAAAATAGGGGTACAAAAATATTATAAAACTTACCCCTTTTTATATAGGGTTTAACCTCAGGTATAAGGACTTTATTTATATAATCCTTATTAGTATAAAAAGTAAAAAAATTAAGTATTTTAATAAATACTAAATTACTTCTACCTTCTACCTAAATTGTACCCTAAATATATAGGATAACGTTATAGCCTATAAAATAATTAATTATAATTAATATTAAAAAACTAAAACTATATCCTAAAAATATATAAAAGATTATATATTTTAATACTTTAAAAAATTAAAATAACTTACTTCGTAATTAGTTAACAGCTAGTTCTTTTTTAATTTTATTATTACCTCTTTTTCTATAAAACTCTTTTCTAGCCTTACCCCTTTATATTACTAACTTATTAGAAAATATTATTTTTTCTAGTTTTAAATTTTTAATATTTTTTCATTATTCTTTAGCGTATTTTACTTTTTTTTTAGCATTTTCTTTATTAATTATTAGTTTTTTTTTACTTATATTAATAGAGTAGACTTTCTCTTTTAAAAATTTTTATAAAGACCTTTTTATAATTTTTAGACTATTTTCTATTAATAGTCGTTTATTTTCTTTTTTAGGACTTGTAGTTAAGTTTCTATTAATAACTCTTTTTTCTCTTTAAGGTAACTTTAAAACTCGTCCTAATTTAATCTTATTTATATTATAATCTTTTTTATTTTTATTTTCAATACGTTATATAGTATTATAAATACTTTTTTCTAACTTATTTAAAGTTATAGTAATTAAAGAAGGAGAATTATTTACTTTTAAAAGTAGTTAAACTTTAGATTTAAGTTTTAAAAAAGTTAGTGCTATTTTAAGGAAATAGGAGTTTAAGTTTATAAAAGTTAAAAGATATTACTATATACTATAATATTAATAATATATTACGTGATTATTAATTATATAAGACTTAGTAATATTTTTATAATTAATATAAATTTATTATTAGATTACTAATATACTTCGAAAATCTAGTTACGTAACCTATACTAGGCCTAAAAAGGTATAATTAAAATTTTTGTTAAATATATTTACTAACTAAAGAGTTATAGGAACCTAAAAAAGGGGTTAAAATAATTATTATATTTAGGTAATTTTAATTTATTACAGGTAATATATATTACGTAACTAAAATCCTAATATAAATTACTATTATTGTCTTTTTAAAACGGTATAATTCACGTATTTTTAGGGTTAGTAATTAATTTTATATAATTTTTTAAAAATAGTATCTTTTTTAATTACTCTTTTTTTTTTACCCCCCTGTAGTACTAACTTTAAAACTTTATTTCTTTTAATCTTTTTTATAATATAATTATTATTCTTTTTTAGTTTAATTTTTTTATACCGTTATAAATACTATATAAAGGCTTTTTTAGTGTAATAGTATTTAAAAAAAAAGAATTATTTACTTTTAAAAAAAGTTTAACTTTAGATTTATATTTTAAAAAATTTGCTAGCTCGAAGACTAGATATTTAGTCGTGTAGGCTTTAGGTAACAGCCTAATAACTCCCTTTAGTCCTAAAGTTCGCACGTCTAGTAAACCCCTAGACTTATTATATTATATATAATTTTAAGTAGTAATTACTAATAATTTTAAGAATAATTATAAGTAGTTACTAATTTATAAATATATAATTAAAATATAAGTAGAGTATTATTATATTTAATTGGATACCTTATCCTCGCTAAAAGAAAGGAGTATAACTTTTAAAAGTTTAAATTTTATACCACTTATATATAGCCTCTATATAAGCTGTTTAGTATTTATTAAGTTTATATTATTACGTTATACTGCGGCTTTATAAAACTTACGAAGTACGTTAATTAATTAATTAATATTAAAAAATTATATACTATTTTACGAAAATAGGAGTTTAGGTTTATAAAAGTAAAAATATTATTTAATATACTATAATATTAATAATATATTACGTAAGCAGTTATTATATAAGCCTTAATAAATTTTTATTATTAATATAATTTTATTCTTAAATTACTATTATAGTTTAAAAAACTAGTTACGTGATTTATATAAGGCCTAAAGGAGTATAGTTAAAATTTTAGTTAAGTATATTTACTAAGTAATAATTTATAAGAGCTTAAATAAGTTACTAAAAATATCTTTTTATTTACGTAATTTTAATTTATTTTATATACTTAATAAGTAGTTACTAAAATCTGTATAATATTTTATACAATGTTCTCTTTATAGTAGTATTATTTATATATTTTTAGGCCTATTATTTAGTGTTATAAAAATATTTATAAACGGTATTTTATTTAATTAGTTTTTTTTCCTCCTGTAAATATAAATAAAAATTAATAAAAAAATTACTCTAAAAGTCTAATTCTAAGTCTAGAGCTAAGTAGTATTATTAGAAGTATAATAGTTTTATTTAATTATTAAACCTATTATAGTTACCTTATAGAGAGTACTAAATTAGTTTAAATAGTGCTATTATACTATTATAGAAAATAATTATACTTTTTTTACTCTTTTTAAAACTTACTTAAGAGTTATTAAAATTATTATTAATTTTAGTACGCTTTTATTTCTTATTTAAGGTTATATTAAAACGGCTATATCTATAAAAAAAACGCTAGACTTAGACTATTTATTAAAAAGGTAAATAATACTATTATAAGTCTAATATTTTTTAAAATATCTAATATTTATATAATTTAATAATCCCCTCTTCTAGAGTTATTACTATAATATTACGTAACTCTAGACTAGCTGTTTAAACTTCTACTATATTATATAATTAACTAACTCTTAATAAGCTTTTTATATAGTAACTATAACGACTTTTCTACTAGCATTAATAACCTATAACCTTTTTAACAGTAATTAAAGCTATTCTCTATAGAATTTCTTAATTTTCTTATAATAACTGCTAACTTCCTAATAGTAAGCTTTTATATAACTACCTTACAGTACTATAGTATACCCTTCTCTTACTACCTACTACCTATTTTAAAGTTTTACTTTTACGTATACGTATATCCCCGCGCCTAAATAATTTTAATTACTTTAATAAGCTTTTTCTACTAAAGCTTTGCTTTCTTTATTACTTTAAGGAAGTTTTTTTTTTTTTTTATTAAAGTATTATTACTACTACTACTACTGTTATCGTCGCTATTCTTTACTTTAGATAAGAGAGCCTTATCTTTTTTATACTATTATATTATAAAATCTACTATATTATTATATATTCTAAAGTAGACCTTAGCGTTCTTATAAGTATTATTAAGCTTAAAGATTGTAACTATTTTAAATAAAAAAAGGCGTATTAGGGTTAAATCAGAATTAAAAATATTAACGAAAAATTTTTTTAGCCTATTAAATAGACTAGCCTATTATACAGCGTAGAGATAAAAGTTAAAGTAGTTTTTAATATAACTTAGTTAGTTATTACTATTAGTAAAAGTCTATACTATACGCTAGAGGTTACTTAGTAAATTAATTATTAAATACTAAAATACTAACGTTATAGATATAATAATAATAAAAAATTTTTATACTTTAAGTATATAGTATTTATAAAAAGAAGAGAAAGCTATTACAGCTACTATTTTAAACGCGCTATACAGCCTATAGTTTTACTTAAAAAAATAATAACCTATAAATACTTTATTACTATTTTATAGTTATTACCCCACCGTTATTACAGCTGCTGCCTAATAAGTTATTTATTAAGTTATTACTTTACTAGCTGTAAAATTTAAAAAATCCTATATTTAATAGGTCTTAAGTTATAGCGTATTTATTTTTGCCTACCTCTATATTAAGTAAGGATATAATATACACTAAGTTAATACAGCTCCTATAGATAAACGTAAAGAAATATAATTTAATAATTAATACTAAATTATTGTAAACTTTTATAAATTATTTACTTATACTAATAAGTTTACTATAATATACTTAATAATATTCCTAGTCTTTAAATTAGTCTATTTTTTTTAGTTTTAGATTTTTTTATATACTTTAGCCTCCTTAAATACTTTATAGATAATACGCTTAATTATTTAATATATGTAATTATTTCTAAGCTTTTAAAAGTACTTAAGAAAATTTAAATTAGTAATCTAGTATTTATATTTAGTAAACTAAGTTTTATAACTTATATAGTACTATTTATAAACCTTTTTACCTACTATAAAACGCTTTTTTTTATTTATTACTCCTTTAGGAGGAACGACGAAAGGAGCTTATATATTAAAATTAATTAAAAGCGGCTAAACTTCGGGCCTAAATAGGACAAAAATAAGGTATTACTATTAGTTAAATTTATTACGTTTTATATTTTCTATTAGCTAATAACATATAATATAATACTATTTTTTTATATACTAATACGTTTAATAATAATACTATATAGTATTAGCTACTTATTAGCTATAAAACTGTAAAACTATTTTACTAGTCTTAGACTAATACTATTTAATATAATATTTATAAAAACTCTATTTTCTTATTTTTTATTTAGTACTTTTATACCTATAACTTATATATATACTAATAAATATATAAAGCGTAATAGGTTAAAATAATTAATATAATATTTTATTCTTCTCTATTACGACTTTCTTTTTTAATATTATTTTTTTTAATACCGCTTATAAGCCCTCTAAGTATAAGTACTTTAATAGTTAGTAATTTTAAAATAGTTATTTCTAAAGATATTATAGAAATGTTAAACTAATTTTAGTTAAAAGTATTTTATATATTTTTAATACTATACTAATACTTTATAAACGATTTTAGTCTATTTTTAATCGCTTAGCTACTTTTAAATTTTATTTTTTTTAGTTTTAAGTAAGTTAAACTACTAATAGACTATAACTATTATATTTTATATACCTTTTTAGAGTACTATAGTATTATAGTATAATAAAAAAAGTAGTTTTAAAAAAATATTTACTTTAAATTCCTAATATAAGATAGGGAGTATACCTATTAAGTTTTTAAACTTTAAGAATAGATTAAGTAGAAGCTTTACGACTTTAATTAAATAAATAAACTTAAAAAAACTATATTTTTTTAAAGAATTAATAACTAGTATTTAGATTATAATAAATATATTTTTATTAAAACTATATTATTAGTTTTATAGTTAAAATACGGGTTTTATTATAACCCCTAAAGGCGCTAAAACTAATACTTAAATTAATATTTAAACTAATACTTTAACGCGTTACGTATATATCTATTACCTTAATTACCTTTTATTTTTAATTTCTAATATAGTTAACTAACGTAGTGCTTATATCTATATAAAATATAATTAAATACTTAATTTATTAAATAATATATTTACTAATAAAAAACTAAAAAATCGGTATACTAATTATTATAATAATACTTATTTAAGATTACAACTACTATTTTTAAAACGTTATATATTTACTAATATTATAAATACGCCTACGCGCTATTTCCTATACCATAGCCTATATAGATATATATCTTTTTATTACTTATTTACGTTCTTGTTATCTCTGCGTATATTAAATATTTTTACCTTTTTATTATTATAATAATTAAGTCCTATATATAGCTAATTTTATAAGAATTTTAGTTTTCTGCTTTTATTATTATCTATATATAAGCTAACGCTAAATTATATAGTTATAAGACCTCTCTATACTTTATTATAAAAAAATATATTTAACTTTTACTAAGTATATATTAGACTTAAAAGGTATTTTTTCTAGCTAACTTTAAGTATTAAATAAAATATTAGTTTTTACGACTGCGAGGGACAATTAAAAATTATATAATAAATAGTTAAATAGTTATAGTTTAAATAATAATTTTTTTAATTTAAATAACTTTATAGTTATAAAAAGTAGAGTAAACTATTAAAAAATTTTAGTAAGGCTCTTTATTAATAGAAATAGTATAAACTATTTTTAAATGTCTATATTACTATTTAATAAAAAAATATATATCGCGTAGTTTTATAAAGCGCTAAATAAGATTTAGATAAATAAGTATAGAATATATAACTAATATTAGTTTTATTTAAATATCTATAGCGGTAAATGTAAGGATTATTAGTAAAATTATATTAAAAATTTTAATTTAGGTTATATTTCTTTTTATAGCGCTGCTAATAAGATAAATCTTAGAGCTATACTAGCGTTTTTACTTTTTTTTACTAATATAGAGGAGTATTTAATTACTTATATTTAGGTTATAATAAAAGTCTATATCTACTAAAGAGTTTAATATTACTATTAAAGTTATATTTATAATTTTTCTATAAATACTACGTAGGTTTTTAATTAACTACCTAAACTTTTTTAAAATATTAAAATTTTTATTTTAAAGTCGGCCTACGTTAATAGCGATAATCTAAAATTAATTAATTATTAATTTAAAAAAAATTACCAAATTCGCCGCTTAGTTATATAGTAGTAATTATATTTTTTAGTTTTATATTATTTTAACTATAGTAATATATTAATAAATTTTATTATTATTAAAATGCTCCCTTCTAATAGATTAGTTAAAGAGTAATTAAAAGTTATGGATTTAGACGTAAAAAATAACCCTATAAAGTTTAAAAATTAAACTAATACTTAATCCAATACCCGGACTAATATTTTATTTTATTATAACTTAGACTCTAGTACTCTAGATAATAGATTTTATAATAGTTTAGATAAATTAAATAATTTTTTATAAGACCTAAAAGAATTATTATATAAAAAAACTAATTAAACTCCTAAAGACTTTAACTTTAAGTTAGTAAATATATCTACTATTCTTAATTTTAGCCTTTTAGTTTTTAAATTAGAGTTTTTTTATAATTAAATCTAATTATATATACAGCGGATCTATGTTTTTATAGCCGTAATTTATTAAACCCCTATTACTAAGTTTAAGCGTACTATATAGTATTTTAGTTTTACCTTTTTATCTCTTTTCCCTTATAGTTTTATTAATTATAATAAGTTTATTTATAGAAGATTAACTTTGTTACTTAAATATATTATATAATGTACTATAAAAATAGGTAGTTTAGTTGTTACCTATAATTTTATTATATTATTTTTAATTATATTATACGTAAAGCCTTTACTATATATACTAAATTTTTAGTTTACTAAGATAATAATAGAAACGTAATAAGTATAAAGAATATTTAAATATAATTTAATAGCCCTAATTAAAGTATATTTCTTATTTATAGAGTAGTTTAAATAAGTATAAATTTTTAAAAAATAAAACTGTACTAGTAAATTAAAGGAAAAAAGTTAGAGATAATAGTAAGTATTACTATAATTTAAGTCTAATACTTTAATTAATATTTATTACGCATAGCTTCGCTAACTTAAAAATCTAATATTATTTATTATTTTTTTTATAACTAATAACTTTTAGTATAACCTCTTCTATTTTATATTTTATATTTTAAACTAGTAAACTAATACTTTTATAATTTATTAGCGGCTCGCCTAAGACTTTATAAAAAAAAATTTTTTATTTTATTATTTATTATTTTTACGCGCACTTTACTATATTTAAAAAGTATATTTTTACTCTACTATTAAATATTATAAATTTTTAAAATTAATATAAGTAGTAAGGCTATAATAGTATATATAACTATAGCCTATATTAGATTAGTAATACCCCTAATTTAGATATTAAATTAGGCCTATCTATTTCTTTACGTTTATCTATAGGAGCTGTATCGACTTTATATATACTACGTCCTTACTTAATATAAAAATAGGCAAAAACAGAGGCGCTATAACCTAAAACCTATTAAATATAGGATTTTTTAAATTTTATAGCTAGTAAAGTAATAACTTAATAGATAACTTATTAGGCGACAACTGTAATAACAGCAGAGTAATAACTATAAAATAATAATAAAGTATTTATAGGTTATTATCTTAAGTAAAACTATAGGCTGTATACAGCGCGTTTAAAATAGTAAGTATAGTAGCTTTCTTTCTTTTCTATAAATACTATATAACGTTTAGAAATCTTTTTAATATAATTAAAATAAGACCTTTTATTTTCTCTTTATTATATTTATAATATTAGCGTTTTAGTATTTAATAATTAAACTACTAAATAACCTCTAGCGTATAGTATAGGCTTTTACTAATAGTAATAACTAGCTAAATTATATTAAGAATTACCCTAACTCTTATCTCCGCGTAGTATAGCAGGCTAGTCTATTTAATAAACTAAATTTTTTAGTTAACATCTTTAATTCTAATTTAATTCTAATACGCCTTTTCTTACTTAAGATAGACGCAATTTTTAGCTTTAATAATACTTATAAGGACGTTAAAGTTTACTTTTAATTATATAATAATATAGTAGGCTTTATAGTATAATAGCGTAAAAAGGGTAAAACTTTTTTATTTAAAGTAGAAAATAGCGGCGGCGGCAGCAGCGATAGTAGTAGTAGTAATAATAGTAGTACCTTAATAATAAAAAAGAAAAACTTTTTTAGAGTAGTAAAGAAAGCAAAGCTTTAATAGGAAAAGCTTATTAAGGTAATTAAAATTATTTAAATACGGGGATATACGTACGCGTAAAAGTAAAATAGGCGGTAATAATAAAAGGAGAGTATGTTATAGCGCTATAAGGTAGTTATAGGAGCTTACTATTAGAGAAGTTAATAATTATTATAAAAGAATTAAGAGATCCTATAGTAAGTACTACGCTATATTTTAATATTTTAATTACTATTAAAAAAATTACAGGTTGTTAGCGCTGGTAAAAAAGTTATTATAGTTACTACGTAAGAAGCTTATTAAGAGTTAATTAATTACGTAATATAATAGAAGTTTAAATAGCCAGCCTAGAATTGTATAACGTTACAGTAATAACTCTAGAGAAGGGGATTAGGCCTATCTATAACTAAAATTAATATAAAACGCTTAATTTAATACTAGACTAATATAATTTCTAATATATATTTTAAACCCCTTTATCCTAATACTGCCCTAATAGTTATTAATAATATAATACTTTTATCTTTTTTATATAATAAAATAACTTTTAACTATTAAAAACTATTATTAATATTAACGCGATAGTATATCTACTATTATATTATTTTTTATTATCTTTAAAAGAATAAATATATTAAAACGCTTTTTTATTAATTCTGCGTACTATAGCCTATATAAATAAAGCCTATATTTAAAATACCTTTTAGTGAATGGTATAAGTAATTTAAGCTAGTATATAACTACCTACGCCTAAATCCTTACTATTTAGTCTTAATATTAGGCTAGCGGGCTAATACTAATATTTAGATTTATACTAGTATAGTAGAGGTATTATAATATATTAGTATTTATACTTTTAAATTTAAAGAGAAGACTTTACTATATAAAAATCTAGCTAATTTAGTTTTATTTTATATTAGTAATAACCGCGCGCTCGCTTTATTTATTTTAAAACTTTTAAATAAAACTATTAGTAAACGAGATTATTCTACTTAAAAGGTTTTATATATACTATTTAAGTTATCTTTAGTTTACTTATTATGCGTTATTATTATAGTTAATTATTATTTAAAATTAACTTAATTAATAGTCTTCTTTTTTAATTAATACTAGCCTGTTTTAAATAATAAACCTAATAATATAGATACGCTATTTTAATTAGCTTATTTATTACTATAAAAATATAAGGAGCGCTTAGCTACTAAAGAAGTAATATTTTATATTAATTTTTTTTTATTTTAACTAAATAAAGCGCGTTTTTATATAGCGCCCTTAAGTAAAATTAAAAATTTTATTATATTTTTTTAAATACTTACTAATAACTAATCTTATCTAATTTTATAAAATTAAATTTATACTTTACTATCTATTTTGTAATTTTAATAATATATAAATTATTTTTAGTACTATATTTTAAACTAATACTATAATTTATATATTTTGCTAATAGTATTATATATATCCTATTACTAATTACGATAGGGAAGAGATTAAGAATACTATACTAAAAAATTCTAATTTTAAAAAAAGTATCTATAAAAGATTTTTTTAAGTTTAATAAGCTTACTACGCGCGGCCTAGCCTTAAATAGATAGCTAATTAATAATAATACTTTAAAATCCCAGCTAATCGATTATGCTAAAAACTAAAATATAAATAAATATATTAATTTATATAATCTTAATAGTACTATATACTAAAAAGAATATATTTAGAAGTATTTAGTAGTTATAGGAACTAATACTAATACTAATACTTTAGTAAAAAGAAAAAAACTATTTTTTAATAAATAGAGACTTTTATTTAATATAGTTATTAACTATTTTAGAGCTATTTTAGTTAAATATAGTTTTTTAATTATTTATTAATTTAAATAGTAAAACCGGTACAAAAAAGACTTATATTATTAAATTAATATTTACGCGACTTAAACTATTAGTTTAAAAAACTAATATTTTTTTACTAATTATATAATTTACTTTTACTAAAATTACTATATTTCTTATTAATAGTTATACTATTAATAATTTTTTTTAAATACTAGTTATATATAAGAGTAGTTTTATAAAGTCCCTTAGTAGTACTACGTTATAATAGCTTTAGGCTACTTTTATATTAATTTAGTATATTATTATTAATAAAAAGTTTATAATTAGCTTTAATCTATTTATCTAGATTAGTACTCGCCTAAAAGAAATTTAATTTACATTGGCCTATTAACTATTTACTAGTTTTAACATTATTCTTTTTAAAAAATTTTACTAGCTACTACTAGTTAAAAAATTATTTTTTTATAATATCTTTTTTTTATAGAACGATATCTATAGCTATATATAATAATTATATAAATAATTTACTAAAACTATCATCCTAAAGATTATATAGTAGTAGTAGGGTAATATAAAACAATTTTTTTATAATACTTTTTCTTGTCTTAAAACTAACGAGAGTACTTATACTAATTAAAAACTGTTTTATATAAAATATATATCTATACTTTCTCTAGCTAAACTTAGTACGTTAAAAAATATACTTAGTTTTTATATATATTAAAAAGAGGTATACTAAATAAACTATAACTAATTTTAAAACTAATATTAGCCTATATTAGTCTATAACGCTATGTATAATAAACTATATTATACCTTTATACTAGCTAATAAAGCTAGAAACTTAGAGAACTGGCTTTTACTTTCTATTAATATTTAAATAATACTCCTTACTAATATATAGACTAAACGCGGTCTTATAAATAAAATAATTAAAAAGGTTATTAATATAATTTAGTTACTAATTATATAAAATTATACTATAGTTTTATTTTTAGTTATTTTTATTATATTTAAATAGTATACTGGCATAAAACTTTATAATACTAAATTTAAAATTATAGTAATCCCTATATTTTTAATTTTATATAAATTTATTTATAATAGAGTAATAGTAACTGATATCTAATTATTATTTTATTTAGCTTAGGCTATTACTATTTATAACTTTTAAAAACTTAAACTTTATTCTATAAAAATTCTTATAACTAGAAAAAAGGATTTTATAGCTAGACTATTATATATAGTTATTTTATATATACGCAGCTTATATAGTTTATTATTTAATATATTATTTTCTTATTAAAGATTAAAGATAAAAGAAGAGAAGAATATCTAAGCTAGATAGAAAGATAAAAGAAAAAAAATAACTTAATTACTAACTATTTAGAATACTTTATATATATAGCCTTCTAAAGAGGTCATATTTATACTTTTCCTTTAACTAATACTTAAGACTAATACTTAAAACTAATACTTAAGGCTAATACTTAAAACTAATACTTAAGGCTAATACTTAAAACTAATACTATATTTTTATATTTTTATATTATTATTCCTCTATAGTATCTATAGACAGGCGCTAACTAAAAAATAATTTTTAATATTCTATATATAAAAGAGTATAAATAGGATTTATTTATTCTTTTACTAAAAAATATAGCTAAGCTTAATATTTTTTAAAGTTACTAGTCGCCTATTTTTAATAAAGTATATTATACTTAGTATTTTTATTACCTTACTCTAATAGTAAAAGTTTAAAAAAAGTAATTATTTCTATTCTCTATTAGTAGATACTAATACTAACACTAATACTTTATTTATAGGATAGATATTAGGTAATAGACTAAATATAATTTTAGTAGTTTAATTTATATAATTAAAGGAGTATACGTATCTAATATATAGTAATTATATTTTAATAAGTAGTAATATTTTATAGTATAATAGTCTAAAAAATTACTATAGCTAAGTTAGTAGTTATATATTAAACTAAGTATAGCCTTTTTTTAAGTAGAAAATAAGTACTAAAATAATAAACTAAGAAGTCTATTATAGTTATTAATATAAAAATAATAGGTACTTATTAATACTCTATACTAAATAATAGTTTACTATATATTTAAATTAAAGTAGCCTACCCTATTTATTAAAACTTACTTACTTATAGTAGTATATACTGTTATTAGTTAAGCTTTTACTTATATTTTTTAAGGCTAAATTAGTATTTAAAATTAACTATTAAATATAACTCTGTAAGGTATTAGTCTAGTATTAGTCTAGTATATATTTATATATATATCTTAAAATTAGTATAGCTAATTCTATATTATAGTATATTTATAGCCTTTTTTAAAAGTTACTATTTTAGATTTATTTACTTATAGATCTTATAGTAGTATTAAGACTCTTTATATAATAAGCTAATAAATATTACTTTTTTAGTTATATATATTATTTTATTTACTTTTATAGTACGTCGCTTCTATTTATTATTATTAATATTTATAGTTTCTTTTTTATTATTATTAATATCTATAGTATTTTTTTTTATATTTACCGTAGTACTAATACTAACGCTAACTCTAGTATTACTAAAACTTATATTATTTTAACTTATAGTATAAGTTACTAGATTAGCTAGTATATTAAAAAATATACTAGAGTATAGAAAAGTACTAAATATAAAAAATATAGTATTTATTATTAAGGACGCTATACTAGTAACAGCTAATATATTACTAAAAAGTAATTAGCTATTAAAGTAGTAGTATACTAGTAAATACTATTTTAGTATATTATATATAATTAATTATTTTTTTAGTAGTTCTTTAAGCGGTATTTATAGTATATTATTTTTTATTATTTTTTAAACTATAGTTTTTTATTACTAAATTATTTACTACGCGTACCTAGTAACTGTTAATATTTAAAATTATAACTAATACTTAGACTAATACTTATCTTTTTACTATAGTTACGTTATTAGCTTATATATATAACTATTTTTTTACTTATTCCTTTATTACTAGATTAGTATTATTAAGAATTAGTTATACTACTATAAGTAGCTTATAAGTATATACGTTTAATTACGCTTTTTAGTTAACTATTTTATTATAATTTTACTATAATACTTTATTAGAGAGCTTTTACCGTACTATATTATTTTTTTTAAAATATTTATTAAGTAAATATTTCTTATCTACGCGACGCCTTTTTAACTTTTTAATATTTACTATGTTATATTTTAAAAAGGGTTATTAATATTTATAAAATATTAGTATTTGTAAAGAGGTATAGTAAAGTATAAGTTATAAAATAGTAGTAGTAAGAAACTAAAGAGGTATAGTTATAAAAGTAAAAAACTATTATTATTATTTAGGATTATCTATAGATCTATATATATAGATATATTATATATAATTTATTATATAGTTATCTAAAAATACTTTTATAGTAAACTACTTTTACTTTATATTTTATATATTTTTATTTAGTTACTGCGCGGTTATAATATTAGGTAGTCTAAGTAATATATTATTAGCTAAGTATAAAATATACCTAATACCTAGACTAATACTTAAATTAATTATATTATTTCTATATACTACTATTACTCTCTCTTTTACTTTAATAAAATATATAATTATATAATTATATACGGATTTAAACGCGTTTATATACTTATTAAATTACCTAAAATAGTATAGCTAATTAATTAGTAGATAGACTTAAGTACTATAAGCTATATTATATTTACTACATATATATAACTGTAAAGTAACTAATACTAAACTAATACTAGTTTTTACGCCTATATTATAACTATACTATTTATTCTATACGCGTTAGTTACTTTTATTTTTACTTAATTATTTTATTACAGTTATAAACGCTAGCTATACTTAATAATAGTATATAAAGACTACCCTACTCTACCCTCTTCCTTTATATTTTACTCTTTTTTTATTTTTATTTTTACTTTTTACGTTATATAGCTACTATTTTATTAAAATATAAATTTAAATAATAATTATTAATAATTTAAATTCGCCTATATATACTTTATAATACCTATAATATAGCGTATACTAAAAAAAATATTTCTACTAAATTACTACGCTAACTTTTATATTAAAAGTAGTAAAAGCGGTAAATCCCTATTTATAAGTATAATAAAATTACCTTATAGTAAGTAAAGTATTAGTTTAAATATTAATTACTTACTAATATTAAATTAGAAGCTTTAATTTTTAAAATAAAAAGCTATTTAGTTTATAATAATTTTAATCTATAGGGTTAAAAGCGTATACTTAATTTTATAATAAAGGTTAATAAGTTTTATTAGTATAAGCTAGGTAGTAAATATTAGTTTAGTATTAATCTAGGATTATACTTATTTATTTTTTAGTCTAAATATTTTAAAAAATTAAATATTATTAGTAATTTACTAGTTTCCTAATATATATCGCGCTATTTTAATAGTTAGTTTATAAAATTACTATAAATATTAGTTTAATACTAGATATACGTTTTTAATAAAGTATAATTAAAATACTATAGACTACTACTAAGTTCTATTTTATTAATTTCTTTAAATATAAGTATTAGTATAGTATTAGTTTTTACTAATATAAGCTAATATTTATAAATATAAATATAGCCGCTATTTACGCTAAACGTATTACTATTTAATAAAAAAACGTTTAGCTTATATACTATATAGCGTTAGCTATACTTAGTAATAACTATATATTTATTTAGTACTATTAATACTTATATAAGCCTTTAAATAGTTTTTTTAGTTTTAATATCCTCCTAAGTATAAATTATAGTAAGAAAAAGCTTATATAAATAAATAGGGAGTTAATAATAGTTACGCTTAAGTCTAGGCCTACGCCTAATATATAATACCTATATAAAAATTTTACGCTAAGTACTAATAGGCTAAATAGTATAAATAATAATAATTAAAAAAATAATAGTAAGTTAACTATAACTACTATTTTAGGTGTCTTAGAGACTAATATCTTAATATAATAGATTAATACTTTAACTACTTTATTTAATAATACCTTTAAGTCTTAGTTATCTAAAACCTTTAAACTAAAAAAGGCTTTTAAAAATAATAAAAAGAAAAAAATAATAACGCCTAGAAGTAACTAGTATAGTAGTATATATTTACCTAACACTACCCAAATAGTATTATAGCCTACTTAGCCTTTTTTTTTTTAATATTTTATTTTAGTTTTAATTTCGCCTAAAATACGTATATTAATTATAAGACTTAAAAAAAAAGCTAAAAAAAAAAGAATATTACGTTATAACTACCTTTTAATATTTTTTAAATTAGAAATAATCTTACTATAAGTAAAAGTAAAATAGTCTTGTAACTATTTAATTCTTTATTTTTTTAATTATCTAATACTATCTATTAGGAACGTAATAATAAAAATTTAAATATATTTTTTAAAGGCTTTTTTAATACTGCTTAGTAAAATTTTAATTTAAATACTATTTAATAAAATTCTAACATAAATACTATTAATAAGAATATACTTATAAAATATATTAATAAAAATCTCTAAGAAGTCCTAAAAGTACGAAAAAAATATAATACTAATAGTTTTATACTTTTTATATTTTTAACTACTTTTTTTAAATTCCTAACTATTTTTTTAAGATAGCCTATAAACGTTACTTAGTAAAATAAAAATAATAATACTTAAAATAATAATTAGTAGTAAGAGCAAGAGTAGCTCTCTTAATAATAGAATAATAAAAATAGTTAACTTTTCTCTAACCTACCTCTAAGTATAAAATAGAATAATACTTTTACTACTATAATAGTTAGTATTAGTCTAGTATTAGTCTAGTATTAGTTTAGTATTAGCCCTTTTAGTATACTAACTTATTTTAGCTAGTAAACTAAGCTTATTAGTTAATTTTTAGTATACCTATACTATTATACTAGTTATTACGTTATAAGTATTAGACTAGTATTAGTTTACGTTAATTACTAATTTATATATAAAATATAGTAACTATATTTACTGCTAGTTTAGGCTTAGTTTAAAAGTTATAAGTAGTTATTATAATTTAAAGGCAGGCTATACCCGGTTTATTAAGCCTTTTAATATTATAGACTTTTATATTATTTTTATTTATTAATAAGTTTTATATATAATCCTTTATAGATTCCTATATATAGCTTACTAAGGATTTTTATATACTTAATAATAGGTAGATTCTACCTTTTATAAATAGAATACTATTTATAAATTATTTATTTTTATAATATAAAATCTCTATATTACTGTCTAACCTCGTTAAGAAGTAGTCTAATCCTTTTACTTAGATTAGTAATATATTTTAAGTAAAGTTTTTTTAATAGCCTTTTAAAGCTGGTTAAAATAATAAAGTTAGTTATATATATACTAATTAATATAATTATTATTATATAGTATTTAATACTACTAAATTAATATTTATAGCGTAATAAGCCGCCTTTTATTTTAAAAAGATAAAACAAATATATTTTATATTAATAACTCTTATAAATATATAACTCCTACTTACTATTATTAGAATTTATTATAGAGTAATAGTTTTTATTAATATTACTATACTCTTTTTATAATTATAATATTACTGATATAAAATAACTTTGTATATTATAGGGGGGTAACAAAAAAAAAAGTCTAATCGAAAAAGATTAGTTTTTAAAAGTTTAATAACTCTATAAGTATTATATTTAAAAATTTAAAACAAAGGTTATTTATAGAAAAAGTTAAAAATTATAGTATAATAAAGCCTAATAAGGCTTAGCGTATTTATAGCCTTAGTTATATAGTCCTAAACGTAAGATCTATTTTTTTCTAAAGTTTTAGTATATATAACTTTTTTACTAGCGTATAAAATTGGCTGTAATATATATATATATTACTATACTATATATATTACTTAAATAAACATTTATATTATAAATAAATAATATCTTACCAAAATTATCTTATATTTTATTAAAATTAAGAAATAGTAAAAATTATAAAATTGTGGTATATATCTTACGTAATTAAAATTTTATATAATTTTAAATATATTTCTATACATTTTAGTCGTAATTAATAGTTAGTAATATATTATTATTATTACATAATATATATTTAAAATTTAACTAACTTAGTTAAATAATAATAAAATATTAACTTTTTAGTACTTTGTATAGCCTAAAATATAATTTAAAGACCTTTTAATTATCGTTACTATATAAGAAGTTATAAGACTTTAAATTTATACAAATTCAAAATGTTTTTTAGTTATTACTACTTTAATATTATAGTAAATTAAATAATTATTATATTTTTAAACTTATTATATAGTTCTGAGTTTATTTAGCATTTGAAATTTTTAAAAATAAGTTAAATATATATATTTTTAAATAACGTCTAAAATCTCTAAATTATGTCTTTAACTTCTAAATTTAAATTGATAAATATTTAGATAAGAAATACTACTTCCAATTTATTATATTAAGATTTTTTAGTACTTACTAATATATATATATATTATATCTAATTTTATACGCTAGTTAAAAAGTTATAAATACGTAAAGTTAAGAAAAAAAAAGTCTTAAGTTTAAGACTGTATAACTAAGGCTATATATATACTAAGCCTAATTAGGCTTTATTATACTATATTTTATAGCCTTTTCTATAAATAAACTTTGTTTAAATTTTTATATATAATACTTATAGAGTAATTAAACTTCTAAAAACTAATCTTGTTTAATTAGACTTTTTTTTTATTACCCCCCTATAATTATTTTTTTAGATTACTTAAATATAAAAGTCTTTTAAACTTTTATACTTACATAGTATATATTTATATATTAATTAAATACAAAGTATAGCTATAGTAGCTTAGAATAACTAAAAGGGAGTTTTAAAAAGGAGAAGTATATATATACCTTTATACTTAATATATTATATATATTTGTATACTAATTAAACAAATAGTGTGGCTGTGGTAGCTTAGGGCGACTAATAGGGGTTTTAAAAAAGGAGGAGTATATATATACCTTTATACTTAATGTGTCGAAAAATTCAGGTAAGGCTAGGTCGAAAAAATTTAATATATTAAAAACGTTAGGTAAAACTAAGTTATAAAATCCTTATATAGTATTATAGTAAAATAGAATAAATATTAGTAAAAAAAGAACTACTTATACTAAAATATATCTATATAATATAGTTAGTACTAAATTTTACTACTTTATACCTTATATAAAATACCTACTTATAAGAAAGTTTATTTAGACTAAAGTAAAATATAGGATTAAAGTTATTAAGACCTAATTTTAGAACTAAGAGCGCTAAGCCGCTAGCGCTAGTAAATATAATATTATTAATTAGTATATAATATAATTAACTATATATAGTAGGAATAGTAAATAATTAGTAGTAAAATATACTTCTAAATAGTAATTTATATAATAAAACTTTTATAAAAATATTTAATTTTATTATTTAATACTACTATACTAATACTACTATACTAATACTACTATATTAATACTACTATACTAATATTACTATACTAATACTACTATACTAATACTACTATACTAAAATAGTTTAAAAAGTATTAAATAGGTATATATAGACTATATATATTTATATTATTTACTTTTTAGCCAAGTATAGTTTTAAAAAAAAATATTATAATTTAAATATTTTTACTCTAAATAGGAGCGTATTTATATAATAAAAAATATATAGTTTATTCTATAAGTCTTATAGCTAAATAGTAATGTATCTTTTTTTTTATAATATATATTTTATAGATTATATATATTATATAATATTACAACTCTACCTAACTTCTAATAAAAAAGTTATTATTAGATATATTTATTAAAATAGAAATAGAGAATATATATAATTAAACATAAGTAATAAATAGACTAAGATATTCTAAATATAAATATATATATATTCTATTCTTATTACTAACTATTATTTATACGCTTAAACTGTAGCCGTAATATTATAGCTTACTAAATTTGTTTACTTTTACTAGCACGGTTATCTCGCGTAGGTATTATTATTACTACCCAGAGAGGACGTTTTGTAGACCCGCTTTTGATACACACCAAGAAACAGAACGTCGAAACCCTTGTCAAATTTCCCCGCGACGGATGCAGCCAAGCGGCGGATCGCCTTCCAGCAGGAACAAAATTCGGAGAATATAATTATCCGCCAGTCAACAATCACATCATGGCCTCATCTATCCTCATCTTCCACCTTAGCCAGGAACAGGCGGGTCGTTTCCCGCTGTTGGTATTGTAAGATTCATTGCGAGAGGACGGCATGATAACTAGGTTTCCGGATGAATAGCTATCGGAACCTCACGTATAACTCCCCGCGATCACGCATGGACCTGTCGGTGCGATATAATACCTCATGAAACGTTGAAGTCCGAGGCGTCGTCTCGTTGCATAGCCCATGATGAAGCTACCCATCGTCGCACTCACAACTTCCTTCCTCAGCACCTCAGCCACCCCCAAAGGAAATGACTTTAGCCTCGTCGGCTTCGCAAAAGACAATCCTCTGGGTGCAACAACCGGCGGCTCCTCTGGCGCGACCCTCACTGTGACCACGCCCTCCGCCCTCGCCTCCGCTGTCGCAGGCACCACCCCCCGCATAATCTACCTATCCGGCACCTTCAATCTAACCTCCCGCCTCTCCATCGGTTCCAACAAATCGCTAATCGGTACCGGCGCCGGCGCGAATATCCTCTCTCACGGCCTCAACATCAAGTCGCAATCCAACGTGATCCTTCGCAACCTCGGGATTAGAGGGATCACAAGCAATGACGGAATAACAATACAAAATACCACCAGGGTGTGGATCGATCACAATGAGTTTGAGAGCGGAGGTTTCCCGGCAACAGGCCCGGACGCGTATGATGGGCAGTGCGATCTTGTGAGAGCCAGTGATTGGATTACGGTGAGCTGGAATTATTTCCACGATCATTGGAAGAGTAGCCTGGTGGGGAACAGTGACGCGTTGAGGGATGTAGACCAGGGACATTTGCATATCACATATCAGTGAGTCTTTCTTTGCTTTCTCGTCTGCCGGTGCATATTGGACAAATGGAAGTGGGATTCAAGGGGTTGGCTGACCTGGATGGAAAGTCATAACTACTGGCGCAACGAAGGCACACGCGGGCCAGCTGGGCGTTTCGGCCACCAGCACGTATACAACAATTTGTATGAAGACTACCTGTACCAAGCGATACACAGTCGCAGCGACAATCAAGTGCTTGTTGAGGGTAATGTGTTCCGCGGTAACACGTCCGAGGCGCTGTCGACGTACGGTCTAGTCATCCCAATGGATAGCCCGAATACGAGTCCTGACGGAGACTATGAGCTGGATGGCTTCGCGAACCTAGGTGCGAGTAAGTACCTGCCTACTTACCATTATGCGAAGTCAGCAAGAAGGGCAGCTGCTGACTGTGCACAGAGAATGACTGGGGGCCTGCGAGCATCAATATTACTCAAACGGGAAATTTCACCGAGGCACCGTACAAATACACGCTTACTGCCCTGGATCATGTACAGAAAAGTGTCAAGGCCGGGGTTGGGCTGGGAAAAATATAGAATATTTGTGAGCAGAAAGTGATCGGGCATCAAAACGGTTTTCAATACTTGACGAGTCGTCCAAGAGAGCTGTTAAACAGGGTATATCCAACACCAATGGGTACAACGTTCCGTAAGGCTCTGTCGTTGTACCCTATATACTCTAAGCGGCTATAGGGGCTGTAACCGGGGCACTGGTCAAGCATGTGGCATCCGAGAGTTTGTCAGTTGTGTAACATCAACAATACATAGGAGAATTGGCATGTAGAATGCTGTATGACGGAGAATGACCGTCCTTGGAAGGTGCAACACCGAGCGTTAGACTACCCGGGGCGAGAGTTAATACGAGCATGCGGTTTATATGTTGAATAGGGTATTGATCCCAGTGTGGCTGGTACCTGTCGAGGCAAAATACAGCGTGTTGTATGCGATTATGCTAGCGGGGTCTGTCGCCTCAGCTGAAGAACGTTCTCATATCGTTTCCAAAGGGCATCATCGGATAACTACTTTCAAAGCCGGCCTGAGTCGTCGTTAGTTACTAACCATGCGTCATGAGTAGGGGGCAATTTGTACACTCACCCAAGCAAATGCATCACCGTACTCGCCAAAATCCATCTGCATGCCATCCATAGGCATGGTTAACGACTGTCCGTGTGGGCTTGCAAAATCGAAGAAGGACGCATTGGAAAACTCCTGCTGTTGTTCGAGCAAAAGCTCTGTCTGCTGAGGGGTGTCTTCGTTGGTCGCTGTTAGACGTCAGTATTGGTTTGCACTTTGAGTTCCAATACCAAATGGTAGGACAGAATATTGTGGATTTCTTTTCTGGAGAATCATGGGTGACTCGACTTCGGTACTACAGCAGCGTGATGTTGCGGAGGGTGACTTCTCACATTTAGGTGTAAATCCACTTGCGCCGGCTTTGCATAGGACGTGTCTAACGGCAGCGGCGACTCTCCGCGCTTCCCGCGATCTCGAGCTCGACTTGGACCACAATTCATATACTCTGGCTAAAGAATGGATGATTTCCGCACGTGTCGGCTGTCCGCTCTTGAATCGTTCTCTGGGTATGTCGCTGATGGATACAGGTTGAATCAAGTCTCGGTCTAATTCAAGAACGAGTATCGCGGTCGCTAGCAGGAAATCGTGGTTTACCAACGAAGATAACCGCCAGCTCGAGGTCCACCAAAGGGAATTTGCCGTCCAAGGATTGCCATTATCCCGTGACCTAACTTCCAACATGTCCTGGATATCGAGGATCTCGAGCGCAGCATCTATACATGCCGTTCTAGAGTATTCGTACCTATTATCGTCGTGTGCAAGAAATAAAAACGGACGATGCAGCATCTCTAACGCTTTCAGAAAAGTCAGACCAAGGATCAGGATTGACATTGAGTGTTCTGCGAATGGATCAAAATCGTTCAGGTGCAGGCCCTTTAGTGATTCCGGTACTTCCGCATATGTTTTGCGTAGGGTTTCGTCAAGTTCGAGCACTTCGCGGTACGTTGGCTGCTCGCTGGCAGAAACCAGGTCAACAACGCGCGCGAAGACCGCCAGCACGCGGTTTCGGACTATGGTATACAGCATAGGAGTAAACTCTGTATCTGGCCTTGAAGGCGGAAGTTCGGTCATGTCTTCTCGGAGGTCTTCGTCGCGAAGATTCCGAGGTTCCAACGTATCAGTCATCACCGGATGGATCATTCGTGGTAAGCCAACCTGAGCAGACGACATGAGATCAAGTCGAACAACCATTGACCACAGCCTCCGCCTCATCTCAGCCTCGAATGGAGAAAGATTATTGTTAATCAATTTTGTCGGCTCCCGATGAAGGCCCATCCGGAATGCGGTTCGCACAAGCATACCGATAAGTAACCAAATGCCATGTTGTGTATCCCGGGATCGAAGATATTCAACGACAAAATAAGACAAGAGCGTCTCCATTGTGAATGGAGGACATTTGGTATAATTACCCAGGACGAGGCACTGGGCAACCTTTTGCCGATACAAGTCTTGCCGAGCCTGCGAAAACGTCCGCTGGGAAGGATCGGAAATGCCTACCTCATGCTCCTCAACGAGAGAATGAATGCGTATGGCAATTGCGAATAAGCCATATAGCGTCCCAATCCACATAGTCGGTGTTCTGTCCGGATTCTTCCAGAATTCATCGTACTCTCGCTGAAACTTTGGTCGGTGCATAATCGTCGGTGCAACGTCAACGAATTTCCAATAGCTTTCAAGCAGTTGATCGGCCTCAGCCTTCGGAGGAAGGCCTGCTATTATGTCTTGTCGGGTCGCATGGCTCCTGAGACCGATTAACAGCTCCGGCCCCGGGTCCTCGTTCGCATCGTCCTGCGGTTGAGGTTCGGAAGCTATCTGATCGAGCTCGCCTTTGAGTTCAGCAATGCTTTCCAAAATACTCATCCAATGGCCACTATCAGTGTATTGCGTTTCGTCGATTTGCATCGTGATATGAACGGGAGTTTTTGGCGCCTCAGTAGCCGCACGCTCATCGTTGAGATCTGGGCGAAATGGGGAAGGGGCGCTGGAGAAACCATTCATCCTCCTGCGGTCGCCATCGTTCTTCGCACCCATTAGGCTAGTCACTAACTTCTCCAGCTGATCGATGCGATCGTGGACGCTGATGCCCGTGTTGGGTGCCGACGATGCGGACGTTGTAGAGACATTGCGGGTGTAGGTGCAAGATAGTGACAAGCCACGGTCTACACATGTCTTGCAGGGCTGTTGACGGTCGCATTTCAGCCTGCAAGTCGGGTTAGCACATGACAAGCATTGGGACTTCGTTTATATAACGGTAGGACCCATACTTTCGACGCCGGCAGAGGCTACACGACAGGATAGGCTTATCGCGTCGGCGACTTGGGGGCACATGGCGTTGCTGAGGCTGTATGTCGTCCATGGCTGTGGGGCCCTCGACTACTCTGTATATGTTGGAGGGAGAAGTATGCGGGCGATGGAATGTTGCCTCACACTGTGCAGCAGGCAGGCTAGTGGCAAATGGGTTAGGGCCTCTTCTAGCGCCCGTACGTTTGCTGCCCCCTTAGCTTTAGCGGTAGCAAAAGTTAGATTTTTTTTCCTAGCGTACTATAGAACTATATATACTATTAAAATAATTAAAAATAAAAATTATAAGTCTTTTTACTACTTTCTAACTCTATTTTTAATTTTCTTTTAAAATAATTAAAAAAAAACTAAAATCTTATTTAAAAGAGTAATAAATTAATAATTTAAAAAATAGTATATAATAATAATTTTTTATTTTTAATTATTATATTTAAGTTTTATTTACTATTAAAATAACTAATAGTCTAAACTATTTTAACTAATAATTTACCTAACTTATATAATAATAATATATAAATACTTTATAGTTGTGTTATAGTTATTATTTTACTATTATTATAAATACTATTTAATAAATTATTAATTAAGCTATTACTCTATAAGTTATAAAATTTAAAAAAGTTTATATTTAATAGATTTTAATAATACCGTTTTTAGTTTAATTTACTTATATTATATAAAAAATACAATATATATAAATATAAAATATTAATTATTTATATTTTTAAAATATCTATAATTTAAAGTACTAATAAATATTTATTTTTACTATTATTTTATATTTATTTATAAATATATTATTAATTTTATATATATTATATTATAATTTAATATAAATTAATAAATATAAATTACTATAACTAAAATATAGTAAATATAATATATTTAATATATATATTTATATATTAATTAAACAAATATTGTGGCTGTAGTGGCTTAGGGCGACTAAAAGAATTTTTAAAAAAGGAGGAATATATATATACCTTTATACTTAATATATCGAAAAAGTATATATAAATTATTATTTAATATATTATAAAAACATTTTTCTCCTTTTTTAAACCCCCTTGTAGGTCGCCCCGAGCCACCACAGCCATAATTTTTTTTTCGATTAATATATAAATATGTATAGGGGGGCGATATTAGGAAAGGGTTAATTAAAAAATTACCTTTTATAAAATAATATAACTTTTTAGTTATAAGGCCTAAAAATACAAAAAAAATACTATTTTAAAAAGAAAGACTAGCTTATTCTATTTACCTACTTAGGGGCTGCGTACTAAGGGGTTTAAAAGTAAAAAAAAAATTAGTAAATATAGAAAATTTTTAGGACCCTACTTTAGACTATAATAACTTTTTATTTAAGGTATAAAATTTAGTTATTTTTATATATATTATAATAGTACTTATAATATATAAGTATATAAAATATTTTTATATATTTATATATTATTTGTTAAACTATATATAAAAGTTACTTTTCTAAATTTCTAATAATAAACTAGTAATAATAAATTACTAATATTTAGTATAGTCGCCCTTAGCTTCTATAACCGCCTTATAACGGTTAGGAAGAGATAAAATATAGTTATTAATAACTTTTTATAGTATATTCTACTACTCTTTTTTAATAACTTTTTTAAAAGCCTTTATACTTTATAAACTAGATCCTACCCCTAAAGTAGCCTTTTTATTTTTATTTAGTCCTTATTTTAAATAACTCTATATATTTTCTATAGGGGCTAAATTAGGACTATAGGCTAGGTAAGGAAATAGTTTAATTTTATTATTTTTAAACTAGTTTAAAACGTCTATTATTTTATAAATAGGGATGTTATCTTATTAAAATTACTAACCTAAAATAATATTAATATAAAGATTATAATTATAATATAATATATATATATATATTAATAAAAAAAGGGGTAAAAAAGTATTATAAAACTTATCCCTTTTTATAGAGGGTTTAACTTTAGATATAAAAACTTTATTTATATAATTCTTATTAGTATAAGAAGTAGAAAAATTAGGTATTTAATAAATACTAAATTACTTTTACCTCTTACCTAAATTGTACCCTAAACTTATTAGGTAAGATCTCGGCCTATAAAATAATTAATATAATTAATATTAAAAAACTAAAACTATAGCTTTAAAATATATAAAAAGTTATATATTTTAATATTTTAAAAAGTTAAAATAACTTACTTTATAATTAGCTAATAGCCAGTTCTCTTCTAACTCTATTATTACCCCTTTTTCTATAATATTACTTATTCTTTTATCCCCTTTTTATTGCTGACTTATTAGAAAATATAATCTTTTTTATATTTATCTTTTTTATATTTTTTTAATCATTCTTTAGTGTATTTTACTCTTTTTTTAGTATTTTCTTTATTAATTATTAGTTTTTTTTAACTTATATTAATAGAGTAACCCTCCTTTTTTAAAACTTTTTCTAATTATTTAGTTCAAATATTTAGATTATTTTTCAATAGTAGTCTTTTATTTTCTTTTTTAGAACTTTTAGTTAAGTCTCTATTAATAACTCTTTTATTTCTTTTAGTTAACTTTTTTATACCCCCTATATAAACTTTTTTTATATTATAATTTTTTTTATTTTTATTCTTAATACGTTATATAGCGTAGTAAATAGTAGAAAGAGACTTTTTTAAAGTAGTAGTAATTAAAGCAGGAGAATTATTTACTTTTAAAAGTAAATTAATATTATATTTAAGTTTTAAGAATTTTGACTCTATTTTAAGGAAATAGGAGTTTAAGTTTATAAAAGTTAAAAGATATTATAATATATTATAATATTAATAATATATTACGTGATTATTAATTATATAAGCCTTAGTAATATTTTTATAATTAATATAATTTTATTATTAGATTACTAATCTACTTCAAAAATCTAGTTACGTAACTTATACTAGACCTAAAAGAGTATAGTTAAAATTTTAGTTAAATATATTTACTAACTAAAAAATTATAAGAACCTAAAAAAGGGATTAAAAAATTTATTATATTTAGGTAATTTTAATTTATTACAGGTAACATATAGGACGTAACTAAAATTATAATATAAATTTCTATTATTTTCTCTTTAAAACGGTATAATTTACCTATTTTTAGGCTTAGTAATTAATTTTATATTAATTTTTAAAAATAGTAACTTTTTGGATTAACTCTTTCCTAATATCGCCCCCCTGTAAAAATATTTTATTTAATATATATTATAATATATAAAATATATAATATTATTATAATACTTCTATAAAACTTATACTATATAAATTATATATATTTTATTTTCTATAAAGATAAAATAAATATAATAACTTTTTACTAAAATAAGTTTATATAATCTACTCGTTTTACGTTTTCTATACTTTTATATAGTAATTCAAGTTATATTTTTATTATATAAGTAGGCGGGGTGGCACAGTAGGCATATGTCTAAAAATACTAAAATTTCTTAAATTTTTAAGGTCTTCTTACGTATTAGGGGTTTAATTCTTTTTTTTATTATAGTATTTTTTAAACGCGTCTACGTTATTAATAAAAAATAAAGTTTTTAAAAATATAGGGTACTACTAAAAAATTAATATAAAATTATAGAAAAGCTAAAATATCTATATAAAATACGTTATATTTAAAAATATTTTAAGCTAAATTACTATCTAAAGTTAGATAAGATAAAAATCTATTCCTAAATAGGCTTAGAGTAGAGAACAAGGCCTAATTAAGTAATAGATTAGTAGTTTAATATAACTTTATCTAGTAATATAATCTAGAATATATATTAGTTAGGAGTTAAAGAGTTAATTCTAGTTTATTTAAGAGATAAAACATTTTATTTAAATAGTTATATAGCCTTAATATAAAAGACTTATTTTTTTAAAAAAAAAAAATTTTTATAAGTGCTAAGAAAATTATAAAATATAAAATAAGACATATTAAATAAAATATAGTAGTAAGATTTTCTATATATATAATAATTATAAAAATATTTAATTTTAAAAGAATAACTTTTCTAATATATTATAACTATATAAATAGTACTATATTTTATACTGTTAAAGTTATAATATTTATATTATAATATATTTTATAAATTGTAATTTTTACACCTGATTTTTAATTAATAATTATAATATTATATACCTAGACATAATACTATATTAATTAAAATATTTCTTATTATACTACTACTAATAGTATAATAGTAAATTTAATTTATAAAATATTAAGTCTATTACACGTTAAGTAATTAAAAATTTAATATTTTTATTTTATTAGTTTAAGCTAGGAGAGTAGTATCTTAAATTATAAATAGTCTTCTAATTTATTATCTAATTAGTAAAAATTATTTTTATAACTAAACTTAAGATTTTACCTATAATATATTTTATATCTATATATTATAGTATATATTACTAGCTAATTTTAACTTCTAAATTGTTTTCCTAAGGTTTTAAAAAGTTAATTATTAACAATATCTATATCTAATTAATTATAATAGTTATAAAAATTCTTAAAAATCTATTCTAAAGTATATATTTAATAATATTATTTATTTATTGCTTAGCGATTATGTAATTATTTAATTAAGTAAAAAATTTAAAAAATATTATAAAAGTATTAAAAAAGAGAAAACGTGTTCTAATATTATATAAATATTTTACGATTCTTAAAAAAGATATAATTTATATAGTTTAGTACTAAAACTATACTAATTTTAACTTTTTATATAAAAAATATAGATTATAAAAAATATAAAATAGATCTAGTAAATATTTTATATATATAAGAATTACTAAAATTATTAAAGATTTTTATAAGATAAGAAACTTTTATTTTATATTTATATTTAAATTAAGACCTATATATATTTTTTACTTTTAATAAACTAATATTTTAAAGTAATATACATATTAATTAATAACTGTAATAATAATATAATAATGAAATAATTAAATTTAGAAGCTAGTACTAAAATATTAATTTAAAGTTTTTTTATAATGTTATACTTTTAGTATAGTATCTATATTTTAAAAAACAATAACTAGTATAATACTTTTATATAGATTTAATAAAATAGCGTTATAAATATTTAAATAAAATAATAAATAACTAGTATACTAATATATTTTAATATATATTAAAACAATTATATTTAATTGTAATAAGTAAATATAGTGGTACTAACTCTATAACTATAATAAATTAATATATAATCTTTTTTAATCTAGAACTAGATCCCTAGTTATACAAAATAATAATAATATTAATAACCTTTTACTATAAATAGTATACTATAAAGTATTAATATATTTTAGTATCCTAGTTACTATATATTTATATAATATAAAAAAGTATAATTAGGTAGCCCCACTACACTACATAGTTATATTAAATATTTTATTATAAATAATATTAGTAATATCTTTATATCTATATTTATAACTAATAGTTATTTTCTTATATATAACTATTTTTTTTTAAAAAAAATAAACCTTATATTTTAAGGCTACCTAATTATTAAAAAAAGTTCTTTATCTCCTAAGCGAACTAATAACTAGCTCTTTAATTCCTAAATTAATATATTACTAAATAGTTATTAAATTACTAAACTAAATCTAATTAAGTCTAGTTTACTACGCTAGTCCTATTTAGGTATAAATTTTTATTTTTTAACCTTAGATAGTAAAATATACCTAAGAATATAACATATTCTAAATAGGGATTTTAGCTTTCTATAGTCTTATATTAATTTTTTAATAGTACCTTATACTTCTAAAAATTTTATTTTTTACTAGTAAAGTAGGCGTATTTAAAGAATACTATAATAAGGAGAGAAATTGAACCCCTAATATAAGAAATAATAACGAAAATTTAAAGAATTTTACAAACTTAAGATATTTCTAGACACTTGCCTATTATACTACCTCACTATATAACTATTAAGTAAATTTTTTTTATGTATAAATAGGATTAAAAAAATACTATTTACTTATTTATTATATATAAATAGGTAAAGTATAGCGTTAAAATAGTAGTCTAAAAAACGTATAATTATAAAAAGTAATATTCTCCTAGATATAGTTAAAAAATTAAATATATATAAAATTTATAAAAAATATATTTATTATAGAGTAGTATAGAACTTATATTAATAATTTTAGTATATAGCTTCGCGTATAGCTTAATATATAGTTTAACGTATAGTTTAATATACTTAAGTTTAGTATACTATATAATTATTTTTACTCTTATTATATTTTAGACTAAGTAGTACTATAGTACTAGTTATACTATAATATATTTACTTTATTATATTATTATTAACGTTATATAATAGAATCTAGTATATTAATATAGTATTTATTCTTAGTAGTTTATAAAATATACTTAATTAATATTTATAAATATACTAATAGCGACTTTACGTATTATAATTACTGTTAAGAATAAAACTAAAATTAAGTCTTATATATCTGTTTATAAGGGTATATTAAATAATAACTTATATATATAAGTAATAGAGATAGCTATAAAGTAGTTATTAAATATATAAGCGTATATAAGTAGCTATTATATATTAATAGAAAAAAGAGATAGGTAAATATAGGTTTAGGTTATATATATACTTAAGTATTAGTAAGCGTTTATATTTTAATAAGGTAGGTAGAGAATTTAGAAAACTATACTATAAATCAATAAATAGTAGCTTTTTAATACTATCTATACTAAAAAAAAAATTAACTTAATAATTATAGGGGGACGATATAAAAAAAAAGTACTCTAAAAAGACTAGTGTTTAAAAGTTTAATAACTGTATTATTATTAAATTTTAAAATTATAAAAAAACATTACTCATAAAAAAATTTCTAAAATAGAGGATAATTAAACTAAATTAGACTTAGCGTTTATATAGTCTTAGTTATATAGTCTTAAACCTAAGACATTTTTTTTACTTAATTTTACGTCTTTATAACTTTTTAACTACATTATAAATTTAGCTATAATATATATATATATATATTACTATTTTATATATATTATTTATATAAATATTTATAAATAAAGTTATATACATACGACTCCTTTTTTAAACCCCCTTTTAGTCGTCTCTACAGCTACTATAGCTACACCCTTTTATTTAATTAATATATAAATATATTTATAGTATAAATTAATAATATTTTACTAAACTTATCTTATATTATATTAAAGTTAAAAAATAGTAAAATTTAAAAATAATATAATATATTTTACGTAATTTATATTTTAAATAATTTAGTCGTAATCTATAGTTTATAATATATTATATAAAGGCATACACATACTCCGCCTTTTTAACACCCCTTTTAATTACCCCGAGCCACTATAGCCACACTATTTGTTTAATTAGTATATAAATATATAATATATTATTATTATTAGATAATATATACATTAAATTTAACTAACCTAATTAGGTAATAAGAAAATATTCGCTGTTTAGTATTTTATATAGTCTATTATTTAAAATAAAATTTATTTTTCTATTTTTACTATATAAGAAGTTCTAAGATTTTAATTTAATAAAAATTAAAATTTTTTTTAGGTTATTACTAAGTTAATATAATAATAAATTAAATAATTATTTTATTTTTAGACTTATTATATAGTGTTACTTTTATTAAGTATTTTAAATTTTAAAAAATAAGCTATATATATAGTTTTTTAAATTATGTCTTAAATTTCTAAACTAAGACTTTAAATTTTAAATTTAAAATACTAAATATTTAGATAAGAAATTATACTTTAAATTTATTTTATAAATATTATATAGTAATTACTAATATATTTATATATTATAGCTAATTTTATATATTAGTTAAAAAGTTATAAAGACGTAAAGTTAAGTAAAAAAAAAGATTTTAGTTTAAGACTATGACTAAGGCTATATATACACTAAGCCTAATTTAATTTTATTATACTATATTTTAAAACTTTTTCTATAAATAATATTTTTTAAAAAATTTTACATTTAATATTAATAGAGTTATTAAACTTTTAAAAACTAGTCTTTTTCGATTACTCTTTTTTTATGTCACCCCACTGTATATAATACCGTATATACAAAATACCACTACCCATCCCTAGCCACAGAGGAGAGTGCATGGGCCCCGACAGGCCCATTAAGCCTCCCAGCGGGGAGACGTAATAGTGCGTGGGAGTATCTATCCATGCTGTATTCGTGCAATCGATCGACTGTGATGGATTACTGGTGCGTGTACAGGTGCCGGACACTGGATGCTGGACGCTGGGATGCTGTAGAGGGAGCTGGTGATGCCGCGACGCCGCGACGCGAGAATTATCTGAGATTTTGGTGTTTATCGCTTAATCCTAGCGTATTTGGCGTGACCTCAGTCTCCGTAGGCATTCTATAAAACGCGCATCTAACGTTACATCTACCAAAACCTTAATAAACTTGAGCATGCGAAGTAGTACCTAACGGCTAGGTGAAGTCGACGCGATGCCTAGCTTCAAGCTGTATCCATGCATATCCATTTCTCCTGGTGCATAAAGAACCTCGCCGAATTTGATCTGCAGCACTGGATGCTTTGACTATGGACTAAATTAGCTTTGGAATATTGGGAAGCCGCGATCGCCATCATATAAACACCTGGGCACGTTACACTTTATAGTCAAGTGCTTTGACGACGTACTATAATTTCCAGGTTCGGTGCTTCGCCCATGTGGCTTATGCGGCACCATGTACCCTACTGTGAAGCCTAGGGCTCTTGTCGCGTCTGTCCCCACTCCGCTTCGATGACTCCCGTGGACGGGTTCTCCTTGATACGCCTCACCGAGACAGAAAAGCGACCTGTGCCCGCTCGTTCGAAAAGAGACTTCCAATCTTCGACACCCCTCTCCCTGGAGTTGAACAGCGACATCATGATAGCGTCCATCGATCTTCAATGATCAGCTACCGTTTCCTGTTACTCATGGAATCTCAAACTCACCGAAGTTGCATCTCTTGGAGCAAGGACAACTTTCCTGGCTCGGGCAGAATATGATCTTGGACCACGACTTTAGCACCATTCTTCAAGGCTGGCACAATTTGTTCCAGTATCCGAATACAATACTTATCCGACCAGTCGTGCAAGACATATCGCAGCAGGTAAACATCTGCATGCTTCACCGGCTGTGCGGTGAACATATCATGAGCGGCGATACTCACTCTTCCAGTCAAATACTCTGGTACCTTAGCCTGAGCACCGTGGACGACTTCAGCAATGTCCTGCACGACGAAACGCAGCTGGGAGTATCGTTTAGCAAGGTGGATGGAAACATGTCCCTGAGCGCCGCCAACATCGACGACGGTGGCACCTTCTGGCAAACCAGACCAATCGAAGTAACTGGCGAGTGCATCTAGACTAGCTTGCGAGGTTGAAGACATAGCCCCAGCGAACCGGCGTGCACGGTCTGGTTTTTGAGCGAGAAAGTCGAACATGTTCAGTGACGTCTCGTTGGCAAGTGCATATCCCGACATGCCTGGCTCCTCACTCTTCTGGGATATTGCATCCGGTACCCGTGCATGCGCAGGCCAGCATTCTGCAAAGACTAACCCCATTAACTCTCCAATCTGGCTGTTCTCCGCGAGCAGTCGTGAAGCAGCAGTGTGCACCACGAATCCTTCCTCTAGTTCGGAGAACACCCGATGATGGACAGCCGCATAGCGAACGATGCGCCGCAAGTCGTGTTCTAGTAGCCCACACTTGTCTGCGAGTTTGGTAAACGAGATGGATCCCTCCAGAGGCACGAAGGCAGCAATGTTGAAGCGATGGATGGCCGCAAGGGGTGCGAAATTCGACTGTACTTTCGTCAACGATTGCCAAATCAGGACGTGTTTGACGGCAGACTTCGGGAAGCAGCAGCTTTATCGGCCCTTCCAGCAGCTGTCGAAGCTCTATGGCCGCCTCAATGGTCTTCGTCCTTGCTGTATCGATATTCGGCTCTGAATTCGGAAACGGTTCGATCGGTGCTCCAGGTGTAAAGGATGGTTCTGAAAGGCCGTGCCGAGTGAGATGTTCGTCGAGTAGCTTAGTTTCAGAAGCAATGACTTGAGCTAAGTAGGCGATTCGCGAGATGGCCATGATGCGTCGAGCATTTAGACTTCGCTCGTCGAAGCTGGGCCAGTGTACGTCCTGGACATCAGCAACGCAATACCCCGCAATCACGTGCACTCTATCACGGGCCCAACATCATGCGCCGCAATGGCGTGTATTGCGATCCCAGTCGAATCTTGAAAGGTGCCACAGGTGAGCTCTAGGACCATCATTGATGGGAAATGTTTTCACATGTCAACAGCCTTCCTATATTGGAAAGCACCGTGTTCGAAATCAATAAGGAACAAGTGAACCGATCTGCATTTGGGATGCGCTTCACCACGCCAAAATAGTCGATGTAGTACAACTATCTACCTGGTGCGACTTCAAATTCCCCACCAGCTGCGTGCCCATATCGCGAGTTTGGACCGTACCGTCGCTCAAGCTCATACAACGGATTTGCATTACGGCAATACCTCGTCTCTGATCCTCCATCGATGACCTTGACGAAGGTACCATCGTCAACTGGACCCGGCTGGAGCGAAACACTTTCCAACGTCGAATCCGCGTAACACAGAATCGACTGACAATTTTGGTGAGCGCACTTCACATGAGCAAAGAGTAAGGATCGTACCATGCGTAAGTAATCAAAGCAATGAGGCCAATGTGCATCATCCCGCCAGTCTTTCCCGATGTCTACGCCTTCGCGGGCGAGTTGCATCACCATTCGCATCTTCGCCAAACAGTGCATTTGGTGGAACCTAGGTCGTCAGTCTTGCGCCTTTCTTCCGGAGCTCTGTGGGGACTTACATGGCGATGCCCTTCAGGGTTGCATTTCCTTTCCCGTCCGGCGGGGGTAGCCTTATGTTTCCAGTGGCCATGAATAGGTGCTCTTGCCACAGATAATCCGAGTCGTGATCCAGCGTCATGTATCTCAGGTCTCGGTAGAACTTAGTTACCACCAAGTTGTTCTTTTTCCAACTGTCAAGTCCTTGCGGATATCTCTCGAGAGGGTCGACGTGAGAATGAGCATCGGCGTGCGGCTCGGCGCTCGAAGCTTCTGGGTCTTTGAGCGGATTGAAGTAAGGTTGGTGTGGCTGGCATTCTTTGCTTCTTCGTCCTGTATTTTCATGGATGACAGTGAGCAGCAGAATAAAGGAGAAGACGGTCGTGAAAAGGGAGTAGAACTTCCAGAAGGGACTGTTGTTGGCTGGCCATCGGCACCATGTTCGCCGTCGAGGTTGGAAATCGAATCCCCGCTCTTCTGCTGTCAAGGGAAGGTCTTCGAGGTCGTCTGAAGACGATTCGCGTCTGGCATCGTTGTCTGTGATGCCCTTTTCTTTGTTGTACTCCATCTTTGAATGGGGCTCAGTGAGGATCGATGAAGAATCCTGTAGAGCCGAATGACTGAGGGGGAGACGGGATAGGTCTGCAGAACTTCTCCGTGTTCGATTGTCCTATCGCGCCGTTCACGGTTCGGTGAGGGAATCTGCCGTCCCTCCAATGGTGATCGTCAGGTAACCTGCCGTTTTGCTCCTGAAGGATTCAGGCCGTCACACTGCATACCGTAGTTTGATAAACCGGATGAGTTCGGATACATCTTAGTTTGCTGGCTTGCCTTTTGCGTACACAGAATTTATGCATCCGAACTTGTTCTCTCGTCTTCATTTGAAAATGCTCGCATACATCCGAACTTATCAGGCTGCATTTAAGTCATAAAGATGCTACACGCGAAGGATTCAAGCGGTAAGCATGCGTCCATGATTCGAATTCGCGACTACTGAATGGTGATGTTGGGGAGACGGAAGGACGAGAGTAGTTCTTCCAAAGGATTGAGTGTCAGCCTGCAGATTGAGTGTCAGCCTGCATACAGATCCAGACCCTACCGCTACGATAAGTACCTAGGTAATATCGATGAGGGGTAGCTACAAGGGGTATACGACTTTGGTCCCGTGGCTTGACACAAAAGCGGCCGCGTAACAATGCGCATCCCGCTAATTCATAGTCGCCAGGATAGTTTATTACTGCTTTACCGGCCGAATAATTCATCGAGATCATTGGGCATCGTGCGTAGCACAAGTGAGGCCTCTGCAAGTCAACAAGCGATCTCATGGACTCATATTCCGTTGTGACGCTACTAATATGTTATTGGTAAAAGCTCGCCCCCAACATCGTATCGAGCCAGCATTTCTACCTCATTGGCCTCAGCCTACATCATAAGGCCACCAAACTTCGTCATCCGACGAACAAGCTTCGCCGGCAGTGGGAGGCAAACACTTATTCCGGGCCGTCGAAAACAACGCCATGTTTCCATGGGCCACGTCTCTCACCGTCTTTTAACCCGTCGTACCCATGATCACAATATCCTGATTGCATTAGTAGAACCCTTCCGTAAAGCGACTTATTCTCACCGAAGTGTGCCCCGAGTGGGAAGGTGTCTTTGTCAACGTCTGGTGGAGTATCACGGTAACAGGCCGAGTTATCAGTGGCGAAATCTCGGAGCGCATTCCAATCGTTGCACTTACGGTACTGCTCATCGCCTGCAGTATCGTCTCCAAAGATGTACAATGGAGTGTTGTCCGCCTTGCACATGACATACTGGCGCATCATATCGATACAATGGCCGGCATGTGGTGGACGGAAAGTGTACTTCTCTGCTCCATGGATTGCCTCCCAAAAGGTCTTTCGAATGATGGTCTGAAAATTGAGGTTAGCTTTTCATCTTCATACTTAAGTTGATGGACTTACAACGCAATGGATGAGATGGTACGCCTCAAGCAAATAGACGTTCTTGCTGGGATCGCTGGGTAAGTGCATTGAGTCCGGCCAATGCTGACTCTTAGCCCACTCGCGATCCATAGCAATGAAGCCGTGCGCTGGGTTGATGTCGTCCCATAGCTGGTCGGTTTCGGTGAAGTTCTTGTCTGAGTATTCGGTCCACCAGTTGAGACGCTTCCACTGTATCGGAAGTGTTTGCACACGAGCTGGAAGGACATCAATGATCGCTTTGAACGCAAAGATGGATGACTAACCAGCTGACTTAGGTGTATACTCAGGCTCCGTGACTTTCATCTGCACGATCAAGTACTTCGTCGCAACGAGACCAGCAATGGTAAGGATGTTGGTGACGAGAAGTAGGAATATGACCGCACAGCCAAAGATTCTGGATGGCCGTTTATTTCCGGGACGTGTATATAAGTGTTCATCAGAGTCTTTCTCACTCGGCGAGGAAGCTCCATCGCGGAGGAGGGCGTAAACGGTTGTGTCTCGTTCCATGTAAGGGAGCTTGCTGGAGTTCAACTTGATGCCAAACATATTTACGAAGACAATGGGCAATTTGAAGAGGTCCGCTGGCGGGAAAGGAAGCGTAACCAGAAGGTTGATGGAGGGAGACTGAAATTCGGCCGGGGAGCATAGTTCCCAACTCCACGTTACGTATTCAAGAGGAACAGAACTGGGCATAAACCTCGCAGATTCCATACTAGGTAGGGGTATCGACTCGCGTTGAGTGCCGAGGAATAGACTTTTCCTTGCGAATCGAGATCAGCAGCTTACCCTGGTTACATGGTTTCATTGGTAGGTAGAAGCGGGCGTATCCGGGCGACGGACAGCATATCCCCACATCACTGCTCCTACGTGACGGAAGGAAGGCACATGATTCATATTAATACGTGAATCAATCGCGGATTGGTCATTCGGGACTTTAGATGGTACGACTAACGCATTGACGCGTTACACTAGTGAAAGCCCTAGGAAGAATACTCATGGGAGATTCGAGCCAACATATGCATGCGAGGCATGACACCAAGTGGAAATTGCAAGATTATCTCCGTCGTTAGATACCTTCCAAATACGGTACGGTTTCAGTTGCTCCGCACCCTAGTTGTTGGGATGCTCGACATGAAGGATACACGATAGAACAAGCGGTGAGCCGGTTGCAACTCGCATAATTGACGGGAAAGATGAAGTGATGGGAGCTGCATTCGCTGGCAGTACCCCATGTGATTGGAGGTTCTGTGGGTCGATCCCAACAGAGCATGGCTAGAATCCGAACGAACCAGAGTGAGGCATCTCAATCGGCCTGGCGAGGTTTCCTCGAAACCGTCTCACGAAGGGGTCATATGAAGAATGCTTCTCGCCGTTCCCAGGAAGACGAACCGTAGACACAACGTTGACCCTCTCATCAAGACCTTTCTGAGAATATCCTCCTTCTCCAAGTCGTTTTCAAACCCTGAACTCTCCTCAAGACAGCCATGAAGTTCACCACTTGTTTCATGCTCCTCGTGGCTGGCCTCGCTGCCGCCGCTCCTGTTGGTAGGTCCCCTTAACTTGACAGGAATAATGATTAAGGCTGATGAGGATGTAGAAAAACCCGACTCGACCGCGTACAACGCTCTTGGGGAGAACCCCACCCAGGTTAAATCCGATGAGGACGTCAACCTTCTCGCCCCACGCATCGGTTACAAACGTGATACTACGGCGTACAACGCACTTGGGGAAAACCCCACTCAGGTCAAGTCTGATGAAGACGTTAATCTTCTCGCTCCACGTATCGGCTACAAGCGCGACAGCACCGCATACAACGCTCTCGGGGAGAACCCTACCCAGGTCAAGTCTGATGAGGACGTCAATCTCCTCGCTCCTCGCATTGGGTACAAGCGCAATAAGCGGGATATTACTGCGTACAATGCCCTTGGCGAGAATCCCACTCAGGTCAAGTCTGATGAGGACGTAAACCTTCTGGCCCCTCGCATCGGTGAGTCCATTGGGATGCCCAGTGTTTTCGTCGATGATGCTCATGCACGAACTTCTAGGGTACTGAAAGGAAACGAAGTCGTGCTCTCAGGGAAAAGCCGACGAATAAGGTGGGGAGCGTATGTGCATGCACGAAAAGACTCTCTTTCATGGAGACACTGATGATGTGAAACGTGGGTTCATTGCGATGGATTTGTTGCAATATGGACGTTCTCTAGTTGGGTGCTGAGTCTTGTACCTTGAAGATTCAGCGACTTGCTTAGCACTTCACCTGCTTTCTTGTGATCAGACCAATAAAACTCAATCAAGGAAAGCCGTGCTATCTGCGTGATGCAAATAAGCCTCGATTAACGGGCGAGGCCATGCTGAGAAATGCGTATTAAGTGATGACATGTGCGCATGCGGATCCACCACGGCAGCCCAGGGAGGGACCCCGCCCACACTGAGCAGGCAGGACTCTGCTATGTCCCTGCGTATAGTCCGCCCGCGCCCTGTCACTCTCCATTATCCTCGTCCGCGCCCTTCTCCGACACTTACACTCGTTCCACTTTTGCTTCGCAGCCACCTATTCGCAATGGCACAGGCCACAAAATATCAAGAAATTCTTCCCTCTGACGATGATATCTCATCCACTATCGTGGAAGAATCGCTCGAAAGTGGACATGACCGTCTAAAGCAGAGAAAATCCAGCCTGTGGGCGCGTATCATGGCGAAGCGGTGGCTCGTAGATGTTGCACTTATTCTGATCATCATCGCCCTAGTCGTCCATCGGCGAGCGCCATGTGTGTGCTGGTCGGATCGATTCGTTGAGTACGGTGGGGATGTTACAGGATTCGCGCCGAGATGTGAGCATCTCTCCGTTCCGGCTCCGTGGAAGTGCGTTTACTCACCAACGCATTAGTCTCGCAAAAAATTGGCGCATTCAAGCCAGACCTCAGTTTCGTGCCTGCGAACACGTCGTCTTTCTGGGATGACGACGTCCGGCGGAAGTGGTTGAGCATCGTTCCAAGTAAGGAAGAGCAAAAGAAACCATCGGAATTTGTCACTGACTTGTGCTAGGGGGTTTGGGATACGTGCGCATCGAGTCGCCTGATCAGTATCACGACCTGCCGACGCCGATTCACGACTATCCGAACGAGACTGTCTTCACAACATCGATGCCGCATCAATTGCATTGCCTTGTTCGTTTTCCCGATCTACGCACCTGATGGTTCGCTAATGCTAGTTCAGTACAACATCCTCGAAGTTTACTCCGCGATGATATCCTCAAATTCTCAAGTGCCGACTGAGATGACTTTTCACTTACAGCACTGCTTCGAGTACCTCCGTCTTAGCATCATGTGCTGTGGGGATGTTGCGCTCGAGGGAGCGCAGACAACGTTCCCGGAAGGCTTCCCTGGAAGCGATGGCTGGGATGCGCAGCACGTATGTCGTGACTATGGCGAGGTGTACGATTACCTAGACAGGAATCGAGCAACAGATCGGAAGTGGATTGGAGGTGCGGATGAAATTCATTGAGGAAATGATCAACTAGGGGAATATGCTGGTGCAAGGCTGAGAATGCAAATATGGAGTTGGGTTGTATGTAGCCCTCCTGGGTCGATATCCTGGCATATCTTGAGCCGATTCAGGCTGAAAGCCGCCATCTCGTTACGTTGTCACAACGCAATTCATCATGGGTATACGGTTAGAGATTCCGCTTTGTGATTGCATGACACGGCGGCCAGAGCATATTGGCAGATACTGCATATTGACAAATTTTCACGGGGACGTAAGGTAGAAAACTATAAGAAACGCTAGTAGCTTAAGAGGAACGAGGGCTTAAAGAAGAAAAGAAAGACTAGCCTTACTTATTATGAATACTAGTAGAAGGTAAAGAGAAGATGTCTATAGCCACTTAGAAGAAAACTTAGCTAAGAAAGTTTAAATTAAAAGAATTACTAAAAAAGATAGGAAATTTCTAATACTAAACTGCATTATAAAAACTATATAAAAGTTATAGTAAGAATTAATTAATACTAAAGAAAAATTATAATCTTTAAAGTAGTATTAGATAGTATAATACCTTACTAGAAAGCTAGATTAGTAAAAGAGAGTAGTAAGCTATAGATTTATATTAAGTTAGTATTAAGATTTAAAGAGAAAGTATAAAGTACGATATAAAAATATAAATACTAAATAACTATAATTATATTTAATAGAATATTTATTATAAAATATAAAAAATTATTATACTACTAAAATACTAGCTATAATATAATAATAATCTATACAAGTATCTTATTATATAATAGTTACCTAAATAATATAAGTAATAGAATACTAATAGTTTATTTAAGAGTTTATTAAGATCTTACTATATAAATAGTTATTTATTTATTAGTTTTATAAATACTACTTTATATTCCTTATACTTTACAAATACTAATATATTTTAAAATAGCTATTAGCTATACTATATATCTATTTATAGCTTATATTAATATATATAATAGTACTAGACTATAGTATTTTATTATATAGCTTTCAGAATATCTATTATATATTATATAAAATTTCTTAAAGGTACTCTTTATATAAAACCTTAAATATATAAGTATAATTAAAATGTTTTATTATAATCTCTATTTAGTAGTAGCTACTAAAATATATAGTAATATAGTTAGAGTTTTTATATAATATTTAGTAGCTTAACTAAGAAAAACTTCTTTAATATAAAATTCTTAATAAGCTTTATATATAGTAAGTTTAATAGCTTAAAATATATAAAATAGAAGTATACAGTATACTACTCTTAATAATAATTATTAAATAAGCTTTAGCTTAGCCTAGAAGGTAAAAATAAGCTAAGCTCTAAAGCTTTTAGTTATATAGCTGTTATTTTTAAGTAAAAAAGTTATTTAATATAAGTTAGTAAAATTAATCTTTAAGCTAAGTATTACTAGAGCTAGAAGTAAGACTTTAAGTACTTATTAAAAGCGTTAATTAAATACTATATACTATTAAGTAATAATTTAAGAAATTGTGTAAAGAGAAAAGAATACGTAAATATATATAAAAATACAGAGGGGGGACATTGGGAAAAGACCAATTAAAAAAATGCCTTTTTTAAAATAATATAACTTTTTAGTTATAAGTGCTAAAAATACGCAAAAAATACTGTTTTAAAGAGAAAAACTAGCTTATTCTATTCACCTTATCAGGGGCTGCTTACTAAGGGGTTCAGAGGTAAAAAAAATTAGTAAATATAAACAATTTTTAGAGTCCTACTTTAGACTATTATAACTTTTTATTTAAGGCATAAAATTTGCTTATTTTTATATATATTATAATAGTACTTATAATATATAAGTATATAAAATATTTTTATATATTTATATATTATTTATAGTACTATATATAAAAGTCACTTTTTTAAATTTCTAATAATAAACTAGTAATAATAAATTACTAATACTTAGTATAGTAGCCTTTAGCTTCTATAACCGCCTTATAACGGTTAGGAAGTAATAAAATAGAGTTATTAATAACTTTTTAAGGTATATTCTACTACTCTTTATTAATAACTCTTTTAAATGCCTCTATACTTTATATACTAGATCCTACCCCTAAATTAGCCTTTTTATTTTTATTTAGTCCTTATTTTAAATAACCCTATATATTTTCTATAGGGGCTAAATCAGGACTATAGGCTGGGTAAGGAAATAGTTTAATTTTATTATTTTTAAACCAGTTTAAAACGTCCGTTATTTTATAAATAGGGACGTTATCTTATGAAAATTGCTAACCTAAATTAATATTAATATAAAGATTATTATTATAATATAATATATATATATATATTATTATATTATTATATTAATAAAAAAAGGGGTAATAAAAAGGGGTAAAAACACTTTATAAAACTTACCCCTTTTTATAAAGGGTTTAACTTCAGGTATAAAAACTTTATTTATATAGTCCTTACTAGTATAAGAAGTAAAAGAATTAGGTGTTTTAATAAACACTAAATTACTTTTACCTCCTACCTAAATAGCACCCCAAACTTATAGTTTAAGGTCTTATCCTATAAAATAATTAATATAATTAATATTAAAAAACTAAAACCATAGCTTAAAAATATATAAAAAGTTATATATTTTAATATTTTAAAAAGTTAAAATAACTTACTTCGTAATTAGCTAATAGCCAGTTCTTTTCTAACTTTATTATTACCCCTTTTTCTATAATATTATTTATTTTATTGCCCCCTTTATATTGCTGACTTATCAGAAAATATTATTTTTTTAAAGTTTATATTTTTAATATTTTTTAATTATTCTTTAGCGTATTTTACTCTTTTTTTAGCGCTTTCTTTATTTATTATTAGTTTTTTTTTACTTATATTAATTGTATATCCCTCCTCTTTTAAAACTCTTTATAATTATCTAGTTGTAATCTCTAAATTATTTTCTAATAGTATTCTTTTATTTTCTTTTTTAGGACTTCTAGTTAAGTCTCTATTAATAACTCTTTTATCTCTTTTAGTTAACTTTTTTATACCCCCTGTATAAACTTTTTTTATATTATAATTATCTTCTTTATTATTATTTTTATTATTTTCTTTCTTTTTAATTCTTTTTATAGCGTTATAAATAGATTATTAAGGCTTTTCTAGAGTAGTAGCAATTAAAGAAGGAGAATTATTTGTTTTTAAAAGAAGTTTAACTTTAAATTTAAGTTTTAAGAATTTTAGCTCTATTTTAAGGAAATAGGAGTTTAAGTTTATAAAAGTAAAAAGATATTACTATATACTATAATATTAATAATATATTACGTAACTATTAATTATATAAGCCTTGGCACTATTTTTATAATTAATATAATTTTATTATTAGATTACTAATATACTTCGAAAAACTAGTCACGTGACCTATACTAGGCCTAAAATAGTATAGTTAAAATTTTAGTTAAATATATTTACTAACTAAAAAGTTATAGGAATCTAAAAAAGGGATTAAAAAAATTACTATATTTAGGTAATTTTAGTTTAGTACAGGTAATATATATTACGTAACTAAAATTCTATTAATAATCTCCGTAATTTTCTCTTTAAAACGGTATTATTGGCGTATTTTTAGGCTTAGTAATTAATTTTATATTAATTTTTAAAAATAGTAACTTTTTGGATTGGTCTTTTCCCAATGTCCCCCCCTGTAAATTCTAATATTATCTACTTATATACATTTTAAACTTTTTTTTACGTAAGTATATTTTAAAAATACTAGATTAAAGTATTAAGTTTTACTTTTTACTTACTAAGTTAGTAAGAAATTATAAAATTAAATTATAATAGGTATTTATATTAATAGGTTCTTTTTCAACACATTAAGTATAAAGGTATATATATACTCCTTCTTTTTTAAAATCCCTTTTAGTCGCCCCGAGCCACTACAGCCACACTATTTATTTAATTAGTATATAAATATATATATATTAATAGACTTATTAGTAACTAAGTTATTTTATTACTATTAAGTACTAAAAGTTTTTCTAGTTACTAAGTACTTTAATAAAAAAAAGTAGTACCTTTAAGTATAGGCCTCTATTATTTTAAATATTAAATAATTATAGGTGCTTCCTTATTATATATATTATAATTATTTTTAGTAGAATTACGTTACTTAAAAAAGTATACTATAAAATAGATTTTACTATTCTTATTCTTTTATAAAAAGATTCTAGCCGTAGCGTAGTTAGATAAATTTACTTTAATAATAATTAGTAAGTTAGAATTGAAGTAATAGAAAATTCAAATACTTGTAAAAATATACTTTACCTAGTTAAACACTTTCTTATATATTATATTAAAAAGAAATTTCTATTTTTTTTATAATAAGAATATTAATAGAATAAAGTTTTAAAAGAATTAATTTTTACTATAAAGAAGTTTTCTATAACTATATATCTAGAAATAATATTATTATATATTAGTAATAAGACCTCTATTTTCTTTTTAGTCTTTTTATTCTTAACTAAAAGTTCTAACATTTTTTATTATAAGTAACTTTATTATTTAGGACTATATACTAATTCTAAGATCAAAGAGAGAATATTTTATTTTACTTAGATAATATAAAATAAAAATAAAAATACTTAATAAAAAGTCTTTTATTAGTTATATATATAAGAGATTTTATAGTTTTTATTTACTTATATATTAGTACTTATAATTTACTTACTACTTATTATACTAAGCAGTTAATTTTTTAGTGAATAAATAACTTCTTTTTCTTTTTAGAACTTTTTGTCCCTTTTACTTTTATTCTACTTTTTTATTTATTATATATACACTACTTTTACTACTCCTTTTATATTTTTTTTTAGGTTTATACTCTACTTTTTTTATTACTATCTAATTTCTACTCTATTATAGATTAGTATAGATAAAGTTATCTTTACCTTACTTTATATAATATACTACTAATATATTTACTAAATACTCTTCTAGTTTTAGGCTAGGCCTAACTAAAACTTTTAAATTTTATTATATTTTTATATCTAAGATCTTTCTTTATAAATTTTACTCTAGTTAGGTTAAGAAATAGATTCTAAGTAATTAGTTAAGTATTATAGTACTAAAGCTTCTATATATTATATTTTCTTTAGTAATTCTAATAAAGATAATAGAGTATATTATTCTATCTATTTATTAAATAAGTTATTTTAAATTAGTATACTATAGTTTATACTAATTATTAACTATTTTTCTTATATTACTACTTTTTTAACTTTTTCGACACATTAAGTATAAAGGCATATATATACTCCTCCTTTTTTAAAACCCCTTTTAGTCGCCCCGAGCCACCACAGCCACACTATTTGTTCGATTAATATATAAATATATATATATACTACTTTTTAAGCTAAAGGTCTTATATAGCTTTATTTAACTATTACTCTAGTTATATTATTAATATTCTTAAGTATAGTTTTAGAAATATTTTATAGTCTTTTTACGTTAACTATACTAAGCTTTTTAATAAAAATAGTCTACATACTTATAAAGTTCTTAAAAAAAAGTTATAAGCTACTAGCTCTTTAAACTATAAATAGAGTAAAACGGCTTATATTAAAGTAATAGATTATTTTATAAAAATTAAATTTTTCGATCTAGCCTTATCTGACTTTTTTAATATATTAAGTATAAAGGCATATATATACTCCTTCTTTTTTAAAATCCCTTTTAGTCGCCCTAAGCCACTACAGCTACACTATTTGTTCGATTAATATATAAATATATATAAAAATTAAGTTTAATACTCTTCGTAAGGTGCTAGTAGAATCATATACTTAAAATTTATTTTCTTTAAAGTATAATATAGCCTAAATTAATATACTTTAATACTAAATTATTAAGGCTATAGATTCTACTATTACTATTTATAAGAATAAAAGTATAAACTAAGTAAATATTTAGGCTATAAAGTTTAAGTAGTTTCTTTATTCTTCTAAGATTTAGCTATTTAGTAGGAGTCTAAAAAAAGTATTTTATAATATTTATATAGAACTCTACGCTATTAAATATTATTTTAATAATATTATAGTTTATTTTCTTTATTTTCTTAGAGTAATCTTAATAATATTTTATAAAGTAATTTTATTTAAGTACTTTAGTTAATATGTTCCGTCTTTAACTATATTTAAAAGCAGATATATTAGAAAAATAAAATTAATAATAGCTACTATCCTAAAGTCTATACTAGTAAAGATAGAAAGGATTTTAAAGTTACTAAAAAAAATTTTTTTAAACTTAGAAAACTTACTGAAGATATTTCTAAAACAGAAGCTATAAATATTAAAAACTATACTTATAATTTTTAAACTTTTAGTAGATTACTAGAATAGTATTTTTTTTTCTTTAGTTATATTAGATTTTGTTTTTTTTACTAGTAGTCTATAGAAAACTTTTTTCTAGCTTATAAGTTTAACAATAGGCTAGTAAGTAGTAATATAAATATTATTATAATATTTTACTTATAGTCTATATTTTTTTTTTTTATGTTATAGTTATACTTAGTCTTATTAAGTAATTCTAAGTACTATATTTTTAGGTATTATAGTTTTTCTTAACTTATTATCTATTTAATCCTATTTATATCTATTATATATTTAGACGCCTCCGTTTCTATAACTCTTAGTACTTTAACTTAGTATAGAGCTTATAGAACTAAATATTTACTATTTTTTTCTATTTAGAATCTGTTTCTATTTTAAATATTCTAAATTATAATTTATAATACTTCTTTACTGTAAGTAAATCTTTCCTTTACTATAGTTTAGAGAAGTTATATATCTTACTTATATTTTACTATTATAGTATAGTAAGGTAGTTAGCAAGAAGTTTCCTTTATTTATAATAGAGATTTTTTAGTATTATTTAATATTTTTAAGTATTTTTTTGTATTTTTTAGTATTTTATTTTATTTTTTTTGTTTTTTAGTATTTTTTATATTTAAGTAATTTTTCTTTACATATTTATTAAGTATATATCTTTTACTAGACTTTCTCTACGAAAATATTCTCTTTAAATATAAAAGAGTTTATTTTATTCTTAGGTTATAGGTTTTATTTATCTATTTTAGTAAATAGTAAGCCGATATACTATACTATTATTTCCTTACTTCTATAAATTAGCTCTAGTAATATTTTTTACTACTTTTATAAAAGAGACTAGTTAGATTTTCTTTTAAAATATTTAAAAAGATTTTTGTTTTTATTTCTATATAGGGCTATAAATAACTTTTATTAGTTTAGGGCTACTATATCTACTAAGTTAAAAATAAAAAATATAGTATAGTAATAGTATATTTAGTACTTAGTTTTCATTAAAAATTATATATTAGTTTAAATTTAACTTTTTTTACTAAAAAATTTACTGTTATATTAATTAATATACTAGATTTTTATTTATAATTATAAGTATATTTTTTATTATTTTATAGTAATTGTTAGTACAGAAACCTAAAACTATTAAATATTTAAGTTATAATAATTAAAATTAAAAAACTAAACTAAGCACTAAGCTAGCTAAAAATACGATTTCTTAGTTACGTTATTTATTATATAGTTTTTAGATTTTCTCTATATAATTATAAAAATAAAACGAGTTAACTAATTAAAAAAGCTTTAAGCTAAAGGGTATAGGTCCCTTCTAGAAGTAATAGGGGTAGTTTTTTAAAACTTTTTCCTCTACTCTATTTAGTAAAATAATATAATTATATAATATAGTTTAGAATCTACAATAAAAAAAAAGTATAAAATAGGTTACTATATTATAGTATAACTTTTTTATTTAATTTTATAAAATAATAACTATCCGTAAGTGTCGTTTCTAGATTTGTTTTACTAATAATATTTTCTATTTTTTATTTCTTATCTTTTTTTTACTTTAATAGAAGAGAGCTGCTAGTTATTTATTAATTAACTAAAAAGGTATTTATCTAAAATAAAATAAAATTAATTTATATAAAATATAAAATATATTTTAAAACGTATATCTAGTTCTATATTATAAAAGAAAATAATTTAGATTATTTAGAACTTAGTATTTTTCTAATCTAGCTTTTTATCTAAGTAGAAGTTTAATAACTAAGTGCTATACTAAAGGTAAATTTTATTTTATACCTATAAAATTAGTACTTTTTATTTTTTTTAATTAACTTATTATTTTTATTTCTACTATACTACTACTATACTTATTTTAATAAACTTAAACGTAAGGGAAATTTCTAACATATTAAGTTTATTATTTATTTTAAAGAGAGCTATGTGTAATAGTATTTTATAGTATTAAGTTTACTATTTAATTAAATTAAATTAATATTATAGCTATACTAAAATAATTAATAAACTTTAGCTAACTTTATATTTTTTATAGCTATTTAGACTACTAAATAAAAGATTTTTTAGTTATTTTAGTTCCACTTTATAAACTACTAAAAATATATTTATATAGTGCTATTATTCCCTTTATAGCTTTATTAGTTTCTAAATAAAATATAGTAAAAAGATATATTTTTTTACCTATACTTATAGATATATATATATAACTAGTGTTTCTCTATAAATTAGTTTCTCTAGTTAGATATAATAGTATTAAGAACTAATAGTATACTACTATATTTTATTATATAAAGAGAGGTAAAGTGTAGTGCCGAGACACTAGTCCAAAAAAGGTATAGGCTAAAAAAAGTCGTTCCCCCATATTTTATATAAATATTTTAACTACTTATTTCTACTTAAAAGTTAAGTAAGAAGAATAAGAAAATATTTTTACTTAGTTAGTTACTACTATTAAGTCAGTACTCCTATTACTATAAAAAAATAAGAGAGTAGAAGAAAATTTTTAGTAAATCTTTACTTTCTTCTATATATAATAGGATCTAGAGACTATTATAAATAGTAATTTAATAAGAAAATAAAAGTATAATTTATAAAAATATTAATTAATATACTTTATAAGTTTTATAAAGCCGCAGTACAACGTAATAATAAAAACTTAATAAATACTAAATAGCTTATATATAATACAGGGGGGTGACATTGGGAATAGACAAAAAAAAATTACCTTTTTTAAAATAATATAACTTTTTAGTTATAGGGTCTAAAAATACGTAAATTATATTATCTTAAAGAGAAAATTACAGAGATTATTATTAGTATTTTAGTTACGTTATATTTATTACCTGTAATAAATTAAAATTACCTAAACATAGTAAAGTTTCTAATCCCTTTTTTAGATTCCTATAACTTTTTAGTTAGTAAATATATTTAACTAAAATTTTAACTATACCCTTTTAGGCCTAGGATAGATTACGTGACTAGTTTTTCGAACTATATTAGTAATCTAATAATAAAATTATATTAATTATAAAAATAGTGCTAAGACTTATATAATCACTAGTTACGTAATATATTACTAATATTATAGTATATAGTAATATCTTTTTAATATTATAAACCTAGACTCCTATTTCCTCGAAATAGCGCCAAATTTATTAAAACTTAAATCTAAAGTTAATCTTCTTTTATAAGTAAATACTCCTATTAAAACAATTATTTCTACTTTAAAAAAAATTCCTAATAGTATTTATAATACTATAAGACGTATTAAAAATAAAAATAAAGAAAATGAAAAGAAATATAATATAAAAAAAGTTTATTTAGGAGGTATAAAAAAGTTAACTAAAAAAGATAAAAGAGTTATTAATAGAGACTTAACTAGAAGTCCTAAAAAGGATAATAAAAGAATACTATTAGAAAATAATCTAAAGATTATAAAAAGACAATTATAAAAAGTTTTAAAAGAGGAGGGTTATATAATTAATATAAGTAAAAAAAACTAATAATAAACAAAGAAAACGCTAAAAAAAGAGTAAAATACGCTAAAAAGAATTTAAAAAATATAAAAAATATAAATTTAAAAAGATTATATTTTCTGATAAGTCAGTAATACAAAAGGGACAACAAAATAGATAATATTATAGAAAAAGGGGTAATAATAGAGTTAGAAAAGAACTAGCTCTTAGCCAATTACAAAGTAAGTTATTTTAACTTTTTAAAAACTTAAAATATATAACTTTTTCTATATTTTTAAGCTATGGTTTTAGTTTTTTATTATTAATTATATTAATTATTTTATAGGACAAGACCTTAAACTATAAGTTTAGGGTGCAATTTAGGTAGGAGGTAAAAGTAATTTAGTATTTATTAAAACACCTAATTCTTTTACTTCTTATACTAGTAAGGACTATATAAATAAAGTCCTTATACCTAAGCTTAAACTCTATATAAAAAGGGGTAAGTTTTATAATTCTTTTTTACCACCTTTTTTAATAATATAATAATATATATATATATATATTATTATATTATATTATAATTATAATCTTTATATTAATATTAATTTAGGTTAGTAATTCTAATAAGATAACGTCCCTATTTATAAAACAACGGACGTTTTAAACTAGTTTAAAAATAATAAAATTAAACTATTTCCTTACCCAGCCTATAGTCCTAATTTAGCTCCTATAGAAAATATATAGGGCTATTTAAAATAAGGACTAAATAATAATAAAAAGGCTAAATTAGGGGTAGGATCTAGTATATAAAGTATAGAGGCTTTTAAAAGAGTTATTAATAAAAAGTAGTAGAATATACTACAAGAAGTTATTAATAACTATATTTTATCTCTTCCTAACCGTTATAAGGCGGTTATAGAAGCTAAGAGCTACTATACTAAGTATTAGTAATTTATTATTACCAGTTTATTATTAGAAATTTAAAAAAGTAACTTTTATATATAGTTCTATAAATAATATATAAATATATAAAAATATTTTATATACTTATATATTATTAGTCCTATTATAATATATATAAAAATAACTAAATTTTACACCTTAAATAAAAAGTTATTATAGCCTAAAGTAGGGTCCTACAAATTTTCTATGTTTACTAATTTTTTTTTACCCCTAAACCCCTTAGTAAGCAGCCCCTGACTAGGTGAATAGAACACACTAGTCTTTCTCTTTAAATTAATATAATTTACGTATTTTTAGGCCTTATAACTAAAAAGTTATATTATTTTAAAAAAGGTAATTTTTTTTTTATCTTTTCCCAATGTCACCCCCCTGTAAGACTATATATAAGTAGTATAAATTTAAAAATTTTAAAAGTTATACTTCTTTCTTTTAGTAAGAGTAAAATATTTTACTAAATATAGTAACGCTCTGCTTATACTCTAATTATATATTTATAGATTAGTAACTACTCGTAATTATTTTTAAAGTTATTAATAATTATTACTTATAATTATATATAATATAGTTAGCCTAAAAAGTTACTAAGCATATAAATTTTAGAACTAAAAAAAGTTATTTGGGTGTTACTTAGAGTCTATATAATTAAATATTTAACTTTTATAGTAAGTAAGTCTAGTTATCTATTCTATACTTTATACTATATTATTAACTTTTACTTAAAAGTACTCTACTATATTATATCTTTATAAGTTTTTTTTATTTTTAAAATATTTTATTTCTATACTAATTTTAGCTAAGTTATAATTTATTATACTATCTATTATACTAACTATTCCTAGTAGCAGTAATACTCTAAGTAAAAGTAAAATCTAAAATTAACTAAAATATAATCCTTTTACTTATATATAACTTATTAATAAGTTTTATACTAACCTACGTATACGTAATCTTCTAGCGGAAAATAGCCTTTTTAAGTATATTATATTTAGTTACTTTAAAGCCCTCTTTAATATATTACTATTTTATATAAAAAGATTCTAGACTAATAGAATAAAAGCTTTATAAAAGTAGGTAATTATTAAATAAAAACTAGGAGACTTAGCGTAGTTAATAAAACTAAAGATAATAAAGTAATCAAAAAAGTAAACTAATAAAATAAAATAAATCTATTAGTACGCTTATAAAATTTTTTTTTAAAAAAAAAGGCTTATGTATTATAAATTTTAGGGTAGTTTACTAAGATATATAGGTTAGGTAATAAGTATTCTTCTTTTCTTATTTATAGGCGGCGTAGGTACTAATAATAATAAGTATAGTTTCTATTTTATCCTATAAGGGTAAATAAGCTAGATATATATATAATTTACTTTAGGCGGGCCTTTATAGTATTATTATTTTAGTAAAAAATTTAATGGGTAATATAAAAGCTAAGTATAAAATTAAATAAAAAAAATATTACTCTAAATTATATAATAAGTTTATAATAACGTTATTAGTCCACGATATTAGTAAGTAGGGTAAAATATAATATAAAATAGTAACTTAAAAAGAATAAATAAGCCTTTAATACTTATACTCAGGAGTAATTTATAAAAATATAAGAGTATAATAGAATAATATAATAAGCTAAATAAATAAATTATTATATTAAATTTTATATAAGAAAGAAAATGTTATAAAAGAGAATAGATCTTTATATATATATTTTTTTATTAGAATTTTTAAATATTCTATTTACTAATTATAATTAGTAATAGACTATTCTAGGTTCTAATTTTAAATAATTATTAAGTATTATAAGGTATCTAGACTAAGACCTATAGATAAATATTGCTAGATGGATCTCCAATTGACGTCGTCCAGGTTGATACTGATATCCAGCTGAAGTGAGCATCGTTATAAGGTCATTGATTCCTACCAAACACCCATGGGAATCCCAACAAGTTACGCCCGCCAAGGCGGGACCCTAGACCGGCCCGATATACAGGTAGCCCCGTCGCTGTGCATATATAAGAGTCGAGTCTAAATCTTGCAGCTCATCAGCCGGTAAGTCCACATGAAGCTCTGTACTGCCATCTCGTTGTTCCTGGCCGATGTGGCCATTTCGGCGCTCGTGCCTCCCCTAGGTTACGACCGTAGAGTGTTACGAGACATTTTCGATAAGAGGACGAGCAATGGCTCAATGCCGTCTTGCTTGTCCGACGTGGCCCCCACAACAACAGCGCCCAAGTCCAATCCATGGGCGCCGCTAACGCCGGAAGAGAACGCGGCTGTCTGGAAACTGCTGCACGACCCGTCCTCGGGTCTAAATTTGACTGATCCTGTGGATGCAAAGCTAACTGACAACTATGTGTACGTTAGTCTTATGCTCAAAATGTGGGGTCTGTACTGATAAATTAGGTTCTGGGTTGACGCGCTGCACACAAACAAGAGCGCCGTCCTGCCTTACCTAGACGGCGATGCCGCAAAGCCAGCAAAGTATGCCCGAGCTATCATCTTTCAGGGCGGAAAAGCGGACCCCGATTCACAAGAATATATGATCGGACCTTTGCCGATCTCCGAGAAAACAACGATCCAGAGGCTAGACTACATCTACAATGGGCCTTCGGGGGGCTCGGTGCCTTTCAATGCTCGCTTTTTCGACGGTCCGCGAGCAGCCGCAACAGAGCCCCTCATTGCATAATAGAAGGGTATTTTAATTATATAACTGAAGTAAGATCACAACCAATAACAAAATAAAAAGAATAAAGCTTATCATGTCCAATATCTCCGACCTTACAGCCGCATTATTTCAAGGTGCTGCGTACTACGGCGTCAAAGATAAACGAACCAACCTCACCATGGCATTGGAGACGCCAATCTCCTTTGATGGATCGACGGCTTTCCGCAACATCATGTTTCGCCTTCCAGGAGCGGCATCTTATATGACGCCGCTCGATTTTTTCCTTCTTCTCGACTGCAGCGGAACTGATCCTTCGTTGTACTCGCTCCGGGGGTTCGTCACCAACGAGAAATTCTTCCCCACAATCGCCGACCTTCGGAGTGCCTTTGAAGCAGGGAAAATAGCCATGGAGTTCCAGCAGACGAAGAATCCCGACTGGGCTCTTGTTGACTACAAGCCTGAGCTTGGAAAACGCGACCTCGAGGAGCGCCTTGCGCCTAGCACTTGGAGATTGGCGGCAAGAGGTACAAGGTCGACAAAGACAATTAGTACATCGAATACATGGGCTGGTCCTTCTACATGTCCTTTTCACGAACCCTGGGCCTCATGTTCTACGATATCAGTTTCAAAGGCGAGCGAATCCTCTACGAGCTGTCGATGCAAGAAGCAACCGCGCAATACGGTAAGCCCCAAGAAGTCCTGAATCTGTACAAACCCAACTTACCCTCCCAGGCGGAAACCAGCCCAAAGCTGCCGGCACGGTCTACCACGACACCTGCTGGCAACTGGGAGCCGAAATGGGCAGCCTGATCGAAGGCTTCGACTGTCCGTGGGGTTCCACTTTCTGGAATATCACGTACCCGAGCGGCAACAAGACACACGTCAACACAAACGCCATCTGCATCTTCGAAACCGATATGAACTTCCCCCTCTCGCGCCACCGCACTGGCAGCGACAACAAGTACGGCTTTACCACATTCGGCACCGTCAAGGGCGCCGCGCTCATGGTGCGCGTTATTGCGATCGTGGGAAATTACGACTTCATGTTCGATTACGGATTCCACCTGGATGGCTCGCTCGAAGTCATCGCTCGCGCGTCGGGCTACTTGCAGTCGAGCTTTTACTACCCTGACCAGGGAAAGTTCGGCCCGCGCATCCAGCAAGCAACTCAAGGCTTTCTCCATGACCACGTCATCACGTACAAGGCCGACTTTGACATCCTCGGCACAAGCAACTCACTCCAAGTGTCCGAGCTCAAAGCCGTGAACCAGAGCCAACCGTAAGTCTCTCCCCTCATCAATCCCTAACACAGCCATCACGCCCCTGACATCACCACAGCTGGTTTTCCGAACTCGGTACCTTCGAACAAATGGAATTGCAAGTCTCCACTATGCCCACGGAGCAGCAATTCAACTGGGCGCCCAACAACCAAGCTATGTACGTAGTGCTCAACCCCAACGCGACCAACGCATGGAATGAGCCACGCGGCTACCGCCTCGTGCCCGGACGCTCTAACATCCACCTCTCGGTCCTGGACTCGCCATGGTCCCGCCGCAACTGCGAGTTCGCTAAGACGCACCTCGCCGTCACGCGCCAGCATGACACGGAGCCCTACGCCAACAGCGTGCAGAACATCAACCTGCCTTTGGCACCGCAGCAAGACTTCGCCGCGTTTTTCAACGGTGAGAGCGTCGAAGGCGAGGACCTAGTTGTCTGGTTTAATCTGGGCATGCATCATTTTACACGCAGTGAAGATGTGCCGGTTACGCTCTACACCGAGGCGTATTCGAGCATTGTGTTTGCCCAGCAGAATTTCTTTGACCGTGCGCAGGATGGGGATCTGCTGAATCGACGGTGGGTGAAGGTGGATGGAGAAGGCGAGCTGAAGATTGAGACGTACGGTGTGGGGCTGGAGACTTGTCCTGTGGATTTGCAGGAGCCGGCGAGGTTGTTGGGCGGTGTGGGTGATTATTAGGGAGGCGGAGATGGGGGCTACTGTGGATGTGTAATCTACGTTTTTGATGCACAAGCTAAGATCGTTTTGCGTCATTGGGATTGATTCTCGCACGGGAAAGGTGATTCTCGGCATTCAACTCCTTAATAGGTATTCTTTGACCTTCCTCCGACTTCTGGGAAACGGTTTTATCTCCCGAAGATGAGTCAAAGTCAGATGACTCTCGACAGCATCCGTAGGTGCACCAATCTGTCACTCATAAATTCACTGCGCAGCACTGAGTAGCCACGGACGCTTATAGGTGTAGATGATGAAAAGCAGGCCATGACGGCAAATAGGGAGTATTCATAGTCGCGTCCAGGACACGAGGCCAACTGGCAGATTGTTTCTCGTGGCATTGCGCAACATTTCCATCCAACCTGCGAAGCCGCGCCAAGAGGTAAGCGATGAGCCCTTTGGTTCTTTAATCGCCCGTTCTGAGAATCAGAAGTAGCAAGACAAAGTGTGTTGACCCTTGAAATCAGAGCTGAGCTCTTTAAGGTATCTTGAAGGTTGATGTGGGGTAATGAGGTAGGTATTATTATATGTGGAGCATAGTAGCTATACCTCTTCGTTTTATTACTAATTGAACACCCCCTCCTCCAGTCCCCGAGGGGGATTAGTCGATTACACACACCACTACCTGCCAAGGTGGGAAGGAGCTTTTCAAATGCACTTCCGCGGGTGAGGCACAATCATCGTCCCGGCAAGCACTCCCAGCCCTTCTTGGTTGCATTCCAACTCAACTTCTCGCCAACACCCTTGCAGCCAACGCAGAATTGAGTGCTTCCAATACCGACTCCATTGGTACAGTACGGCCCCCGAATCTTTGGTCTCCATCCTGTCGGACAGCCACAGCATGTATCCTTGTACGTCAAAGTGCTGGTAAAGCACCGCTTTCCGGGGCAGACACTAGAGCAGATAGGGTCCTTGAAATTGTCGACCCAATTGCGGGTACTCAAAAGCAGTACTTCATTTGCGTAGCAAGGGTTCGGGATCTTCTTGTCAAGGCACATATTCCAGAGACCACCGCTGTTGCAGTTGAGGGGAGTACTTTGCCAATCGCACTAGAGACGGTTACTAGGAGTTCGCCAGCGAGATGTGAAGCTTACATAGGCACAGGTATTCTTGCCCAACTGAACATTCAGAGTACGGCAAGGCCCGGCATACATCTTTTCGTCTGCAACTCTGGCGGTTGCCAAGGGGAGGAGGCTAGCGACAGCCGCAAGGGAAACGAGAAGACGCATGATGAAGATGGTGTTGGTGAGTTTTAGTTTAATTTCAAACCAAAGGACATGAATTTGAGCCAACAGCTTAGATAGCAAACAATGAGCAGATAGCAGCTTGGGGGCCTTGTGGAAGAGAACTGACGACCGACGATGGGGCCGCATCCATTTAACGCAATAAAAAACCCCTGGGACGGTGCGGCTGAATCTTTATTTCAATAAATTCAATGCTTCCTGCAGCGGCGATACGCTATGGTATTGTGGAGAGCCCACTAAGTCTACTGGCCGCCACAAGCGCCATGTTCCCCTGTGGCGTTGTGCCTCTCTGGCCCAGCTTGGCCAGCCCTACACAGCCCTACACGAGGATGCAGCACCGTACTATCAACGCTCTTGACCATTTTGACTCAAATAGACAAGAGTTTACCTATACATTTGCTTTGCCGCAGTGATTGAGCCTATTGTCGTCTGCTCATAAGAATATTGTAGACGCGCGTTGGCTCGCTATAACTATATGCGAAATATCACATAATTTATGGTTAGTTATCAAGTGGATCAGGGTTTTTCCCACATTCGAGCCCGTCTTAGCTCTTTGGATTCTAGCCACGCGCTGCCAGAATGCCATAGTACGCCAAACAGTGATAGTCTTGCTGATGAATTGTGCTCCAGCAGAATGTTCCGTCGTCAGCACGCTAGCGGGGCGGATAGCCTGGAAAAGCATGATGTTGGAAAGGCGTGCCACTGCCAATGGAACAGCGTTTGTGGACGACGCGTTCTGACTTCCATCATGTGCTGGGAAGTAAATCTCAACCACCTACACTGCACCACGTAACGCTAATGTGGACTTTAGGATATTGGTACAGTTGCAAAACGGAGTATCGGGAGATTTGGTTACTTTGGATGGTAAAGATATCTAATACTAGGTGAAAGTGCACGAGAGAAGTTTACTTGTATAGATGTGCTGAGGGCTACGACAACTCGTTACTTAACCTCTGTTTAAGAGCCGCCCTAAATCCTTCAGGTTATCCCCGTTCTCTATTATCTAAGGATTCTTATTGCATAACAGCTTTGCGGAGCCTAATACGCTCGCACCCTTTAGAGAGGTTTAAGACGCGCTTAGTAAGCCTTGCTTAGCTGCTCGCTGCGCGTGTATATAATATTCAAACCATCAACCCTCTATGGGGGGCTAATTAATTAATTAGTTAAACTGAACCTTACTAGCTCGTCACAATATATTATATCTGGCGACTCGGAAAAAAGGGGGTTTATAAAGAATCGGCAGTAAGGAATAAGCTAGCGGTCAATATAGAAAAACGCATTCAATTAGGTCTACACATCTACTTGTTAAGCGCCCTTATAGGGCATTAGGCTGGGCAGCTAGATACAGTTTAGTATACTAAATAATAGATTTTTACTTAACGTCTCTTTTTTATAAAGTACGATACACTAATACTAGTAAAAGAGTTATAGACCTAAATACATATTAAGTACTATAAAAAATTCTTTCTATATCTTCTATTACTAAATTCTGATATAAGAAGTTTTTAAAATAATAATTATATTACTATAACTAGCTATACTAAATTTAAATACTAAATTTAAATAAACTCTTTAGATATATAAAAATTTTAGAAATATAAAGATCTCTAATATTAAGTTGAGAGTAAAGAGACTATTAAAATAAAAAACGTCCTTTAGTCTAAATAATATTTAGTTTACTAAACTTATTATTATTTACTATATACTAGCGTTTTTAAGAAAATTTATTATTAACTATACGTATAGAGATTTATATATTAGTAGAATTAATACTACTAGTAATAGTGGCGAAGTGGCACAGTAGGTATATACCTAAAAATACTAAAATTTTTAAACTTTTTAAGGTCTTCTGTGTATTAGGGATTTAATATCTTTTTTTATTATAGTATTTTTTAAACGCGCCTACTTTATATAATAAATATAAAATTGTCTAAAAGTATAAAAGACTACTAAAGAATTAATATAAGACTATAAAAAGCCGAAATTTTTATATAGAATATATTATATCTAAAAGTATAAGTAAAGTATTTTAAAGTAAAAATTACTATCTAAAATTAAATAAGATAAAAAAAATTCCTAAATAGGCTTAGCGTAGCGAACTAGACCTAATTAGGTTAAATTAGTAATTTTATTATAACTTTATTTAGTAATATAATAACCTAAAAATAAAATAAAAAAGAGAGACGGTTAAGATGTTAAAAAGAAATATATATATAACTATTTCCTAATTAGGTAAGTGCGCTAAATAATTAGCGTTTATTTTTTTTTAAAAAAAATACTAGTAATAGTAGATATATAAAAAAAATTATTTTTAGTATTAAAAAAATTTAGTAAAAGCGCTTATATAATAATTTTTATATAGTAACTATATATCTTTAAATATTAGATATTTAGATAGGGCTATAAGTTATTTAAATTAATAATAGTTTAGAAATATTAAAATTAATATTTAAAAGATTTATAAAATTTAGTATGAAAATACTATCTAGAGAAGAAACGTAAATTATATCTAAATATAATATAAAATCTAAAATATATTATTAGGTAATGTTGTAGTAAATATATATAGAATACGTATTATTTTAAAAAAAATAAAATATTAGGTCTGTATATATTAAGCCAGCTTATAGCTATAGTATAAAATTTTTTTAGTTTATCTAGCTTTAATACTATATAACGTTTAAAGATATAAAATACTAAATACTATTAACTATTAAGTACTATTATACGTATATAGCTAGAATCTCTAGTACTCTTTAATATAGAACTATTATATTATTTTATTAATATTATATATAACTATATAGTTCTTTACGTTTATCTATAGAAGCTATATTAACTTAGTGTATACTACGTTCTTACTTAATATAGAGGTAGATAAAAATAGAAACGCTATAACCTAAGACCTATTAAATATAGATATATAACTATATATAAAATTAATAATTTAATTAATTACTATTAACTAATTTTTTTTTTTTACTATCTTTAGATTCTTTGTATAAGGTTCTCTATTTATTTACTATTATATTTAATAATTTTTTCTTTTACAGCTTACTGCTTTAGATTAAAACTTTTTTTAGTATTAGTTTTATTAATAATAGCTTAAAGAGCTATTATCTAATAATTAATATATATTTACTTATAACTATAATAGACGTTTTTACTTATTTATATATAAATAAATATACGTTATTTAATAATAGTAGACGTATACTACCTTTTTAAACTAATTAAATATACTTTTAAAAATTTAATTTTATATTTATTACTAAGTACTTTTATTTTACTTATAATATATTTTTTTATTTATATTTATTTTTTATAATATCCGGTTTAATTACTTTACTTTTATAGTAATTTAATAGGTTAAAGATATTTTTATTTATAATAAAAATATATACCCTTTTAGTAAGTCTAGTATTAAATATAATTATTAGCTTTTATATTAAAAGTTATAGTTAAGATATTAGTAAAAAAATAATAAGTAATATAATTTTTTATTTTTAGGTACTAGTACTTAACGTTTTTTAAAAAGCCCTTTTCTATAAAAAAGTTACTCTTTATTATAGTATTAAAGTTATTATTTATAGTATTAATACTTAAAAATTTTATTATTTCCTTATTAAATCTCTCTTTTATATTTTTATTTAGTGCACTTTTTTACTATAATTAATATATTATAATTTTTACTAGCTATTATATTATTAGATTTTTTAGGCTTTATCTAGAACCGAAACTACTAGCGCCCTTAACTACTTTAACTAATATTATAACTTAATAACGCCTTTAAGATACCTATAATTTAAAATTTTAGTTAATTTTTAACTACTTTATAAGCCTATTACGTTAGATTTTTATTTTTATAATATTTTATTTTATTTTTTTAGCAGACGCTGCTCTATAGGCTTTTTTTATAAATCTTTATTTTATAAAGTTAGCTTATTTTACCCGCTACCCTTATCGTCCTTAAATTTTTTTTAATTATTATTATAGTTACTTATAGGATAAAATCTACTATATAAAAAACCTTTTTATATATATATTTTACTTATTTTTTTATTATCTACCTACTTACTATTATACCTATATATCTTTTTTACCCCTAATTATTTTTATTTATAATTTTAGTTTTCCTCTTAAAATCTGCGTTAAAGTATAGAAAGTTTTATATAATTACTAGGATTTAGCGCGCGACTTGTCGGGTAATAATCTGTTCAGGTCGGTAACGACAATAAAAGAGACCCTAGAATCTCCGGGCAAATATGCATTGATGAAAGAAGCATCACAAAATAACACACTTCCTAGCACCACATGAAGTGTTCTTTGAAGCAAAATATCGATTGTCATCGCTCCAAGGCCAGTCCAGTAAATCGCGATGGTCGTTGGCAAGCTTAGCAGGCACAGTCTCTTCGGGCGCCTCGTCACCACTTTCTGTAGGTTTAGGTTCTCCTTTACCGTCGTTACCGACCTAAACAGATTATACGATATCTAGTATAAATAATAAAATATTAATTATATTAAAAGGCGCGTAGAATAAATACGTAAAAGATACTAAATAAAATAATAAAATAATAGTAGGGTCTTTAAAATCTATACTATAAATAGTAATCTTAATACTATAATAAAGAATAACTTTTTTATAAAAAAGGGCTCTTTAAAGGGTGTTAAAAGCTAAATATAAATATACGCGTTATCTACTATCGTTTTTACTAATATTTATACTAAACCTATAATAAAGACTAAAATCTTTATTATCTATAACGTTGCCGATAAATTATATTACTATAATATAATAAATAACGCGTATAACTATATTACCGTAATATCTAAATATATAAATTAGGTTAAAAGACAAAGCAATATTGCTAGCTAAAATAAAAAAATTAAAAACCTTAAACCTATATAAAAGCTTAAGCTACTAAATTTTTATTTTAAAGTGTTAGAGAAGCGAACTAATATATTTACTCTTCTCTTTAAGTAACTATTTTTAATATTAATAAATAATAGAGATTACTACGTAGATAACTAATTTATTTAATAATAATAAAAGGTACTTATTCTTATTATATAAAGGATAAGCAAGAGTAAAGACTTTAACTCTTAGTAGTAAGCTATAAAAAAAATTTTTTAAGTATACTAATACTATATAAATCTAGGAGTTTTTAGACCTAAAATAAAAGTAGCGTAAAAATAATAATAGTAATAAAAAAGTAGATTAGTAAAATAATAAAATTATTAACTTTATATATAATTATACGTAATATTAATAAAGTAACACAACGGCTCCATATTGAAGAGCCCACTTTCTGTAATCTCGCACAGCTTGTCGGCCGAGAGGATACGTGCAACCAGTCTGAAATCTTGCAAGACAGCGCACTCAGTCGTCCAGCGCATCTCAGGACTCATACGGCGCTTGTTCTTTGCAGCCCACGGTTTCAACCGCTTTCGACGCGCATGGAGAGTGGGTACGCCGTTTCTGCGATGCTGAAGCGTGGCAGAACGAGCATCGCAGGCGGCAAGGTCGGCGTCCCAGACACGCTGCTTACGCGGAGTCTTTTGCGACCTGAACTCATAGTCTATCTCGCGCAAGAATGCTGCAAATGTCTTGCGCCAGTCAAAGGAAATCTCGCACTGCTTGCAGTCGACAACTAGGTCCACAATCTCAGTGTCGTTGACACAGCCCTTGACCTTGAGATAGTACGGCGGATGGTCGCCGCGCCCAATGGCGATTGCGTGGCGAATGTGCATGAGATACGACCTCTTCACGTCGGGGGAGAGCGTGTTGCGCCAGTGCGCATGCATCTGCTCCCACAGTGGGGGCCCTTCGGCTGGCTTGCTCGCATGCAAGACCGTGGGCGCCGGCTTCCGGGTTTCCTCGCAGTAGCGCTCAATAAAGGGGACCCACCCACGCAGCGAGCCCTGCCGATATGGCTCTTTGCGATCCCGAAAAGCGCGTTGCTCAAAGTACATGCGCGTGCCGTCACTGGAGAAGCGATCAAAGACCATGGGGAGGTGGATGTCATACGTCAGAGGCCCCTCTTGCATGTGCATGTCACCGTAGAGCAGGTCGACGAGCCAGTTGCGAGACAGTCTACGGCGCATGTACTGGTCGACGCAGTCACGGAGAAAGTGCGACGTGTTACGGACGGTATACCAGAGGAACCAGGTCAGACTAGCGGGGCCAGTCAATGTAGTTAAGCGAGACGCTAGGATTCGATAAAAAGATTGTCCGAAATAGATATTCCTCTTATAACAATTCAAAAGTTGTGCCTCCAGCGCGTCGGTGCCGCTGGATGTATATACAGGGGGTGAAAAAATGAGATAAATTAAAAAAGTTACCTTTTTTAAAATAATATAACTTTTTAATTACTAAGCTAAAAAACACACAAATATTATCGTTTTTAGAAGAAAATTATAAATATTATTATTAAACTTTTAATTACTACTTAGTAAGTATATATAAATAACTAAAATTACCTAAATATAATAATTTTTTTAAATCCTTTTTTAAGCTCCTATAACTTTTTAGTTACTAAATATATTTAACTAAAATTTTAATTATATTCTTTTAGGCCTAATAAAAGTTATATAACTAATTTTTTAAAGTATATTAGAAATTTAATAATAAATTTATAATATCTTTTCTTATTTAGTGTTACTTAACTTTTTTAATATATTTAGTATAAAAGTATATATATTCCTCTTCTTTTTTATAACTTCTTTTAGTTATTTTAAGCTACTATAGCTATACTTTTTATTTAATTAATATATAAATATATAATAAATTTTTATTAATAATAAAAATTTAGTTATTCTTTATATAATTACTACTTACGTAATATATTATTAATATTATAGTATATTAAAAAAAAATTTAATTTTATAAATCTAGACTCGTATTAGTTAAAAATAGTATTAAAGTTTATAATACTTATATTTATAGTTAATTTTTTTAACTATAAATACTCCTATTTTAATAAGTATTTTTATTTTAAAATAAACTTTAATAATGTTTATAATACTATACACCGTATTAAAAATTAAAATAATAATAATTATTATATAAAAAAAGTTAAAAGTAATAGAGTTTTTAAGTCAATTCTAAAAAATAAAAAATATTATTTATAAAATCTTAATTACAAGTCCGGAGAAAGAAAATAAAAGACTATTAATAAAAATAATTTATAGGATATAATAGCACTTATTAATAGATTTATAATAAGAAATATAGTTTTTTTTTTTTTTTAAATTAATTACTTATTTTTTTAATATCTAAACTACTATATTTTATATCTAAACTATTATATATTATTTTACCTATACTTATAAATATACTATAATACTCTTTTATTTTTTCTTAATATATTATTACTATATTTATTATATTTACTAGTTATATTTACTATTTTATATATAGCTCTTTTCTCTTTTTATTTTTAATACTAGGCCTTTTTATTATATAATAAAGTTACTATTAGTAACTACCAAATTAGAAAAAAGAGTATTAAATATAATATATAAATAAATAACTAGCTATTAAAAGATATACGCTAAGTTTAATTAAAAAAATAGTATATATTAAAATAGGTACGTAATAACTACTTAATACATTTATAGATTAGTATAATTTATTATTCTATATAGTAATTTATACTTATATATCTACTATTATAACTAATACTAAGTAGACATTTATATAAAAAATATTATATCTATAGTATACAGCGTAATATATAAAATAGTAAATTTTATTAACTATAGTACTAAACTTCTATATATCTAATAAACTATAAAATAAATAATCTACTAGTAATATATATATAGACTCTTATATTATAGATTCTAATATTATAGACTCTTATATTATAAACTTTTATATTATAGACTCTTACAGTGCGTCCTATAAAAAATATATATTAAATAAATAAATAAAAGAAATAATAAGAAAGTTTAAATTAACATAAGCAACTGTTTATAATTAGTATAAAATAATAATAGTACTTAGGCGACCTTTATTATAATACTTTATATTTTAAGTATAAAGACATACACATACTTCTCCTTTTTTAAAATCCCTTTTAGTCGCCCCGAGCCACCACAGCCACACTATTTATTTGATTAGTATATAAATATATAATACTTAATAATAGTATACTTAATATAATCTAAAAGTAGTATATAGTTATAGTAGTTATTACTAAAAAAATACAAACTTTAACTAAAGTATAAATAATAAAATAAAATATTTTATAAATTAAATAAGAAACTAATATTACTAATACTTTTAAATACCTACTAAATACTTAAAAGATAAGATAGTATATAATAATAGTTCTAAAAAGTCTATTATAAAAACTAATAACTTATAGGACTTTGATAAATAAATAAAATCTTTATATAAAAATAGTAAAATAACTGAAAAACTCTATATAAGAGTAGGCTAAATAACTTTAAGTATATTATAAAGTAATAGATACATAATATTATAAAAGCGTATTAAGTATATAAAATTTAAATATTAAGAGATTCTTTAAATGAGGCTATAAGAGCTATAAAGACATAATAGCTACTAAATTTAAAATAATATAAATAAATAACTTAGTATATAACTAAATAAAATAAAATATTATATATTAATTATTTTATTATTATTATAAAACCTTTAGATCTCTATTAAGACCGGTAGGACTGGGCCTATTTAGTTATTATTAATAATACTCTTTTTACTAACTATTTTATATTTTATAGCTATTGTGTCGAAGTTATTATATTTATTATTATTACTATTATATTAGCCTTAAATCTAGTGTAGTTAAAGTTATTTTAATTATTTATTATAAGTAGAAGATACTATTTCTATTTATAAATATAGTTTAGGTTAGTATTTATAATAATAAAAATTTTAAAATTTTTAGAGTCTTTCACTATTATAATCACGTAGGTTAATAATAATAATAATAATAATAATTATACTAGTATAACGTATACTTATTTATATTTACTATAAAACTAGAATTTATAGCTATTATATCTAGTATTTATTTTAGACCCTATTATTTATATCGACTGGGTCTTTTAGTAATATATTAAATTTTTATAAAAATTATTAGTAAAAGAGCGTTAGGTATAAAACTAAATTTAATTATATAAAAGGTACTATAAATATTATATTTATAGAATTATTTAACTATAATATATTTATAGTAAAGAAATAATATAACTATTACTAGTGTAGTAGGCTACTAATTATAATTTTTTATATTTTATATATATAGTATAACAAAGTATAATATTATAAATTAAATAAATTTAGTCCAAAAATTATATTTATTTATAATCTATCTAAATTAATATAGATCTAAATTATTAGTCTAATATTTAATTTATATTTAAATAAAATTAATAATAGATTTTATACTTTTAAGAACTTAGACTAAATTTATATTAAATTTTATTAAATTTTATTGCTTCTAAAGTCCTTAATAATCTTTTTAAATTATATCTAATAAACTTTTTTAATACTAAGCATAAAGGTATATATATACTTCTTCTTTTTTAAAATCCCTTTTAGTTACCTTAAGCTACTACAGCCACACAATTTGTTTAATTAATATATAAATATATATATCTAGTAAAAAGAGGTTCTCTCTTTTAGATATTTAGAGTAGAAAGTAAAAAAAGATAATTTAATAGTTTTTTAGTAATTTTTTATACTAGGCCTATTAGTACTTAATATATTTTTTAATTATATTTTTATTTACGCACTATTATATACGTCTAAATAAAAATTTATCTAAATAGTATCCCTTAAATTATTAGCGCTAATATATTATATTAAAAAGTCACTTCTAAGTATAAGTATAAAAGGCTTATTTATTCTTTTATATTTTATTTTTATTACGTTTTATCCCGGCTAGTAATATTATAGACTAATAATATTATTATAGACTTATTATATAATTTAAAATAATATTTTTTTATTTAATTTTATGTAAGCCTATACACTACTTATTAAACTTATTACTAAAATAATAATATTATAAGAGTTTACCTAGAGTAAGTAACGTATATATCTAGCTTACTTAGTAGTTTTATAAAATAAAAAAAAAGCTATACCTATTATTATTAGCACCTACGCCGCCTATAAGTAAAAAAAAATACTTACTATTTAGTTAGTAACACTCACTAGATAAAAATAACAGTATATATTTACTTAATCTATATACCTTAATAAAACTTTTTAGAGTTTATAATAATTTTTTTTTAATTTTATAAGCGTACTACTAGATCTACCTTATTTTATTAGTTTACTTTTTAAATTATTTTATTATTTATAGTTTTATTAACTACGCTAGATCTGTTTACTATTTTTTAGTAACTATCTACTTCTATAAAACTTTTATTTTATTAGCCCGGAATCTATTTATATAAAATAGTAGTATATTAAAAAGGACTTTAAAGTAATTAAAAATAATATACTTAAAAAGACTATTTTTTATTAAAAAGTCGCGTACGCGTAAGTTAGCGTAAGACTTATTAATAAGCTATATATATATATTATATATATTTGTATACTAATTAAATAAATAGTATAGCTGTAGTAGCTTAGGGCGACTAAAAGGGGTTTTAAAAAAGAAAGAGTATATATATATCTTTATACTTAATATATTAAAAAATTTAGGTAAAGCTAAGTTAAAAAAGGTATAGCGCCTTATACTAGCGTACTAGCGCGCTTAGCGTACCCCCCCCCCTAAAAAAAAATATTAAGTTGTAAAACTTTAGTATAAAAAATTTAGTACGGAAACTATATTTATTAAAAAAAATATATATATAGGGTGCAGCTATTACTACTACCTATATATTTCTCTTTTATTTTCTTTTATAGTTAATACAGCGTTTATTAAATAAAAAAAATACTTACTAAAATATTATTTTTTTTCTTTAAAGGTCCTAATACTACTCCTATTCCTTCTCTTATTAACGCTAATAATAAGATAATTTTAATTAATTTTAAGGCTTCTAAAATAGTATATAGTATAATTACTTAAGCTCTTTCTATTATATTTTTTTACTTAGTAATAGGTAATAAAGATACGACTCTAGTAAATACTCGTAAGTATAAGTACCTTATCTATCTAGAGGTAACTAATAGAAAAGAGGTAAATTCTAAGATTATAGCTATATTTACTAAAATTATAGCTATATTTAACTATAAGTATAGCCCTACAGACAAGATAGTAGCCCTATTAATTAAAAAAGTAGTTAAAGTATTAAATATTAGGTTAGCAGTATTAGTAGTTATAAAAAAATTATTAATAAAAGCGTATAGGGATATAGTAAAAATAAAAAAAATAAAAAAATATAATATATAATTTATAGTAGAGTTAATAAGTAAAATAAATATTTTATAGATACGACAGGTACTCCTTAGCGTAAGGAATATAAAGGCGAGAACGAAGGTAGTAGTAAAAGTAAAAATAAAGATATCTTAAGCGTAGAGCCTTTAGGGTAATAGATAATAAGTAAAAAATAGTAAAACCTTTAGTAGATAGAGATACTAAAAGTAATTAATATTTAAAAGTTTTAAGGGGGGCCTACTTATATAGGTGTATTTAGTGCGTAAACTAGATAGGCGTATAAAGTATACTTAATTATTATAGTTATCTTTATAGGTAAGAAAGGAGATATAATTATAAATAAAAAGTTAACTATTATTAAACGCTGTACTACCTATATATATAGGCGGAGCGAAAAGTAATAGGAATAAATATAACCTTTATTTTATTTTGTAAAAATAAAGTTAAAAAAGTAATTAATAGGTTACAACAGTAGTTATCGGCCTAAGCTATATATAAATAAAAAAATTATATTTTAATTAAATATAAAGTTTATTTTTACTTAGAGTATTACTACTACTAAAAGTAGTTAGTATTATAGGTAGTATAATAGGCGGTAATCTAGCTAAAATTAATATAGTAATAAAATAGTTAAAAAAAAAAACTTATAAAAATATAATATAGTAGGGTATTATTAAGTAAAAGTTAATAATATAGTATAAAATATAAAATAAAAAGCTAAACTTAGTTTAAGACTAGATATTTAGGTATATAGACTCTAGGTAATAGTTTAATAACTTTTTTTAGTCCTAAAATTTATATATTTAGTAATTCCCTAGACTAACTACGTTATATATAATTATAAATAGTAATTACTAATAATCTTAAAAATAATTATAAGTAGTTACTAATCTATAAATATATAATTAAAATATAAGTAGAGTGTTACTATATTATTATAGGTAAACGCGTTTTTACTTAAATATAAGTACTAAAATAAGTACGCCTACGCTAGCCTATACTAGTATTTTAGTATATATCTTTATTTTATTTTAGAATACTTAGTTAGCTTCTAATATATAGATTCTTATTAAATATTAATATTTAATATTTACTTTTAAGTCTTTATAATATAATCTACGTATTCTTTTACACCTATAAATAAAATACTTATAAAATAATACTGCGCGTAATAGACTACGTAAATACTAAATTTTAAAAATTTATATTTTATTAATTATATAGCTATAGTAAACTAATTCTCTATACTATATAAAACACCTATTAGTATAAATAAAATAGTAAAATCTTACGTAAAGACTCTATTTAAATAAACTAGTAATAGCGCTGTTTAAAAATTAACTAGTAATAGCGCTACTTAAAAACTGGCTAGTAATAATATTACTAATGAGTATAATACTTAAAAATTAATTTACTATATACTAGCTAAATTACTTTTTCGACACTTTGAGTATAAAGGTATATACATACTCCTCCTTTTTTTTAAAACCCCTTTTAGTCGCCCTAAGCTACCACAGCCACACTATTTATTCGATTAATATATAAATATATATATATATATACTAGCTAATAATATATTATATAATTAATTAAATAAATTACTTTTACTATTACTGCCGCGATCGTCTAATATAGTAAAAAAAATTATTTTTAAACTTAAGATTAGTAAGCTTTATAAAAATATAATTACTAAATTACTAAATATTTTTAATAATTTTAGTAAATAGTTTATAAATAGCGCTCTCGCTAAAAAGGTTAAAAAGAACCTAATAGTAAATACTAGTAAAGAATCTTTAAAAAATAATTACTATAATAATAACTTTAGTATCTTTTACTCTATTTTACTAAACGTTAGTAATAATAATAATAAAAATTTTAATATAATAACTATTACTAGTTAACTTATAATAGACTAGTAATTATAGTATAGCTTAATAGTTAACTATAAAGTATTTATTAGGTAAGCTAAAATTATAAAAACTAATATTTTATTATTTATTAAAATAGCTATTACGACTAATAAAAAGCACCCTAAAAAGAAATATAAGTATAAATATTTTATTTTAGCGCGCACCCTACCTAATAGATTACTTATATATAAGTATATTATTACTATTATCTTTTTAACTAATAACTTCTAAATAAGCGTCGCAGAATATCTAAAAGATTAGTTTATTATTATTTTAAAATACTTTTATTACTAGAATATATTACGTAGTAATTTAAATACGGTTAAATAAATAATTAAACTTATAAAATAGTTAGAAATAAAAATATAAAAACTATAATATATTACTAAAATAAATACAGTGTAACTAGAGCTATAAATTTAGTAATAAAAATAAAATTTTAATAGTATTTTTTTAACTAATTACTTATATTTATTAAAAGCGTAATAGTATAAGAAATAACGTATATATTCTATAAAAAAAATTAAATACTAAGTAGTAGCACTAACTAACTATTAATAAAACTCTTAGTAAAATTATTTAATATAGTAATAAATATAAGTAATATTTTAATATAATAACTTAAGAAGCGCGTAAACTATAATATAAACTAAAATACTTAAAAATATTAGTAACAGCTTTTTAAAGCGTTATAACTAATAATAAATTTTTATTAAAAAATAAAAAGTATAAAATAAATAATAAAATAAAAAGTAGAGAATAGTATTATATAAATTATTATAAAACTTTACGTTTTTAAATCTATTTAATAATAGTAGTAGTAATAGCTCTAGTAACTCTTATAGTTCTTTTTATTATAATAATATAAAATTAACGTTATTTAATAAAGCTTACTTTATATTTTATAAAAATTAATAGCAACGCGGTAGTATACTAAAATTAATAATTAATACTATTACCTCTAAAAAGAAGCACCGTTTAAATAATAAATAAAAAAATATTAATAAATTTAATAATACTACTAATAAAAATGTAAAGATATAAATTAAAAATATAAAAATAAAAATTTAGTAGTTATATAAGCTCTTCCCTAATAAATAGTTTAAAATTAAGTATTTTTATTAAATATATAAAGATCGCGTATTTCTCTATACCTACTACTACACTATTATAATATTAAATAACCTATATTAAAGTATATAAAAACTATATAATAACTTATAAAAAGTATTTAATTTAAGTAATTAGTAACTTACTGTATTTATAGAATTTAATTTTAATAAGTTATAATAATATAATAATACTATTTTAGGACTTTTTCGATATATTAAGTATAAAAATATATATATACTCCTCCTTCTTTAAAACCCCTTTTAGTCGCCCTAAGCTACTACAGCTATACTATTTATTTAATTAATATATAAATATATATATATAATAATAAACCCTTTAGTAAATAGTTAGTTTATTTTAAAAATAAAATAATATAAGTATATCTAGAATCCGCTTTAATAAAATTTAAAATTATAACTAATTTTAATTTATATTTAAAAGCTACTATAATAAGTATAGCCCTAGCTAATAAAATTTAAATATAATTTATTTAATAGTTATTCTAATATAAGTCTTTTTAAAATATTACCTATAAATAGTCTAAAAAGAAAAATACTAAAAATAATAAAAATAATAAAAAGTTTTCATAGGCCAGTGCTTTTTTTAGTAAAAAACTTAATTTTATTAATAAACGTAATTTTTTTATTAACCTAAATTACTATTTATTAAAAGAGTGTTTTCCTATTTAAGCTAAAAAAGTATATATATATTATTTAAAGTCTAACTATATACTTAACTAAAATTACCCTAAGTCTTATAAAAAGAGTTTAATAGTTTTAGTACCTACTAAATAGTTTTAAATAATAAATACTTAAAACGCTAATACTAATAACGCTTATAATAGTAACTATAATATTAGGTATTAAAGAAAAGTATAATTTTTAAAAATATTTATTCTTAAAAACTCTTATTTATATATAAGAAAAAGATTTTTAATATTATTTAGTATTATATTATAGTAGAGCAGCGTGGACTAATAAAATAATTAAGTTTATAATTATTTTTTATTTTACTAAGTAATATTTCCTATACAGCTTATAGTTTATAAAAATAATTTATTACTATTATAATATATAGCGTAATAAATTATTTATTTAATTATAATAAAAATTGACTAAATGAACTACCCTATAGCGCTTAGATAAAACTAAAAGTATAAGTTAATACGCATAATAAAATATTTGTTACTATATATATTTTTCTAAATAGTAATTATACTAAATAAATTATTAATACTAATTTTATATATACTTATAAGCTTTAGATAATTATAGTATAGAGTCTTATTATTTTAAAACTTACTAATAGTAATATTATAAGTAAGATAATATATATAACTAATATACGTATAAAATTTTTTTTAAATAAGTCTTTTATATTAAGAGTACCTAACTATTTAAAGAAAATATTCTATTTTCTAAATAAATTAAAACTAACTCTTTAATTCTTCTAATTAGGTTATTATATTACTAAATAGTTAAACTATTTTACTAATCTATTACCTAATTAAAACTAGTTTACTACACTAGACCTATTTAAATATAAATTTTTATCTTATCTAACTTTAAATAGTAATTTTTAGCCTAAAATTTTACTTATACCTTTAGATATAATCTATTTTATATAAAAATTTTAGCTTCTTATAGTTTTATATTAATTTTTTAGTAGTACCCCGTACTTTTAAAAATTTTACTTTTTATTAGTAACGTAGGTGCATTTAAAAAATACTTATAATAAAAGGAGGAATTAAATCTTTAATATATAAATAATAATAAAAATTTAAAGAATTTTATAAATCTAATATATTTTTAAATACTTATTTACTATACTATCCTACTATATAATAATTAAAAAATATATTTATAAAAACTAGTACTAGATTATAAATATTATTAGCTATAACTTTTTTAATTTAGCTTTACCTAACTTTTTTAATATATTAAATATAAAGGTATATATATACTTCTCCTCTTTTAAAATCCCTTTTAATTATTTTAAACTACTACAGCCACACTATTTATTTAATTAATATACTAATATATATTAGCTATAACGTAATAGTTAAATAATTATAGCTTAAAACTTATAACTCTTTATATAAGTAAAATAAAAATAATAATAATATTTAAGTTAAACTATTACTATAGTAATAATTTATACTAGTTTTTACCTATTAAAATAATATATAAAAAATATAGTAAGAGTTATACTAAAATAATTAAACTAAAAAATAAAGGCCGGGTTAATATAATAATTATTTTAATTAAAGCTATTATTATTAAAGTAACTATACTTTACTTATATACAGTAGTAGTCGTCTGTAATATTATAGGAAATAGAAAATAGTACAAAATAATAAATAATAATAGCTATATTTTAGTTAATTTCTTTTTCTCTTCCTCTTTACTATTTATATAATAGTTAGATAGGGGTTCTACGCGCTAGTATAAATTATATAATTATATAATTATAGCTATATAATTTATACGCTCCGTATTACTAGTAAATTTATTTAGGTTAATTACTCTATATATACTAGTAACTCTTTTTTTTATAGTAATACTATATAAATATTTTATTTTTTTATATCTTTATTCTCTTTTCTGTACGAGTATCCCTTTATTTTAATATATTTTTATATAACTAAATTATAGTCTGTTATTTACGCGTTATATAATAATAAAAAGTAAAATAGTATAGTATACTACTACTTATTAATTAAAATTATAGTAAACTAAAATAAGAAATTAATAACTTTATATATTACGCAAAAGTAAAGAGTAAAATTATAATAAATAAAAGTAAGAAGTTATTATATAATAGTTAAAGAGAGTTAGTCTAAAAATATATAGGATAGTAGTATATAAAAAAAAGTTTTTTTTTTCTATAATATTTTTTTTTTTTTAATTTTATTTATTATTATCTTTGTACGTAGTTTTAAATATTATTTTTTTTTTTTTTACTTTTTAGTTATCCTCTTTTATATAGAGTTAACTTCTAATAAAACTTTTAAAATAGCTTTTATCTTATATAAATAGTAGTAGTAGCTATAGTAATTATAATAAGTTATAATTATATTTAGCTTTACTTTTATATAGGCTTTTATTTTTAGTAAATAGATTTAGGTTACTATTTTTACTAAAATAGCTATTAATAGGATATTTTTATTAGTTTTATATATTAATATATATATATTTCCCTGTATAATTCTTTCTATATAGTAATATTTTATAAAATAATAAGCGCGTAGTATACTAGCTATCTTTATATAATATAGATATTATCTTATTTAGTAATACTAATTTAATTTTTTTTACTATAAAAATTATTTACTGTAAAGGCTATTTCTGTATACTTTTAGTTTAATTATATAGAGTTTTAAAGACGTAGCTATACGTATAAAGGTATAATAGTAATATTAAGCCTTTACTTTTTATAGAGTATTATATATTAGTAAAATACTAAAATAATATATATAGTTTTTATATATAGTAGTTATATAAAATTTAATATAAATATTATATTTAAGTTTTTTTTATCTTTTTTTTTATTTTTCCTTTATTAATATAAAAGAGGATTAGGAATATCCGGAAAAAAAAATCTCTTTTTATTTTTTTTTTATTTTTTTTAAGTATAATACTTTAAAAAATTTTCTTTTAATATTTATGTAATAAAGTAAAAGAATATAATATATAAAAAAGAAAAAAAATATACTAAAAAATAATTTATATAGTTATTTTTTTTTCTATCTATTGTCGTACGTATTAAATTATTTAGTAAATAAGTTATTTTAGATATCTAAATTCTTTATTTAGTATTATAACTTAGTTTAGTCTTTAAGTACTTATATAGAGATATTATATTTTTAAATATATTTTTTTTATAATAAATCTAGATTTATTTTTATTATACGTTTCTTATCTTTTTTTTATAGAGAAAGCTTCTTTTAGTATTATTATATTGTCTAGTTTATATAATATATAATTAATTATATAGTTTTAGCTTATAGTGCTAGTATATTTATATAAAATAGTTTAGTTTTAAAAAGAGTTATCCTTATCTTTTATACGGATAAAAGTTTAATAAAATATATAATTTAATATACTTTCTTTTATTTATAAATACGGGGAAGAGTTACGTAATATATAAAAGTATTTTTACGTAGTATAAGTTTAATAATACCTTAACCTCTTTATACGCTTTTACTAATTTATAGTAAATAAAGAAATCTAATTAATTACTAGTAATAAAGTAGTTAAACGAATTAATTAATTTAATTATATAATAGATAAAAAAATCTAATTAATTACTAGTAAAGAATAGTTAAATAAATTAATTAACTAACTACTAATTAGTATTAGGTAAATTATATTTTATTTATATAAAGTAGTAGTCGTCTGTAATATTATAAAAAATAGAAAATAGTATAAAATAATAAATAATAATAGTTATATCTTAGTTAATATTTTTTTTCTTCCTCTCTGCTATTTATATAATAGCTAGATAGGGGTTTTACGCACTAGTGCAGATTATATAATTATATAATTATAATTATATAATCTGTACGCTCCGTATTACTAGTAAATCTATTTAGGTTAACTACTCTATATATAATTATAAAAATAGTTTATTATAATCTAGACTCTATTATTTAAATAATACTAAAAAACTAAATATATTTTAAAATAAGTAATAATATAGACAATTTCTAATATATTTATATAACTTTTTTAGAAATTAAATAGATTATCGTTGCAGCTATATAAGCTAACTTTAATAAACTTTATTTAAAACTTAATTAACTACACCTTATAATTAATAAAATTAAATAAAAATTACTAAAATAATTCTATTATATTACTAATTTATAAAATTTTAAAAAAGTTACTAAACTGTCCCCGTATCGATAGAGTATTAACTATAAAATATATTTAAAAGAAAATAGTTAACTAACTATATAATACTATTATAGAGTATTATATAAAAAACTAAAATAATTAAAACCTATATATAGACTAAAATAATAAAAAAATATATTTATAAAAGTAATTTTTTATTTACTACTTTACTACTAGTTATTAAGAAGTCTAAAAAAAATATCTATATATATATTAACTATCGTCTCCTTAATAAAATTATAGTTAAAAATTATAATACTTTATTAATACTAAAAAAAATAATTACTAATATAAATAAAGTATATATGTCTTTTAAGTTTAATATTATTATAGTATTTAATAAAATCTAAATTAAAAAAGATAATAAGTATAAAACTATTTTCCTTACATAGTTTAGTTTATTTAAATATATATAAAAATATATATATACTCCATTTTTTTTAAAACTCCTTTCAGTTGCCCCGAGCTACTATAGCTATACTATTTATTTAATTAATATATAAATATAATTAAATATATAATTATACTTTTTAGATTTTTTAAAACCTCTTTTAGTTATTTTAAATTACTATAGCCACACTACTTTATTTAAATAATATATAAATATATATACTTTTTAGATTATGTAATACTTCTAATATTTTTTAATATTATATTAATTAGTTACTATATAATTACTTAAACGACTTTTATTTTACGTATCTAAATAATATTATTATCTTTAATAAAAATAATAAGAATTATGAATAATATTATTTTTAAATATTATATAAACTCCGTAAAGCTAGACTATATTTTAATATTAATTAATATAAATTATTTATTTAACGCGTTAGCTATTTTAGTATAATACTAGTAGTAAATAGATTAAAAATAGATCTAGCTAAAATTACAATAGCTGTAGAGTAGTAGTAACCTAAAATAATTAAAAATATTTAAATATTTATTAAATTTATAAACTTTTACTAAATAATTTATATACTACTTTATTTAAATTATAAAACTACTAATTAATTTAATATACAGCATTAGAGGAAAAATTATACTAATACCTATTACTAAAAAAACTTTTAAGTAACTTAAATACGCCTTTATTAATACTCTAATACTTACTTACTTTAATTCTAATATATATATAATTATAAAGACTATCGCGTCCGATTAAATTATTACTAATATATATATATTTTTTTTTTAATAATAAAGGCATATATATACTCCTCCTTTTTTAAAACCCCTTTTAGTCGCCCCGAGCCACTACAGCCACACTATTTATTTAATTAATATACTAATATATATTTTTTTAGTATATAAATAATATTCTATAGCCTATTACTTTTTTTTAATAAAAATAAAATCTGTAAAGCTTATCTACTCTATTTATAATAAAAAGCTTATAATAATTATCTACGTCTTTAAAAAGTAGTAATCTAAGCTTACTAGTATACATAACCCTATAAAGGTATTTTTTAATTATAAAGCTTTAAAATACTTTATAATAATTAAATAGTTAAATTACTAGTAAGTCTAATAGACTAAATTCTTATTAGAATTTAATTTTATAATTAAATATAGGTCTGGTAAGAAAGGTATAAACCCTAATATATTAATATAATAAACTAAAAACGTTCCCGTAAATATATATCAAAAAGTAAAAGTACGCCCAGACCTCGATCCAGGGGTCCGTAAATATATATAATAATTAAATATAGTACTAATAGTAGGTATTATTATCTTTTAAATAATTTAAATTATTTATATACACTATACACGCCGTATATACTACGTATAATAGTAGTTTCTAATACGCTATATACTTAGTTAAAATTTTAATAAATATAATAAAATTAAATACTATAAACTTATTTTAATAAGTCTATAAAATTAGTAAAGAGCTATTAATTTTTAATAGTTATAATAAGAATATTACTTTAAAACTTTATAATAGTTATAAGAATACTAATAATATAGACCTATTAGTATTACTTAAAGTAATTAATCTCTATAATAATATTATTAAAACTATAGTTACTACTATAAAGAGCGGTATACGCCGTATACCTTATTAACTCTATTATAAATAAAGTATTTATATAAAGTTATAAGACTATTGTCTTAATAATAACTTATTATATATTAATAATAAGGTTTTTATTTTATATAATAAAGAGCTCTATACGCGTATTATATAACTATACTATAATAACTATACTACTAGATATAATAGTAAGTATAAAACATATATATAACTATTATAATATTACTACTAGTTATACTATATAAATAGCGTTGCCCGCTATATACGTAACTACTTTATTTATTTTAAAATAAAATTAAGATATAAGAGTAAGTACGGCCTCCTATACTTACTACTTATATTAAATATATATTAGATAAGTATATTTATTAATTTTATTACGTTACTACGTAAAAGTTACTATAATAGTTATAATTATAAATATATTATAGTCCTAGTTAACTAACTATATAAAAAAAAAGTTTTTACCTTTAATATTTTTTAATACTAAAGCTTATATCCCTCTTAGGTAAAAGGTAATAAAAGGCCCTACTTAGGTAACTTAAGTATTAAAAACTCTATTATATTTACTAGAATTAATATATAAAGTTTACTATTACTTTAATAGTTTTTATTTAATATAGTTTAATCTAGTTCTATAATATTATATTTTTTAGAGAGCTAAGACTCTTAATATAAAATTTTTCTACTACTATTACTAGCAGCTTTCTCTAATACTTAATAACCTAATAATAATAATCTTTTTACTAACTTTTTTTTAATAAAAACAATTTTGCTCCTAATAAAGGCTTTTAATAAAGAATCCCTAGTAAAGTACTAATTAATTTAAACCTCTTTAAGCGCCTCTACTAGTTATAATTTAAAAAATTATATACTTTAAAATACTATTACTACTACTACTACTACCTACTATAAGTACTTATACTTAGCGACCCTTTTACGCTTTTACTTTTACCTAATCCCTCTTTTTATACGTATATAAGTATATACTTTATATTTATTTTAGCTATAGCTTAAAATTATTAATTCTATTCTTATAGTATACTACTAGCTCCTTTATACTTTTAGTAACGATTATTATACGCTTTTAAAATAATCTATTAATAGCGTTATATAAGGTAGTAAAGGTGTCTATTTAGTATATATATTACTTATAAATAGTTATATTACTATATACTTAAGTAATAATATTAATTTTAAATATAGATGTATAAAGGTATATATATACTCCTCCTTTTTTAAACCCCCTTTTGGGTCGCCCCGAGCTACCACAGCTACACTTTTTATTTAATTAATATACAAATATAATATTTAAATATAGTAAGAACTACTATATCTAACTAAAAAAAAGTATACGCGCTATTTAGACTAAACAAAATTACTTTTATATAATTTAATATTTTTAATTCTTAATTTAGTAATCTATAAAGTATAAAAATATAAGTATTTATATATAGCTATATAGAGGTTATATAAAGAGTTTACTTATATTTTATCTCTTAATACTTTATTAGTCTTAATAGTAAAATACAGATACTATTTAAACTTCTTAGTATTAAATATAGTAATTAGGCAATATTAATAATAAAAAAGTTATAGAAGTTTTTATATAATTTTTTTACTATTTATATAATACGTGTAAGTAATTATATTATATTACCTACTCCCTATAGTATCCGCTAAGTACTTACTAATATAGGCTACTAGTTTAATACTAACTGCTAACCTACTAGTATACTTATTATTTAATTAAGTAGCTATTTAAATAGATATTATCCTTTAAAGTTAACTCTTATTAGAAGTTAACTTTTAATTATTACGTATATAGTTTAGTACTTAATAAAGTTCTCTTATTACGTTTATACTTCTAGATTAAGGTTTAGGCGTACTTTTACTTTTCGACTAAAGTTTATATTTAGACTTTTATTAAATACGTCTAGTATAAAGAGAATTACTTATTAGAGTTTATAACTAATTATAGTATATAATTTATATTTTAATTTTAAAAATAATTATATAAAAAATTTAGTATAATACTAAAACTATCTTTTTTTTTCTAATAAAGTTACTATTAGTAACTATCTAATTAGGAAGGAAAGTGTTATATATATTATAGAACCTAATAATCGGCTCTTAAAAGTACTACGCTAAGTTTAATTAAAAAAAGTAATACTAAGATAGGTACGTAATAACTACTTAATAGTACTTAATAGATTTATAGCTTAGTATAGTGTATTACTCTATATAGTAACTTATACTAATGTATCTACTATTATAAACTAATACTAACTAGATATTTATACCGAAAAGAATATTAATATATTATAATTATAATACGTATTATAGTGTCTAAAATACTATTTTTTAATAATAGTATACTACTACTTTATAACTAAAATACGCGCTCTTAGCACATTAAAAAATAAAATTTTTGTAAAATATATATATTAAACTTACTTTAGCCTATACTATAAAATAGGTTAAATACTTTAAGTTTTTAAATTAAACTACGTAAATAAGAAATGTAAAGTTATAAATATATTTAATATAATTAAAATACTACTATTTATCTTAACAGGCAACCTGTAAAAATTAATATTTAAAAAAATAATTTTATATTTATAGGCACAGAGTTACTAAAAAGGGCTAAAAAAAAACTATTTAAATAAGTAAAAAAGCGAAAAATCCGCCGCTTATAGGCGCTACTAAGTAAAAAGAAAATACTAAAATTACTATAACTACACTATTATAGAAAATAGTTAATTAATAAAAATAAGTTATAAGAGAAAAGCGCCGGTAACTATAGCGCTAGTAATAATAATACTAATAGTAGTAATTATAGGGCGCTAAAGTATAAAGACAGTATAGTTCTTTAATAAATAAATAAAAGCCTTATAAGTAATAGTCTAAGGCGTAGAGAGTATATATAATTCTAAATAGAATAATATAAAATATAAATTACTAGTATATAAAAGAGAGCTGTAGGTTAATACTATAAAGAATCTCTAAAGGTAAATAAAATAAAGTTTTTAAAAAGAGGATAATAAATAGCTAGTATAAGAGAATATAAATAAATAGCTTAGTATATAACTAAATAAAATAAAATATTCTATATTAATTATTTAATTATAACTCTAAAACCTTTAGGTCTCTGTTAAAACTAGACTAAAACTATTTATAGCCTTCTATATAAAAATAGATAAATAAATAAAAATTACTAATTAAGTATTAAAAGTTTATTTACGCTACTTTATAAATTATAAGTAAAATAACTAAATATAGTTACTCCCTGTTATAATATTTAAAATAAATAGTAGTATTATATTAATAAATATAATACTATTTAAGACTATAAAAAAAATTTTACTATATATAAGTACTAAACCTCTTAGTATACTACTAAAAAATAAAAAGTAATATATAACGTGTAAGCTATAAATAGACTTCTTATATATATAGACTATATAAGATAATAACTATATTTAATACTAATATTGATATAGATAAAAATAAAAAATATACTAATAATTAATAACTACTAGCCCGAGAAATCTATATAGATAACTAAATTATACTTAATACGCGTAATATCTATACGCGTTACTTTAAAAAATAAAAAAATAAAAACCTTAAACTATTTAAAGTTATAAATATTTATAATAAATAACTAAATTATTACTATAGTATAGGCTAAAATTTTAAACTTAACTTTACTAGTTATACTATACTTATAAATATTTATCTATAGTTTTACCTATAGTTATTTTACTTATAAAATATAATACTACTACTAAAATAGTAATAAAAGCTATAAGAACTAATTACTATAAAAGAAAGTTTACTAGTTTATAACGTTATAACGATACTTAATTATAAAATTAATAAATATATAATTAACTTTAATACTAGTTATAGAGACTTACTAAAAATTTTTTTTAAATAGAAAAATTTTAATAACCCTAATAAATAATTTTATTTTAATATTATAGATAATAAAAAATACTTTATAAAGTACTACCGTGTCACGGAGACTTAAAAAGTAGATATTAAATATTAATATTTAATAAAAATCTACGTATAGGGAACTTGCTAGGTGCCCTAGAGTAAGGTAAAAGTATATACTAAGATACTAGTTTCGCTAGCGTAGGCGTATCTATTTTAGCATTTATACTTAAGTAAAGAGCACTTTTATACCTATAATATTATTCCCCCCTTTAAGAAGCTTTATTTTTAAAACTTTATAATTAGTCTTATATATTTTTAACTTTTATATAATAGAGTAGAGTTAGACGCTTATAAAAATAAAATATTTTTATTAGAGTGGTAAAACGCGTAACTACTTAAATAATAAGCTATAAAACTATTTTTATTATAACCTAACTATTAGAGTTATAAATATAATAGGTAAGTATAGTTCCTTTTATCTATTACTTATACCTCTAAGAGAGCTCTTTGTACTAAGCTATATTATTTTTATAATTCTATTATACTACTTATCTACTAGTTATATTTTATTATTTATTAATTATCCGTTAATTATCTACTAAATTATTTTTAGTCTTCTACTATTATTTATTATTAGTTAATTATTTATTTATTATAATCTAGGCGATAGCTATTTATATATTATAAGTCTTTAAAAAAGATATACTTAATTATTAAGGCGTTTATAAGTGACGCCGGTAGTACTCTATAAAGTATTTTTAATAGTCTATAATATTAAAGTAAAGCTGCTAGTTAGGATTATTAAAATCCTCCTATTTAATAAGAAACTTTAGTAAGCTTTTACAACTAGTATTAAAATTAATTATATATTTATTAATTTTATAATTAAGTATTGCTTTAATATTATAAACTAGTAAATCTTCTTTTATAGTAACCGGCTCTTATAGTTTTTACTACTATTTTAGTAATAGTATTATATTTTATAAATATAGTAATTATAAGTAAAACTATAAATAAATATTTTTAAGCGTAGCGTAATTAGTAAAGTTAAGTTTAAAAACTTAACTTATACTGCAGTAGTTATCCGGTTACTTATTATAAATATTTATAACTTTAAATAATCTAAGATTTTTATTCTTTAGTCTTTTAAAGTAATATATATAAATATTACGCGCGTTAAATATAACCTAATTACTTATATAGATTCCTAGGGCTAGTAATTATTAGTTATTAGCATATTTTTTTATTTTTACTTATACTTACGTTAGTACTAGGCGTAGTTATTATCTTATATAGTCTGTATATATAAAAAGTTTATTTATAGCTTACGTATTACGTATTACCTTCTATCCTTTTAGTAGTATATTAGAAGGTTTAATACCTATATATAGTAAATATTTCTTTATAGCTTTAAATAGTATTATATTTATTAATATAATACTACTATTTGCTTTAAACTTTATAATAGATAATAGCTCTATTTAGTTATTTTATTTATAATTAATAAAGCAGCGTAAATAAACTTTTTATACTTAATTAGTAATTTTTATTTATTTATTTATTTTTAAGTAAAAGGCTATAAATAACTTTAGCGTCGTGCTAACTCTTTTATATAATTATTTTTAAAACTAAAACGTAAATTACGTACTATAATTAGTTATAAACTTTAATAAGTACTCCTCTTTACGCTAGACGTATTTAATAAAAGTTTAAATATAAGCTTTAGTATTAAGAAACGTTAAAAGTATAAATTTCTTTTTTTTAGATAGTCGGTTAACTAAAACTATAATATATTTATAATTATAACTATTATAGTAACTTCTAAGTAGTAATATAATAAAGTTAATAGATATACTTATCTAATAAGTATCTACTATAAATTAAAAGTATAATAAGTTATACTTACCTTTACGTTTTAATTTAGTTCTAGTATAAATAAGATAGTTACGTATATATTACGCGACGCTATTTATATAGTATAGCTAATAATAGTATTATAATAATCGCGTATATATTTTATACTTATTATTATATTTAGCAGCGTAGTTATTATAATATAATTATATAATACGCGTGTAAAGCTCCTTATTATATAAAATAAAGACCTTATTATTAATATATAATAGATTGTTATCGAGGCGGCAGTCTTATAACTTAATATAAATATCTTATTTATAATAAAATTAATAAGGTATACGGCGCGCGCCGCTCTCTATAATATTAACTATAGCTTTAATAATATTATTATAGAGGCTTGTTACTTTAAATAGCCTTAATAGGTCTATATTATTAGCGTCCTTATAACTATTATAAAATTTTAAAGTAGTATTCTTATTTTAACTATTAGAAATAAATAGCTTTTTACTAATTTTATAAATCTATTAAAATAAGTTTATAATATCTAACTCTATTATATCTATTAAGATTTTAGTTAAGTATATAATATATTAGAAACTACTATTATACGCGACGTACGCGGCGTATATAAGTAGTTTAAATTATTTAGAAGGTAATAGTACCTGCCGTTAATACTATATTTAATTATTATATATATTTATAGAAACGTCTCTAGTTTATTATATTAATATATTAAACTTTATATCTTTCTTACCGGGCCTATATTTAATTATAAAGTTAAATTCTAATAAGAATTTAGCCTATTAGGCTTATTAGTACTGTAATTTAACTATTTAGTTATTATAAAGTATTCTAAAGTGTTATAATTAGAGAACACCTCTATAAAGTTAAGTATACTAGTAAGTTTAAGTTACTACTTTTTAAAGGCGCGGATAATTACTATAAGTTTTTTATTATAAATAGAGTAGTTAAGTTCTACGGGTTTTATCTTTATTAAAAAAAAGATAATAGGTTATAAGACGTTATTTTTATACTATAAGAGTATACTAGTAATAACCTAATTAAATATATTAGTTTTAATAATCGTGTACGCGTTAGAATTAAAATAAATAAGTATTAAAGCATTAATAAAAGCGTATTTAAATTACTTAAAGACTCTTTTTATAGCTAGTATTAATATAATCCTCTCTATAGCGCTGTTACGCGTTAATTTAATTAGTAGCCGTATAACTTAAGAAAAATAATATATAAATTACTAATAAAAGTTTATAAACCTAATAAATACTTAAATATTTTTAACTATTTTAGGTTACTGCTACTCTATAATAGCTTTAATTTTAGCTAGGTCTATCTCTAACCTATTTATTAATAAGATTATACTAAGATAACTAACGCGTTAAATAAAAAACTTATATTTATTAATATTAAAGTATAGTTTAGCTTCGCGGAGTTTATATAGTACTTAAAGATAATATTATTTATAGTTTTTATTATTTTTATTAAAGATAATAATATTATTTAAGTACGTAAAGTAGAAATTGTCTAAATACTTATATAGTAGTTAATTAATATAGTATTAAAAAGTACTAGAAGCGTTATATAATCTAAAGGGTATAATTACGTATTTAAATAAACTAAATTTTATAAGAAAGGCTATTTTATATTTATTACCTTTTTTAATTTTAATTTTATTAAATACTATAATAATATCGAACTTAAAAAAAATACGTACTTTATTTATATAAGTAAGTATTTCTTTTAGCTTTAACATGGTGTTATAATCTTTAATTATAATTTTATTAAGGTAATAATAATTAACGTATATACGGATACCGCTTTTAGGTTTTTTAATAATTAGTAATAGAATAGTAAATAGCGAATTACTTTTATATATATAACCTTTTACTATCTTAGTCTAGACGTAGATTTTAATAATTTTAACTTTTTTACGTAATACGCTAAAGTAGCGTTATACTATTAATTAACTACCCTCCTTTAAGTATATTTTATAATTAATACTTAATTATTAGGGCGGTAGTTTAACTATTTTTTTAAAATTCTAAAAATTAGCGATATAATAAAATTATTTTAGTAATCTTTATTTAATTTTATTAATAGTAAGCGGCGGTCTATCTATTTTTAAATAAAACTTATTAAAGTTAGCTTAGGTAGCTGCAGTAGCGATATACTTAGTTTCTATAAAAGTTATATAAATATATTAAGCGTTATTTACGTCGTTACTTATTTTAAGACGTATTTAGTTTTCTAGTATTATCTAGATAATAAAATCTAAGTTGCGGTAAACTATCTTTATAGTAGTTTTAGTTAAAATAATTACTATATTAATACTATTCTTATCTTTAGGTTTAATTATTTTAATATAACTATTGCCGTACTAGTTACACGTTACTTTAATAGGTAAAGACTAGTATAAATAGTTACTATAGTAATAGTTTAATTTAAATACTATTATTCTTTTACTTTATTTATATAAGAAATTATAAGCCTTAAGCTATAATTATCTAACTATTACGTTATAACTAATAATATCTATAATCTAGTACTAATTTTTATTAATATATCTTCTAATTACTATACGTATTTTAGTTATATATATTATCTTGCCTATAACGTTACTATTAGTAAGTTTTAAAATAATAGAGCTCTATACTATAATTATCTAGAGCTTATAAGCGCATATAAAATTAGTGCTAACAATTTATTTAGTATATTTATTATTTAGAAAAATATATATAGTAACTAACGTTTTATTAAATATATTAATCTATACCTTTAGCTTTATTTAGGCACTATAAGGTAGCTTACTTAGTAGATTTTTATTATAATTAGGCGGGTAATTTATTACGCCGTATACTATAATAGTAGTAAGTTATTCTTTTTATAAACTATAAGCCGTATAGTAAATATTACTTAATAAAATAAAAAATAATTATAAGTTTAATTAACTTATTAGCGCACGTTACTTTACTATAAGGTAATACTAAAAGGTATTAAAGATTTTCTTTTTATACGCAGATAAGGGTCTCTAAAAATAATTATTTTTAAAAACTATACTTTTCCCTAATACCTAACGTTATAGTTACTATTATAAACGTTATTAGTATTAATATCTTAAATATCTATTATTTAAAACTCTTTAGTAGGTACTAAAATTATTAAGCCCCTTTTATAAAACTTAGACTAATTTTAGTTAAGTATATAGCTAGACTTTAAATAGTATATATATACTTTCTTAGTTTAGATAGCGTAAAACTCTTTTAATAAGTAGTAATTTAGGTTAATAAAGGGATTACGTGTATTAATAAAGTTAGGCTTTCTTTTAATAAGAGCGCCGGCCTATAAAAACTGCTTATTATTTTTATTATTCTTATTATTCTTTTTTTTAGGCTTTTTATAGACGACGTTCTTAAAAGTCTTATATTAAAATAACTATTAAATAAATTATATTTAAATCTTGTTAGCCGGGGCTACGCTTATTATAATAGCTTTTAAACGTAGGTTAAAATTAGTTATAGTTTTAAACTTTATTAAAGCGGGTTTTAAGTATACTTATATCGCCTTATTTTTAAAACGCGCTAACTATTTACTAAAGAGTTTATTATTATATTATTATAATTTACTAAAGTCGAATTCTATAAGCGCGGTAAGTTATTAATTAATTAAACTAAATATTTTTTATAAATTATTATACAGTTCTTGTATACTTTAATATAAATTATTTAATATTATAATAGCGTAGTTATAAATATAAATAAGCGCGTAATTTTTATATACCTAATAAAAATATTTAATTTTAAACTACTTATTAGGAAAGAGTTTATATAATTACTAAAACTTAGTTTTTACGTTTTTAATTTATATATTTAAATCCTTATTAGCGGCGCTGCTAAACTTATTAATATTCTTTTATTTATTATTTAAATAACACTTCTTTTTAAAAATAGTAATACTAACTACTAATACTAGTATATTACTATATTTATTAGGTTAACTATACTCTACTTATACGGAGTAGTAGTCGTCTATAATATTATAAAAAATAGGAAATAGTATAAAATAATAAATAATAATAGCTATATTTTAGTTTTTAATCTTTTCTTCCTCTCTACTATTTATATAATAGCTAGATAGGGGTTTTTATGCGTTAGTATAAATTATATAATTATATAATTATAGCTATATAATTTATACGCTCCGTATTACTAGTAAATTTATTTAAGTTAACTACTTTATATATACTAGTAACTCTTCTTTTTATAGTAATACTATATAAATACTTTATTTTTTTATATCTCTATTCTCTTTTCTATACAAGTATCCTTTTATTTTAATATATTTTTATATAGCTAAATTATAGTCTATTATTCGCGCGTTATACAATAATAAGAAATAAAATAATATAGTATATTACTACTTATTAATTAAAATTATAGTAAACTAAAGTAAAGAGTTAATAATTTTATATATTACGCGAAAGTAAAGAGTAAAATTATAGTAAATAAAAGTAAGGAGTTATTATATAATAGTTAAAGAGGGTTAGTCTAAAGATATATAAAATAGTAGTATATAAAAAAAAGTTTTTTTTTCTCTATAATATTTTTTTTTTTTAATTTTATCTATTATTATCTCCGTACGTAGTTTTAGATATTATTTTTTTCTTTTTTAACTTCCTAATTATCTTCTTTTATATAAAATTAACCTCTAATAGAACTTCTAAAATAGTTCTTATTTTATATAAATAGTAGTAGCAGCTATAATAATTATAATAAATTATAATTATACTTAGTTTTACTCTTATACGGGCTTTTATTTTTAGTAAATAAATTTAAGTTACTATTTTTACTAAAATAACTATTAATAAGATATTCTTATTAGCTTTATATATTAATATATATATATATCCCTGTATAATTCTTTTTATATAATAATATTTTATAGGATAATAAGCGCGCAGTATACTAATTACTTTTATATAATATAAATATTATTTTACTTAATAATACTAACTTAATTTTCTTTACCGTAAAAATTATCTACTATAAAAACTATTTTTATATATTTTTAATATAGTCGCGTAGAGTTCTAGAGCTATAACTATATATATAAAAATATAATAGTAATACTAGACTTTTACCCTTTATAGAGTATTATATATTAGTAAAATACTAAAATAATATATACAGTTTCTACATATAGTAATTATATAAAATCTAGTATAAATATTATATTTAAATTTTTTTATCTTTTTTTTTATTTTTCTTTTATTAATATAGAGGAGGATTAGGGATATTTAGAAGAAAAAGAGAAATTTTTTTTTTCTTTTATTTTCTTTAAGTATAATATTTTAAAAAAATTTTCTTTTAATATTTATGCGGTAAAGTAAAAGAATATAATATATAAAAAAAAAAATATACTAAAAAATAATTTATATAATTATTTTTTTTTATTATCTATTACTGTATGCATTAAGTTATTTAGTAAATAAATTATTTTAAATATTTAAATTCTCTATTTAGTATTATAACTTAGTTTAGTCTTTAAGTACTTATATAAAGATATTATATTTTTAAATATATTTTTTTTATAATAAATCTAGATCTGTCTTTATTATACACTTTTTATTTTTTTTTATAAAAAAAATTTTTTTTAGTACTATTATATTGTCCGGTTTATATAATATATAATTAATTATATAGTTTTAGCTTACGGTGCTAGTATATTTATATAAAATAATTTAGTTTTAAAAAAAATTATCTTTATCTTTTATACAGATAAGGGTTTAATAAAATATATAATTTAATATACTTTTTTCTATCTACAGATACGGGAAAGAGTTACGTAATATATAAAAATATTTTTATATAATATAAGTTTAATAATATTTTAACCTTTTTATACGCCCTTACTAATTTACGGTAAATAAAAAAATTTAATTAATTATTAGTAATAAAGTAGTTAAACAAATTTATTAACTAACTATATAGTAAATAAAGAAATCTAATTAACTATTAGTAATAAGTAATTAAATAAATTAATTAATTAACTACTAATTAGTATTAAATTAACTATACTCTATTTATACAGAGTAGTACTTGTTTATAATATTATAAAAAATAAAAAATAGTATAAAATAATAAATAATAATAACTATATTTTAGTTTTTAATCTTTTCTTCCTCTCTACTATTTATATAATAACTAAATAGGGGTTCCTACGCGCTAGTGTAGATTATATAATTATATAATTATAGTTATATAATTTATACGCTCCGTATTGCTAGCGAATCTATTTAGGTTAACTATTTTATATATAATATTACTATTAATCTTTATAAGATATAAAGTAAATTTTATTAAATAATATTAACTCTATATTACTGTAGTAAAAAGAATTATTAGAGTTACTAGAATTATTACTACTATTATTATTAAACGGGTCTAAGAATATAAGATTTTATAATAACTTATATAGCACTATTCTCTATTTCTTATTTTTATTCTTTTTTTTACGCTTTTTATTCTTTTAAAAAATTTATTATTAGTTATAATACTACAGAAAGCTTTTACTAATATTTTTAAATATTTTAGTTTATTTTAGAGTTTACGCACTTTTTAAATTACTATAATAAAATATTACTTATATTTATTATTATATTAGATCGCCTTACTAAGAGTTTTATTAGTAGTTAATTAACGTTACTATTTAGTATTTAGTTTCTTTTATAGGGTATACGCGTTGTCCTTTACGCTATTACGCTTTTAATAAATATAAGTAACTAACTAAAAAGTACTATTAAGGTTTTATTCTTATTACTAAATTTATAGCTTTAGTTACACTATATTTATTTTAGTAGTATATTATAGTTTTTACGTTTTTACTTTAAACTATTTTATAAATTTAATTATTTATTTAACTGCGTTTAGGTTACCGCGTAATATACTCTAATAGTAAAAATATTTTAAAATAGTAGTAAACTAATTTTTTAGATATTTTACTATACTTACCTAAAGGTTATTAGTAGAAGAGATAGTAGTAATAATATATTTATTTATAAATTATTTATTAGATAGGATACGCGCTAGGATAAAGTATTTATACTTAAGTTTTTTTTTAGAGTATTCTTTGTTAGTTATAATAAATGTCTTAATAAATAATAAAATATTAGCTTTTATAGCCTTAGCTTATTTAATAAATACTTTATAGTTAATTATAAAGCTATATTATAATTATTAATCTATTATAGGTCGACTGGTAATAGTTATTATATTAAAATTTTTATTATTATTATTACTAATATTCAGTAAAATAGGGTAGGAGACGCTAAAGCTACTCTTATAGTAATTATTTTTTAAGGGTCTTTTACTAGTATTTACTATTAGATTTTTTTTAATCTTTTTAATAAAAGAGCTATTTATAAACTATTTACTAAAGTTATAAATAGGATTTAGTAATCTAATAATTATACTCTTATAGGGTTTACTAATTTTAAGTTTAAAAATAATTTTTTTTACTATATTAGGCGATCGCGGCGGCGATAGTAAAGGTTATTTATTTAATTAATTATATAATATATTATTAGCTAGCGTATACTAGATTAATTTTTAGATATTATATTTTTTAGCAGCGCTATTACTAACTAGTCTCTAAATAGCGCTATTACTAGCTAATTTTTAGTCGGCGCTATTACTAGTCTATTTAGATAAGGTCTTTACGTAAGATTTTACTATCTTATCTATACTAATAGGCGTTTTATATAGTATAAAAAATTAGTCTACTATAGCTATATAATTAGTAAAGTATAGATTTTTAAAATCTAGCGTTTATATAGTTTATTACGTAAAGTGTTATTTTATAAGCGCCTTATTTATAAGCGTAAAAAAATATATAGATTATATTATAGAGATTTAAAAAATAAATATTAAATATTAATATTTAATAAAAATTTACGTATAGGGAGCTTACTAGGTATTTTAAAATAAAGTAAGAGTATATACTAAAACGCTAGTTTTACTAGCGTAGGCGTATCTGTCTTAGCGCTCGTACCTAAGTAAGGGGCGCCTTTATACCTATAATATACCAACGTTACTAAAAAACATTTTAATAATTAAGTATATCCTTTTTAAAGACTTATAATATATAAATAGCTATCGCCTAGCTTATAATAAATAAATAAATAACTAATAATAAATAACTAATAAATAATTAATAGATAATTAAGGACTAGTAATATATAATTAACAGATAATATAATATAATTAGTAAATAAGTAGTATAAAAAAACCGTAAGGATAATATAACTTAGTATAAAAGGCTTTTTTAAAGGTATAAGTAGTAAATAAAAAAAGCTAAACTTATCTATTATACTCTATAACTCTAATAGTTAGGTTATAGATAAAAGTAGTTTTATAGCTTACTATTTAAATAACTATATATTTTACTATTTTAATAAGAATGTTTTACTTTTATAAGCGTCTAACTCTACTTTACTATATTAAAGTTAAAAATATATAGGACTAAATATAAAGTTTTAAATATAAAACTTTTTAAAAAGGGGAATAGTATTATAGGTAAATACGCTTTTACTTAAGTATAAGCGCTAAAATAGGTATACTTACACTAGCCTACGCTAGCGTTTTAATATATACTTTTATTTTACTTTAAGATATCTAGTTAGCTCCTTATATATAGATTCTTATTAAATATTAATATTTAATATTTACTTTCAATCCTCCGTAATATATATTTAATAGAGTATTTTACTCTTACAAAAAAAAAGAAGTGTAACTTTTAAAAATTTAAAATTTATACTACCTATATATAGCCTTAGTATATATAAACTATTTAGTATTTATTAAGATTTTATTATTATATTATACCGCGGCTTTATAAACCTCGCGAAGTACGTTAATTAATTATATTAAAAAGCTTATTTTTACTAGTTATTATAAAGAAATACCTTAAACTTTATATTACTAGTTTATAAAACTTTATAAAGTAAAAGATTTATTTCTTTTTTACGTATATATAATATAGCTTTTTAGTGCTTTTTATTATAAAAATTATCCTAATTCTTCTAATTTATAAACTAGTAATTTCTAGCTTATTTTTTTTATAGTTATAAGTTTAGTATTTTCCTACTAGAGCTTTACTTTCGTTACTACTCTAAAAAAGTTCTTCTTTTCTATTATTAAGGTACTACTGCTGCTGTTACTACTGCCGCCGTTTTTTACCTTAAATAAAAAAACTTTATCCCTTTTATACTATTATACTATAAAGTCGACTATATTACTATATAATTAAAAATAGACTTTAACGCCATTATAGGTATTATAAAGACTAAAAATTATATTTATTTTAAATCAGAAGAGACGCGTTAGGATTAAATCGGAATTAAAAATATTAATTATAGAATTTAGCCTATTAAGTAAACTAGTCCCTTATATAGTATTAAGGTAAAAATTAAAATAGTTTTTAATATAATCTAGTTAGTTATTGCTATTAGTAAAAGTTTTTACTATATACTAAGGATTACCCGGTCCGATTATTAGATGTTAGTATAAAATTAAAATTATAAATATAATAAAAAAAATAAAAAGTATAGTTCTAATAATAGTACTAAAAAGAGTTTTAAACTTTGAGTATATAGTATTTATAAAAAGGAGAGAAAGCTCCTACGCTTACTATTTTAAATATGCTATATATAGCCTATAGTTCTACTTTACCTAAAATAATAACTTATAAATACTTTATTATTATTTTATAGTTATTATCCTACTATTATTACTACTACTAATTAATAAGTTATCTATTAAGTTATTACTCTACTAGCTGTAATAAAATTTAAAAAAAAACCTATATTTAATAGGCCCTAATTATAGTACGTTTAATTTTTACCTACTTTTATATTAAGTAAGGATATAGTATATACTAAGTCGATATACCTTCTATAGATAAACGTAAAGAAATAAGTCTAGTATTTTATTAGTAAAAATAAAATTTTTTTATATATCTAATTATTAGATATTCTATTTCTAGAACTTTAATTAATTTTTTAATTTTTAATTTTAAAGCTTTTAGTTTTATAAATCTTATAAGTATTAATTTATTAATATATTAATAATAATTTATATTTTTAGCTATTAAACGGTTAATATGTTTTATAACTTAAAAATTTTTAGGTATTATAATATCTAAAGCTATATTATTATTTTTTATTAATACTACCTATCTTACTAATTTTATAAGCTAGCTAATATAGTATATATAGCTTACAGTATAATATATACTTTATAGTATTTAGGATTTATTATAAAAAAAATATTTTATAGCTTATTTTATAAGTTTCTATAAGTCTCTAAAATAGAGAATTTATTTCTCTTTTATATATATATAATACCGCTCTTTATTACTTTCTTTTATAAAACTAGTCCTAATTCTTTAGATCTTAAAAACTAATAATTTCTAGCTTATTTTTTCTCTATAGATATAAGTCTAGTATTTTAAAAGTAAAGGAAGATTTTTCTTATATATCTAATTATTAGAAATTTTATTTTTAAAGCTCTAATTAATTTTTTTATTTTATATTTTAATGCTTTTCGTTATATAAATCTAGTAAGTATTATTTTATTTTTATATTAATAATAATTTATATTTTTAGTTATTAAATACTTAATAAGTCTCGTAACTAATAATTCTCTAAGTATTTTAATATTTAAAACTATTATTTTTTAAATAATACTATTTATTTTACTAATTATATAAGCTAGCTAATATAGTATATATAGTTTAAAGTATAATATATACTATCTAGTATATAAGATTTTCTTAATCTTAATTTTAAAAGCGTTAATAATTTTAATACTATTTTTTAATACTAGACTTTTTATATATATTTATATATTAATTAAATAAATAGTATACCTATAGTAGCTCAGGACAACTAAAAGGGTTTTTAAAGAAAAAGAAGTATTTATATACCTATATACTTAATGTGTCGAAAAAGTTAGGTAATGCTAGATTAAATTAAAAGAGTTTCTATATATTATAAAAGTATCTAAAGTAAAAGTTATAAGAATTTATTATAACTATACTATAAAAATTACTATATACTAAGTTATCTTAACTAATTATACTATTAAAGTAAACTAAATAATAAATATTTAGAACTAAATTAGTATAATAGTAGTTTTAGAGCTAATAAGTGCTATTTAAATATACTACACTATTTAGAGGAATATCTTAACTTATATAATTATGTAATTTTTTAAGTAAACTACTAACGCGATAGCTAAGAATACTATATAATAATAATATTATACTTATTTAAAAAAAAAGGAGAGTATAGAAGAATAGTTTTAAATTATAATATTATAAATAAAAAGCTCTTTATAAAAAAGTAGAAATAGATAAGTTTACTAATATTTAAAATAAGATTACTATTACTATTTTTTTTACTATTATTAATAAAACATTAGTACTTTATTAGGTAGAGTAGATATATATAACTTATAGGGGGGTAATATTAGGAAAAGTACACTCCAAAAAGTTACCTTTTTTAAAATAATATAACTTTTTAGTTATAAGGCCTAAAAATACGAAAAAATACAATATTAAAGAGAAAGTCTAGCTTAGTCTATTTACCTACTTAGGGGCTGCTTACTAGGGGGTCTAGGGGTAAAAAAATCAGGAAATAATGAAAATTTTTAAAGTTATATTTTAGACTATAATAACTGTTTATTTAAAGTTTAAAATTTAGTTATTATTATATATATAAGAATAGTACATATAATATATAAGTATATAAAATATTTTTATATATTTATATATTATTTATATAATTATATATAAAAGTCAGTTTTTTTAATTTTTAATAATAAACTAGTAATAATAAATTACTAGTACTTAGTATAGTAGCCTTTCGCTTCTATAACCGCCTTATAACGGTTAGGAAGAGATAAAATATAGTTATTAATAACTTTTTATAGTATATTCTACTACTCCTTATTAATAACTCTTTTAAAGGCCTCTATACTTGTTAAATTATTTTTTACACCTAAATTAGCCCTAATTTTAATAAATTCTATATATTTTCTATAGGGACTAAATCAGGACTATAGGCTAGGTAAGGAAATAGTTTAATTTTATTATTTTAAAACTAAGTTAAAACGTCCCTAGTTTTATAAATAGGGACGTTATCTTGTTAAAATTACTAACCTATATTAATATTATTATAAAGATTATAATTATAATATAATATAATAATATATATATATATATATATATTATTATATTATTACAAAAAGGAGTAAAAAAAGGTTATATAACTTACCCCTTTTTATTAAGGGTTTAACTTTAATTATAAGAACTTTATTTATATAGTCCTTACTAGTATAAGAGGTAAAAAAATTAGGTATTTTAATAAATACTAAATTACTTCTACCTCTTACCTAAATTGCACCCTAAACTTATAGGATAAGGTCTCGGCCTATAAAATAATTAATATAAATAATATTAAAAAACTAAAACTATAGCTTAAAAATAGATAAAAAGTTATATAATTTAATATTTTAAAAAATTAAAATAACTTACTTTATAATTAGCTAATAGCCAGTTCTTTTTTAACTTTATTATTACCTCTTTTTCTATAATACTCCTTTTTAGTCTTGCCCCTTTGTATTGCTAACTTATTAGAAAATATAATTTTTTTTAAATTTATATTTTTTATATTATCTTTAGCGTATTTTAACTTTTTTTTTACGTTTTCTTTATTTATTATTAGTTTTTTTTTACTTATATTAATAAAGTAACCCTCCTCTTTTAAAGTCCTTTATAACTGTCTTTTTATAATATTAAGACTATTTTTAATTAATAGTCTTTTATTATCTTTTTTAGGACTTCTAGTTAAGTCTCTATTAATAACTCTTTTATCTCTTTTTATTAATTTTTTTATACCTCCTGTATGAACTTTTTTTATATTATAAGTATTTTCTTTATTTTTTTTTTTAATACGTTGTATAGCACTATATATAGTCCTTTTAAGCTTTTTTAAAGTAGAAATAATTATAGAAATAGAAGTATTTATATTAAGAATTAGCGTAGAGTAGTAATATAGTATAATATATAAAATAAATTAGGTATATATTATTTATAAAAGTAAAGAGATAAATTATTACTAAGCTAAAGCCTTACAGCGTAAACTATATATTTTTTATTATATAAGTACGCTTTTATTTAGAGCAGAAATATCTAAATTATAATATTATTTTTTTTTAGGACTGCTCTTAGCCTAAAAGTAAATAATATAAAAGCGTATAGCCTAAGTATATCTATTTAGCACCTTTTAAACTATTTTAGTATAATAGTATTAAATATTAGAGTTAAGTACCCTTTTTAAGGCTTTTTTTTATAAGTTACTATTTAGTAATATTTAGTACTATTTATTTTTTACTATTCCTATTAAGTACAGTTAATTACGTAATAAATTAATTAATAATATTATTTTACTAGTACTAGCGTCTTAGCACTTTTAACTATAAAATTAGGCTTTAGGGACCTTCGCTCCTATTTTTTACTTTAACTTTAACTTTTTTTTTAAAGGTAAGTATTTTATATAAGGCGTAAAGTAGTAGAATTTAGTATTAATTATACTATATAGTTATTTTAAGTTATAATTAGCCCTTTTCTATTATATTTTAAGCTATTTTATTAAATTTTAGTTTATACTACTATAATATTTTTTAAGTATTATACTCTTAAGAATTTCCGCGTTAAGTTAACTAAAAAAAATAGATAAAGAATAAAATTATTTTATATTAGTTATATTAGTATTATAGCAAAGTACGGCGTCCTAAATAATAAGTATTAATATTTAATAGATTTTAATATAAATAAATAAAAATCGTCTATATATAATAACTAGTAAATAAAAACTTATCTCGTTTATTTTAATAAAAATATCGCTTACTATTTAGTAAGTACTAGTTTAGTACTACTTAGTACTATATAATATTAATTATATTAATTAGCTGCTATACGATAAGCTCCGGCGTTTAAAATAATTTAAAACTATTATTAGTAAGGCTTTAGTTAATAATAAAAATAATTATTTTTATTTAGACTAAAAGGCGTCCGACGAATACTATATAAAATATAAAACTAATTTTATAGAGTATAAGTATTAAGTTATATATTTACGCTATATTAAATACCCCGCAGTTTTTTAAAAAGGCTAATTTTAATATATAACTAAGTCTATTACTCTTATATTCTGTAATATAACTAGGACGCGTAAAAAGATCTAGAAAGATAAAAAAAAATTAATAAAAAAATAAAATTTATCTACGAGCGTATTATAGTAAATTTAATAAAATAAGTAAATAGTTTATAAAAATTTAGGGTAATTTAGCGCTAATTATTACTTAGTAATAATTTTAGATTCTTTAATAAATTCTATATATATAATAGTACCCTTTACCTTTTAAATAAGTACGCAGAGTCTAGTATCCTTTTCTATAATTATAATTATTTAAACTAAACTCTTAAAAAAAAGTAAAAGTGCGCTAAGACTAAAGATAACTTTAATAATTTTTAATTAAGTTCTAAAAAAAGTAAAAAGGGCGTAAGTATTCTTTATAGTAGTATAATAGCGTAGTTTAAACTAATTTAGTACTATCTAATATACTTAATTACTAATATACCTTTTAAAAGTCTAGTACTTCCTATATAATAGCTTTAACTAGCTTAAAGATTAAATAAAACTATTAAACTACTAATTACGCTATTTAGTTTTAAACTTAAATTTAGTTCTCTATACTATTTTTTCTAATAACTCCTTTTTACTATAGTAACTAATATACTATTTAAACTTCTAGTTTTATTAGTTTAGGTTTTACTTTTATTAATAGTAACGAGCGTAAAAAAATTATATACTTTAATATTTAATTTAGTACTAACTATTATACTAAAAATAGTATAACTAATTCTACTAAAAATTATAACTATTAGAAGCTTCTATTCCCTAGTAACTTTTTTTAAAAAATAAGTAGTAGAAAGTAATACTCTAGTAGGTCTTAGATAAGTAGTTAAATAAGTTTATAATTTTTTAAATTCTTATAGTTATTACTATAATATATAAGCTTTTAATATAGTAATTTAGGCCGGGTAGTACTAATTTATAATAATTATAGTTTTTATTTTACTATAATATACTTATATATTTTTTATAATTTTTTTATTATACTATTAAACTACTCTAATTCTTAATAGGGCTGTTTACGTTACTAAACTTTTTATAAAAAATACGTATAAAACCGTAAGAGTAAAAAATAATAATTTTATTTTAAATAAGAAATATAGCTTTAAAATAGTTTAAAATAGACTATTTATCTACGCTAAAGGCCTTTTTAGACTAATTTAACGCTTATAACTACTAAAAAGAAAAAAAGTAAATTTTTTAACTCTTTTAGAGTCTATATAGAATTATTTTAAGCTATTTTTTTTTTAAAAAGATTAGCCCCGGCTTTATTATACTAGTATACTCTTAAATAGATTATTACTTTTTATAAAAGGTCTATTCTGCTTTTATATTATTTAATCTAGTAAACTTATCCTAAATCTTTTTAAAATAATTTTAAATTATTTTTAAAACCTTTTTAGCGCTTCTATACTAATTAAAACTTTTAGTTCTTAAGTATTCTCTTTATCTAAATAGTATTACTATTTAATAAAATATTTTTATTAATTAGACTTATTACGTTTACAGTCTATAATATATTTTATATTATATATATTATTACTAAATTAGCGTAATATATTAATTATTAGCTTTTATTTATATAGCAGTATACCTTAGAGTTTATATAATTTTAATAAAAAAAATAAAAGACTAAATAAACTTATTCTAGACTTATAAGTTTAATTCTATATATAATAGATAAATTATTTATATATTTAACTACTATACCGGAACCTAGCTATTTTTAGTTAATTTTTTTACTTAGTCTTATAGATTATATATAATAATTTAAAATCTAAATTTTACTCTCTACTTTTAAGTTTAGTAGAAGACGTTTTTTATTTTAAAATACTTTTTAATACTTTTATATTACTTTTAGTTTTTATTTAGCTTTATTATAGATATTAATAAGTTTAGAGGCTAAATAGAAAGCTTAAAAACTTTCTCTTTTACTTAGCGCCTATAAGAGCTAATTTAGCTCTTTTAGGCTATATTCGTAGTAGACTTAAAAGGGTATATATTTAGTAATAAAATACTAACTATTATTATAGGTAAATTTTACGCAGAAAATCTATAACGCTTAATTATTTTACTTTAAGTAATAAAAGATATAAAAATACTATTTAAGGGTTTTATTTTACTATTCTATCTATCTATCTATTTATAGGTAAAAGGCAGAAAATAAGATTTACTTTAAATTTAAATAATAATAAAAAGTATTTTAATACTTCGCTTATATAAGTAAATTTTTATTAAATAGTACTATCTCTAGATTTTTATAAAATTTTATAACCTCGCAGATCTAGAACTAGACTAAATTAATATTATTTTAATTTATTCTTACTAATACGTAATAGACTATTTTAGAGAAACAATCTATAATTATAAAAATTATATTATAAATACTTTTAGTAAAGCGACTAAAGGGTAGGTTTATAATAAAATCTATAGTTACATATTACTATAGTCTATTAAAAATAAAAAGTAGATAGAGAAGACTATATAGTTTATATATTTTTAAATTAGCGCGCTAATAGGGCTTATAGTTATAAATATAGTTAGTAATATTTTTAAATATACCTATTTATATATATTTACGCTATACGCGCTTAAGAGTTTATTTTATACTAAAATACCCTAAAAGGGGACTATTATAGTATTTTATAATTACTCTTATTTTATCTTTAGGTATATAGGGCTATATTAGTTTTATTAACTTTAATTTAGTACTCTCTAGACTATTTAATTATTAATTATTATTATTATTTTTAAATAAATTTAACTTTTTATTTTTTAGGTCTGTTAAATACTTTAAAGTAGTTATCTCCTCTTTAGGTAAATTATATAGCTTAAAGTTTTAAATTTTCTTTATAAGCTTTAAGTTACGTTTATAGTTTATTTATATATAAGTTATTATTATAAAAACCGTAACCCCGTTAACCTTTATAATAAAAAACTATAATAGCTTTTTTATAGGTACTATAAAAACTATATTACGTTTATACTTAACTATTTTAGACTCTAGTATATAATTAGGGCGGTAAGATAGAGTATTAACTAAATTTATTAATTTTATTTTATAAAATACGTTAAAATTATACTTAAAAACAAATTATAACTATATTTAACGTAGTAATAAAGTTTTTATTTATATAAATTATTATAAATTATTATAATCTATAAAAATCCTAAAGTAAATACTTTATAAGTATTATTTTTAGTACTTAATATTTTCTATAATAATAAAGAGTTTTTTATTATATATATTATAATAGTATTACGCGCCGTTTAATTTTTTTAAATAAAAGTTAACTAGCTACTACTAAAATAATCTATCTTCTTTAAAAACTAATTAGCTTAAAATAGCGCTAATAGCCTTATTAAAGGTATTAGGTTTAATTTAAATTTATTTTTTATACTTAAAATATAAAAGTATCGGTACTTTAAAAAAAGTATTTTAAAATTTTTTAAAAGTTTCTCTACTAGTATTACCTATATTTATATAAACGTTTTTTTTTATAGCTAGCCCGCTTTTAATACTACCTAGCGCCTTTTAAATTAATTTAATAAATAGTAGAGCTAACTAACAAAATTAGTTTATAAATTTATAATAGTAGTTTATAAAATTAATAAAGACATAAATATTGCGTATATAGGTAGATTTAAGCTAGTTTTATATTATTTTAACCCTAGTTAGGTCTATTAAGAGGCCCTTAAATAAAATAATAAAACTAAAGTATTTTATAGACATAGTATACTAAAAATACTTTTTTAGGTTTAAATAAAATTTTACTTTACGTAAACGCTATAATACCTTTTTTATATAATTTTTATATTTTTTTTTAGTATTTAAAAAGATAAGTATATTATTAAGGTATATAATATAGGTTATATTAACTAATTTAGCTAGTATTTATAATATAAGCTATTAGAACTGTGTAGGTATATTCGTTAAACTAAAAAGTATAATTATATATTTAAAATAGCCGTACCTTATACAGAATATAATTTTTTACTTATTATTTTTTATAATATAAATATAATAGTAAGCTTTTTATAAATTAAGTTTAGTATAGATTCGTATTTTTATAAAATAGTTTAGTAATTTTATAATTAGTAAAAAAGCTTTATAATTTTTAATTATAATTTTATTAAGGCCTTTATAGTTTATATAAAGCCTTAGACTACCTTTCTTCTTTTTTATAAAAAGAATAGGGGCTTTAGTTAGGGATTTTAATTACTAAATTTACCTACGCTTAAAATATTCTTTTATATACTTTTTAAGAATCTTTAGTTTAGTAACTAAAAGATTATATATAAAATAATATAAAGAATTAGTACTAAACTTTAAATTAATTTTAAGATTATTTAGTCTATAGTTTATAAAAATCTTAAAATCCTTATCTAAAGCTAGATCTAAAAAATTAGAGTACTTTAGAAGTATAAAGTATTTTTTATACTTATTTAGTCTATTTTAGACCGGAATTTCTATTAACCCTATTAAGTATATATATATTTAGGTAGTTAGGTTATATATAGTACGCTTAAACTCTTTTACGCTTTTAAAAGTAATTTTTTTAATAAAAGTATTATTATTTTTAAAATTACTTCTAAAGAGGATCCTTTAAGTAATAATATTTATTTTTAAGTTTTTTTAGTTAAACTAAAATAAGTTTAAAAAAATTTTATATTAAGAGAGATCTGTAACTATAAATAGAATTAGCTAAGTTTAATTTTAACTATATAAGTTAGTTAAGTTTATTTTAGTAACTATAATACTATAAATAGTTATATTAAAACTATTTACTACTTATACTAATAATTTATTAAAAGTAGTTACCTTTAAGCCTATTTTCTTTACTAGCTTAGTATTTATAAAATTTAAAGTAAACTCTAAGTCTACTAAAGCTTTAATATAATTTCTATTTATAATTTTAGCCTTTAGGGTAACTATTCACTTAAATTAGTTATATAACTAGTTAAATAAACTACTAACGTACTTAACCTTAAATATTTTTAATAAATAGTTTATAATAGTTCTAATATAGGTAGTAAATATTATAATTACTTTTACCTTTTCTCTTTTTTTACTTAAGTTAATAACGCGGCCTTTTTAGTTACTTTTTTAAATTTAAGGGCTATTAGCTTATCTTTATACTAGTAGTTAAAAGTATAGTAGCCTTTTTTACTATAATAGTAATAAATTAGTACGCTAGTAAAAAATTTTATTTTAGTTAATAGCCTATTAGACTAGTTAGTACTTAATTATACCTATTAGTTTTATCTAAAATATTTTTAGGGTCTAGTAAATTTCTTTATATTTTATATATTCTTTTTAGGCCCTTATATTCTAGAATTACTAAAATTAGGTATCTTTTATATTAATTAAAAGAAATTAGCCTTTTTTTTTTATTTTAGTAACAGTATTAATTTATTATTTTTTTAAAATTTATAATTTAGCCTAAAAATCTTTATTTAGGTAGTTTATAAAGCTTTAGACCTATTAGGGTTTCTTATTAGTTTTAAATATATCTAACTTCTTTTAAAGAGGGTAGATATAGTCTAAAAGTTCTATAGGGGATTATTTAGGTAGCTAAATAGTTTACTTAAAATTAATTTTAGTTTTATTAAACTATTATAGTAGTCCTTTAAAGGTATTTAGTATTTTAACTTTTAAAAAATTCTAAGTCTCTTTTTATAATAGATTAGTACTAAGTTTTAAGGTAATTTTAGTCTTCTAAGTAGTTTAAAGAAAATTATTAATATAAGTAATAGTAAATTTAATCTTTAAAATCTTTATTAAAAAATAGGTTAATAATTAGTAAAAATAGTATTTATAATTATCTTTTTAAAAATTAAAGTTACGTCTACCCTTTTTTTTATAAATATAAGGGGCCTTTAGCGTTAGTAGATATATAGTTAAAATAAAAGTTAAAGTAGTATAACCCTATAAAATAGTTAAGTTTTTTATAGTTATAGCTTAGTCGCCTACGTTAAAATATTAGTAAATATTAAATAGTTATTTTTTTAACCTATTAGAGCTAAGCGTATACTTTTTTAAAATTAATAAATATAAAGGGTTTTAATTAAGATAAAAGTATTTAACTATAATAGTTAGTAGCTATTTATGCCTTTTTATACTTTAATAGGTCTAATAGAGGCGTTTCTACAGTTTATATAAAACTTTAAAAAACTTAAGTATTAGAAATACTAGAATAGAGCTTAAAATTATTTTTAAGTTTTTTAATAATTTTAATATCTTATAGAACTAACGTATTATATATAATAAAATAATAAAACTTCTTTAGAGCTATATTATACTAAATTACTCCTAAAAGATAAGAGAGCGATTTAAATATTAGAAATTAGTATAAAGTAGTAATATAGTATAATATATAATATAAATTAAATATATATTATTTATAAGAGTAAAGAGATAAATTACTACTAAACTAAAGCCCTGTAGCGTAGACTATATATTCCTTATTACGTAAGCACGCTCTTATCTAAAGCAGAAATACCTAAATTGTAATAATTTACTTTTAAAAGAAGTTTAACTTTAGATTTAAGTTTTAAGAATTTTAGCTCTATTTTAAGGAAATAGGAGTTTAAGTTAATAAAAGTTAAAAAATATTATTATATACTATAATATTAATAATATATTACGTAATTAGTTATTATATAAGTCTTAGCACTATTTTTATAATTAATATAATATTATTATTAAATTACTAATATACTTTAAAAAACTAATTACGTAACTTAAACTAGTCCTAAAAGAGTATAGTTAAAATTTTAGTTAAATATATTTACTAACTAAATAGTTCTAGGAATCTAAAAAAGGGATTAAAAAATTTATTATATTTAGGTAATTTTAATTTATTATACATAATATATATAACGTAACTAAAACTCTAATATAAATCCCTATTATTTTTTCTTTAAAACGATATAAATCCCGTATTTTTAGGCTTAGTAATTAATTTTATATTAATTTTTAAAAATAGTAACTTTTTGGAGTACACTTTTCCTAATATTACCCCCCTGTAAGTATCCCCTTTTGGTCGCCCCGAGCCACCACAGCCACACTATTTGTTCGATTAATATACAAATATATATATTTAACTTAAGTCCAAAAATTAATATTTAAAACTAAAGAACTCTTTTTAATAGAAGTTAAAAAAATCTTTTAACTATTACTATAAAATAAAATTATTAAGTTAACTTTTAAAAGTTTTAAGATTTTTATAATATTTAGTAAATAGAGTTTATCTCTTTAATTAAATAGTTTATAGCTAAATAGTAAATATAAGTTATACTAATACTTATATAAATCTAAACTATATTATTAAAAACCTACTAAGTACTACTACTTATAGGTAGAATTAATAATTACTTATACTAATTAGATTATACTACTCTTTAAAACTTATAAAAAAAAGCTTTTTAAGCCCTTTAAATTTAATAAATTTATAGCTTTTTATAATATACTTAAGTAAAAGGAATAGTTTAAGGAGAATATCTTATAGAGTAAAAGGTATAATAAGTTAATATTTTTTAACTTTATAGTATATAGAATTATTAATACTTTATTTATTATAAGTAGTAAATTAGAAGAAAATAATAGTATATATTTTATATAGAATTATAATACTTATTTACTCTTTTAAAATACTATTTTAAATAATAGTACTATTTTATATTTTATAAATAATAAATTATTACTTATTTTAAAATTATTTAAAAAATTTAATAGTATTTACACTATTAAGATTATAATATAAACTTTTTTAATTTCTAGTATATAAACCTAAGTATTTTTCTACTATTTATTTAATTAATATACAAATATATAATATATAAAAAAAATTTTTTTACTTAACTAGTTCGCGAAATTACTACTACGGAATTTCTTAGTAAAAATTACTAATTTTAATTTTTTATATTATAAGCTATATAAAAAGCCTCTAAAGCCTTCCTAGTTAAATATTTTAAAAGTATAATAACCTATACTATATTATTTACTATATACTCACTATTATAGACTATAATATAACTTATATTTATGCTAAAAGAGTTACTATTAGGACTAAGAATTTCCGTTTAGTGCTTAAGTACTTAGTAAAATATAGTAGGAATTCTAAATTTTTAACTTTTATAATTTAGTATAGAGTATAGCGTAGATAATAAAAAAACTATATTATAGCTTAAATATAACTATTTACTTTATAAACTATAATATACTATAATAATTAGCTATAATATATACCCTAATTAGAAGACCCTAATTTAAATTTTATAATTTAACCCTAACCTATAGTCTGTATAATTTTTATTTAACTCTAACCTATAGTCTATATAACTCTAATCTAACTCTAACCTATACTAGTGTTAAAAAAATAGTTTAGAGGTATAGTTAGGTTAAGATTTTACGTAAGCTAACCTAACCCTAATTTAATTTTAATCTATTTACTAGTGTAAGCGGAGTAAAACGTAATATAAAATAATAATTTAAAAAGAATAAATAAGTTTTTTATACTTATACTCGGGAGCATTATATTAATATATTATAGTTATTATTATAATATATATAAAAACTAGCTAATTTTATACCTTAAAAAAAAGTTATTATAGCCTAAAATAGAGTCTTAAAAATATTTTATATTTACTAATTTTTTTTTACTACTAAACCCCTTAGTAAGCAGTCCCTAATAGTGCAAATAGAATTAATTTGTCTTTTTTATAAAATAGTGTTTTTTTTTGCCCTAGAAATTAAAAGGTTATACTTTTTTAATATATTAAGTATAAAGATATATATATACTCCTCCTTTTTTAATACTCCTTTTAGTTACCCCGAGTTACTACAGCCACACTTTTTATTCGATTAATATATAAATATAAATATAAAAAGTTATATACATTTATATATTAATTAAATAAATAATGTGGCTGTGGTGGCTCGGGGTAACTAAAAGGGGTTTTAAATAAGGAGGAGTATGTGCATGCCTTTATATAAAAAGTTATATTATATTAAAAAAGATATTTTATTTTTCTTATTCTTTTATTTATTCTCCTATATATATAATTTACATGGTAAATATTTTTAGATTTTAATTATTATATATATATAGATTAGTATTTAATAAAATATTTATACTATAGTTATTATTATATAATAATAAATATTTTATATATATTTATATATTAATTAAATAAAAGGGTGTGGCTGTAGTGGCTGTGTAGGCAACTAAAAGGGGTTTTAAAAAAGAAGGAGTATGTGTATACCTTTATACTTAATATATCGAAAAAGTTAGGTAAGGCTAGATTAAAAAAGGAATAGTAAATATTTTATATATATAGTATAATTATACTATTTCTTTTTAATATATTAAGTATAAAGATATATATACACTTTTCTTTTTAAAAAAAAAATTTTTCCTCTAAAGCTATTATAACTATACTCTTTTACTTAATTTTATATTATATATATATATTTATATACTAATCGAATAAAAAGTGTGGCTGTAGTAGCTCGGGGCAACTAAAAGGGGTTTTAAAAATAGAGGAGTATGTATATGCCTTTATCATATTATATATATATTATAATATTTAGTAAGTAAAAATTTTATATAATGTATAAAAAATAAAAATAGAAAAATAAATATAAATATAATAATAATAGAAATAATAGAAATATATATAAATTAAAATTAAATAAAAATATTCTTACTACGTTTATACTTTTAATTTAAATCTAGACATATTTCTTACTTTTTAAATATAAATAATAGTAATAGTAAACCAGATATATAAGTAGAGTATAAGTAAAGAGTTACTATATTTAGTAGAGTACTATAATTTTTACTAAAAGAATAGAGTATAACTTTTAAGAGTTTTAAATTTATATTACTTATATATAATTATATAAGCTGTTTAGTATTTATTAAGTATTTATTATTATATTATACCGTAGCTTTATAACACTCACGAAGTGTACTAATTAAGTAATAGTAAATTATTACGTACACGGTTTAGTACCTAATAGAGTTCCCTTACTACGTTTATACCCCTAGATTATTGTCTAGACGTACTTATTACTTGTCGAAGTAATAGTGAATATTATTTTATTATTTTATTAAATATATAGTAATAAATAAAATATATAGAATTATTTTTATAATAAAATATAAAAAATTTTAAAAAATATTAGTTTATTATAACGGTATATATATACTCCTCCTTTTTAAAAAAAAATTTAGTTATTTCTATAGTCACTATAGTTATATTTTTTACTTAATTTTATATTATATATATAGACTATTATAATATATATATATATATAATAATTAAAAATAAATTAAATTTTCATATTATAAGTATCCTAAAAATAGTATTAAATTATAATATTAGTTAAAATAATTAAGGGAGCTGATGCTTTCGGTACTAGATAAAGCTTAAGTCTAGTAATAGATAGCTAGAGCTGTACACAGTTACACGAACTATAGAAAATTTACTATACTATACATAAGCCGACGAATCTAGGAAATTCTAGAAGCATGCTTGCCACAATAATCAGCGGCTGAAGGTGTTCCAAATTTTATCACGTGGTGTTAGTCATCCAGTTTTGCGGCTGAAGCGGGGACTTCAACGCACTTTAAACCCGAGAATCGAACAGGCTACCTCGACGGCTGTCTGGGCGCACAAAACTCGATATTTCAGTTACTTGCGAAGAACATTGAACACCATGCAGCAAGCTAGTAAAGAAAGTCGTGCTTCGACTTCGTGCACCGAATGTCAACGCCGAAAACAGAAGGTACGTCCGAAAGTCATCGGAAACGCACGGCAGCTCCCGCTGCCGTTCGCACTCGCAACTGATCACGTCACTAGTGTTCGCGAGAATGGCCGTGCAATCACTGCCAAGCGAGGAAAGTCCCTCACCTATGCCAGTTTGGAACGAAGAAACTCCATGCTCCCCCAGATTCTTCCCGGTATGCCCAATTCTTTACCCAAGAACACTGTTTTTTTCGATATAGTAACATGGGAGTGGATTAGTGAGACGAACGGTGAACCGAGAGGACAAAAGAGAAGCCAGCTTGAATCGACAGATATCTCTTCAAATGGCTTTGGCTGCGAAGAAGAACCTGAGGATGGGTTGAAGATCTGGGGTTACATGCCAGGACATGTTCACTTCAACCTAGGTCACAGTAATGGCTGTGTGAGTCTCACTTATGCCGACCACGAGTTCGATCCTAACGAGTCACGGCAGTTGGTCAAGAAGGAGCCTTCAGTAGACTCCGATAGGACAGACGTCGTGGAGAGTGTCTTGCATGCGATACCTCCTAGGTCTATTACAGGTACGATAAAGCCCAAAGTGGGGAAATAAATTAACTGTTCCAGATGCTATCATCAACCATTTCCTCTCCGTCGTCAACTATCGGTATTCGGCAATATATGCACCCATCTTCACAGACCAGTACGTGCAGTGGTGGGCAGACCGCGCCAACAATCGTACACTCTCGCCTGAATTTACGTGCTTGCTGCTCAGAGTACTTTCGTACTCAGCGCAGTATGTGACTCCCGAACTGCGGAAAATGATCGAATTTGAATTGGCTTGCAGCCCGCAGACCATGACGGATCGCTTCAACAACGCGGCGGACCAATTAAGTCAAAACTTTCCAGCCTCGAACACTTGCATCGAAAGAGTACAAGAGCTATTCTACAAAGGTGCATGGCTCAAATCTGAATCAAGAATTGTGGAGTCATGGCATGCTCTGGGCCGGACGATACGCGAAGCCCAGGAGCTCGGCCTTGACAAAGATACCTCAAACGAAGGCCTCGCGGAATTTGATGTAGAAATAAGAAGGCGCCTTTGGACTCTTCTGTACGTATGGGACTGGCAGATGTCTGCATGGTTAGGGCGGCCTCACCTGATCAACCAGAAGGACCTATCTTTCAGGTTTCCTAGCCTACGACTCGATTCATCAGTATCTGAACCTAACCAACTCTCACCGTTCGCACATGTAGCACTTCAGGCCCGGATAAGTCGACGCATAACACCACTGATGGGCGATGTTCAAGTCATCAGCGATCTCTCTCCCGACCAAGTTTCGATCGCTCTCACAGAGATGCGCAATTTCATCGATGAGCTTCCACCAATATTCCGAGTCGAGAACCCGGATTATTCCTTGGATGAACGGTACCCTTATTACGTTTTCCAGCGTCATCAGCTGCACACCGTTATTCATATGGTCATGCTCGATTTGCTCAAACCCTACCTGACGCGCGATCCGAAGAACCCCAAAACATCACGGGATGCAGAGCTCCGCAAGACAGGCGTGGAAATAGCCCTGAGGCTGCTTGAAATATCACGAATGCTTTTCGACCATGAATTCCCAATCAATGCAAAATTTCACATGGTTGTTTTCAGCATCTTCGACACAGCGACCGTTCTTTGCTCAGCCATCATCCACGATGCTGACAACGTACTATCTCATCGCGCGAGGGTTATAGTTGCGGTGGAGAATGCACTCGATATGCTCAAGCAGCTCAGCCTCATCACCAAGCTCGGCGCATCGTCTTACTCCTTCCTGTTCAAGTTGGTGCAAGCAGCGCCCGGCTTCACACGATACGGACCGACGACCAAACGACAACGCACAGTACAGAGAATCGAGTCCAGCGCTTCAGGCTCGGAGGCCAGAACGCCGCCACCAGAACAAGCACTTCCTATGACTACCGCGCCCGTGATCGAACCGGAGATGAAACAAGCAACGACTGCGTTCGAGCCTATATCTGTGCCTAAGATGGCGACTACGGATGACCTTGCTTTTGATGTGGACCAGTTCCTTGCACAAAACCCGTTTGGCAGTGCGTCAAATCTGGACATTGGCGGCATGGAGGTGATATTTGACTGGGACGACTTGAATTTGGATTTCTCGCTGCTGAACGACGCAAACAGCCAGAGGTTGCAATAACGATCAATCAGTCCAGAGTCTCAGATACCAGCACTGCGGTTTCAAAAACCTGTGTTAGAATCCACTTGCCCGCGCGGTTCGTGCGGCTGGCTGCGAAAGAGCTTCAATCGCGTGCAATATCCATTGTTTGTCTGTGCGCACAGCTTCATCGCCGACGAATCTATGATCTTCCTCGTCACATGTGCAAATGCTTCGACATTCAATGTGTACCTCTGGACTCTCGGCGGTACGCACTCCATCGACCCCGGTACACACGCTGCTTATCAAGGAGATGAAGATGGCTCACTTCTTCACACGCCCACTCAAACACCTTCACGAGGCAGAGAGCATGTAGAGCGGCACCGCGCGTCCACAACCTCTTCCAATACCTACACTCGACACCTGATTCGTAAAAGTCATTCATGAAAAGACTCAAAAAGATATACATCCGACAGACCACTTTGTCTAAGCAACGACATACTAGCAAACCGCAACACAGTCCTCCCACACCATGGCGTCCACCGCCTCCGGTTCAGCCCCGTCCAGCGCCAGACCAACGGCTCCCACCGCCACAAGCCCCGACTTCGCTACCGCCGCGACGGCCCTGGACGAGAACATCCCACCCGGAGAAAACAAGCACATCATCAAGCTCAGCCGCACCAGCTTCACGCCCACAAAGGCCGACGCCGTACCTCTCCGCGCCTTCCCCACGCTCGACCAAGCCGTCACCCACTTCGAAGCCCTGCTCGCGCGCCTCAAAACCGAGTTCAAGGAGAACCTCGTGCCGAACATGCACGCCCTGCGCCCCAACGCCTCCATGAAACCCGTCGCAAGCCGCGCAATGCCTCTCACTACACACGCAGATTTGCTCTCGACGGCACGGAAGAGGGCTACGCCGCGTCCTTCTCGTGGGCGCACTCGCACGCATTGTGGGGCTCGCTCTGGATTAAGAAGATGGATCCGGATTTTGTGGGTCTGGTGGCGTCGCTGAGCGCGGATATCAGTGGTTCGTCGGTGCGGGAGAAGGAGGGGTAAGCGTGCGAATGTAGTTTCCACGGGAAGAGCGGAGAGAGGTTTGACTGTGTTCTTGGTGCCGCTGAGGCGGCGGATGAGCGGGAGATAGTTGGGTATGAGATGCGGCTCGCCGAGTGGGTTGAGGCTGAGAACCGGTGGAAGGTTACGGTGAGGAGGGAGAGGAAGTCTGCACAGGGACGTGTGGAGAGGGGGATAAGGGTGTCCTGGCTGGAGACGTTCGAGAGCGAGGGGAAAAGGCCGTGGGTGGCGGATTGGGAGGTTGGGGTTCTCGTTTCTTAGAAGGATGAGGACGAGGGTGGGGAGAAGGTGACTGAGACGGCGGGAGGGAAGGGGAAGGCGCACATGAGGGAATTGGTTGGTCGGTATTTTTCCCTTTGATTGTGTGTGGCTTAACTGCATGTGAAGTCTCGGTTGGTTCACGGTTCCTTGTAATGTGCGGAGGGGTGCGTGTCAGTTCTGTTGGTAGTTTTGCTTTGCACTATCCGTCCATGCGTACATAGTAATAGTTCCCTACGTCCTTCGGGATATTTATGCAAATCAATAGCGTGGGGTCAACTTGACCTGTCACGGTGGTGAAAGGGAGCGCCATCTCTCTCCAGTTGAGATTGCCTAGGGGTCTGACAAGGCTGCCAGATCGGGCAACTCTCAATACCACCGATTGTAGTTCAACCTATCAACCGTAAGCCAAGCGTCCGACCAGTTTTTACGCTCTATCGTTGAAGCGGAGGGTTGAGTCGACTGCTGCGTCAACAGTGATGCTAACTACAGCCCGGCGGCCCCAACCGCCCAGCGCGTCGGCACCCTAGACCCTGCATGCTCGCGGCCCATTGCCCGCGTCTTTGAGCGCACACGTCACCCTCTTCCTTCCCAATGCGCACCCTGCGCACCGCATATACCACACCATGTTCAACTGGCAGAATGTCGTGCTGCTCGTCGTCTCGTACGTCATCATCCCGCGCCTGGCGTTCCTGCCCTCCAGCGTCCACGCGCTGCTCATCATCTTCGGGCCGCTCCTCCTCCCGCGCGTAATCAACCTGTTCAACACGAGCCGCGCAGCTTCGCGCAGCATACCCGTCCGCCCGGTGCCCACCAAGGTCCAGCGCGCGCTGAACCTGCTCTTCTTCGCCCTCGTCGCGTGGGCCATCCTATCGCTGCCGTACTTCGCCGACGAGAATGTGTTCCGCGTCACGCAGAGCAGGTGGCAGATCGAGCCCAATGTGCTGTTTACACGCCTCGGGTTGCTGCGCCCACTGACGGAAGACGACGAGCGGCTGAGGCAAAAGTTCGCCGTCAACAGCGCCAACAAGATGCTCTACTTTGCGTTCGGCCCAGACACGCTGCTAAACTGCCAGTGGTGCACCGGCACCGCGGGCTCCAACGACAATAGGAACTACTTCTACTACACGCTGCCGAAGCTGCTCACACCGCACATTGCGCACCTCGCCGTCCTCGGGCTCGCCACCTCGTCGCTCGTCGGGCCAGAAGGGAGCCGGTTCCGCACGCACGCCACCATCGCGGGGCTCACCCTGCTGATGGCCGAGGCGTGGTATCTCGGCACCTATGACCCGAGTGTGAACAAGCGCGCAAAGGTGCTGCACGAGATCGACTTCGTGCACTGGCGCATACGCGTGCTGCGCTATCTATCCTTCGCGCTCGTCGACGCTGCCCTCGCGGCGACGCTCTACCTCACGTCCACGAACCGCTGGCTGGCGAGGCCGGAGCCGCTGGCGATCAGGATCGAAAGCACGACCAAGGTCGCCGAGGAGGCGCTGCATAAGCTGCGGGCACTGGGGCTGCTGGAGAACAGCATCAATCGCGACCCTGGGCTCCGGCAGGTCAGGGAGGAATACTGGAGGACCGAGGGCCGGGTCATGAGCGAGGCCGTGGCGGAGCCCGAGGTCACGGAGAAGATCAACGCCGCGATTAGCAAGATGGATTTCGCATCGCTCGAGGGCAAGGTCGGCGAGGTCGCGGATGGGATACTGTCCGCTATGGATGCGCTGAGATCGAGCCAGATGCTCGCTACGAGCGGTGCAAGCGAGGGACCCGCTGCGCCGGTAGCATGACCCCTGGGGCATTATTTGGCGCTTTCCACAGCATCATTTGGGTCTGGTCTAGATGGATGGGTGCATCATCTCGGTGTTCTCTAGAGAGTCTGGTTGGGTATTTCCGGCATAGGGCGGAGTCAGGTGTGTACATCTTTGCCTTTACAGCTCTGGGCCGTGGTTTTGGCTTCAACGCATTTTTCTCTTCGATATGACATGCATCGGACGGAGTTGGGAGGCAGGTATCGGTCCCTGTTTGACAAAGCGAACAGTTGTATAGCACCAATATATGCGTTTCGTTTGGCCTCGTCAGAACTCGTGTCCGGATTGAACAGACTAGACTCTGCAAATTGGAGTACCTCGAAGGCGTGCAAGGCTTGCTACGCCTCTCACATCGGTCATCAATGTCCATGCTCTAGCCAGATGTCTTCCGCCACTGGCAGAGTATTGTCTTCATACGGGCGCAGGACTGCTCGTCCGCGACAAACATGAAAGCCGCAAAAATGGCCTCCAAGAACACCGTCAGCGAACCCGGTAAGCGTTGCCGATCTATGACTCGACTGCTCGTCCGCGCTAAAGATTGCAATGAAATCCGCCGAATCCGCCGAATCCGCCGAATCCGCCGAATTGATGTGTGGGCGTGCGTTTTCGCCAATGCGCGCAACTGTTCCAGAATGGTGGATGCCCAACGCGTCCACATACAACACTACTCAGTTTGAACTCGTATCTCCGTACTGGTCCCTTCATGGATGCGCATTTTACTACCGGTGGACATGGGCACGGGTAGAGTCCTCACTTGTTTTCTCTCTCCTTATCCTATCTTACCAGCTACTTCACTACCTCGATGCGAAAATCGACACTCTTGGGCGATTGCTTTCAGCTTTCTTGCGGCAGACTTTCCCATCGCAGGACAAGATGGGCATGCCTCGCCCGACACAGGAATGGCGCGTGAGCGCGTGCGCACCAGTTCGCAGCTCGCGGCGCTGGTCCTTCCGCGGGCCGCATCCCGTGCCCGGTCATCTAGACATCGAAGTGATATGGTGATGACATACCGTGCGATGGAAAGCTGGTGCTATATATCGTTGGTTCCGATGTTCTGTACGGCCTTCTATGCAATTTGCAAGTACGCACAATCCGTTGTTTTGGTGGCGAGGTACCAACATTGGGCGCTTAGCATCGCCGACTCTTGACGTCCCTATGCGTGACCTCTACCTCGGCCCAAAAGGCCGGGACGCCCGGAAGCGTTTTGCTGGCATCTAAGAAACTTTGTGAAAGTTAAATCGCGGAGAGCAGGTGCGGGTCCGACATCAAATGCAGGCTCGTCGAAGCTACCGTACCTCTGGTTCGGAAGAGCCTCCGGAGAGAAGGGTTACATCTGCTGCTCATTAACTTTCCCGTTCCCGAACCATGCTGCTGGTAGAAAGTATTGCACGTCTGCACTGGATGCCGTTCTGACAACCCTCGAACCACATACTATACCGCGGCAATTGACAGCCTCGAAAGCAGACGGCGACGTTCGTGTAACTTCCGGGGGTGCCGGCGAGGCTTGACGACCGAATATCAGAGCGATACAATCAATTGATATCGGCTTTAGTTTCTACATGTTCTTCCTTTATCGTCGTTAACGACCCGGATAGATCGTGCGATAGACAAGTACAAATGACAGCAGCTCGATTACGCAAAAGGGCGCATCAAACAAATACACAAAGCTGGGGATAAGTTTCGGTGAGCGCGCGGTTTCCGCACGTTCAGCATCGTTGTCCCTTACCTTGAAACGCAAAAAGCCAGGAGGATCCCAGCCCCGAGGATCTTCTGCAACCAACTGGCACCTTACTCGGCCTTTACTCCGATTCCTCAGACGAACAATCTTTGGCGCATGTCCCCTGCCACCTGTCCGCAACTCCTACGGTCTAGACGTCAGGCTCCCCATTGCCAACTTCATAAACCTGCATCGGCTGCTGCTAGTCTACACTCTGGACCTTAGCCCAGGTATTTGTTGTTCCATGCTTGAGCTTCTCCTTTAGCGTCGGGAAAGATCTGAACAAGATCATGCCACAGTTGCCATGTGCCGAACCCCAAGAATCTATTATAGAGCGGGATCCCCACTAGGCGTCCCTGGCGGCGTCACGGAAACACACGAGTAATTATCTTGTCTACGACGAATGCAAGATCGTGGAGACCTGCCTCCGCGGCCAAGAATATGAATTTCACTACTGAGTTGATCGCGCAGATGTTGATGAATGCCCCGGGCCCCAATGAGAAGATACCGGTGAGGAATCGCCCAGGAACAATATGCGGTACAACGATTCCTTTCTTGGTATGCAATCGCCTCTAGATCCCTCGACGTTACTAATGTTAACTAGATCTTGACTTGGGTTGCCGTATTTTTGTTTCTGGGTGCGCTTGCGGATAATGCGCGAGCCAGGTTGGGACGATGCGCTCGTACTGTTAGCTGCGCTCCCCAATACAGTCGCCACCATCCTCGTATTAGTTTGTATGTGCCCATATGGTGCATGCCGTGGCAAGTAGTGACAGACGTTTTTAGCGATCAATTATGGCTTGGGTCAGCACTTTCTATACCTTGAAATCCCTCAAATGATAGGCTACGTCGAAGTGCGTGCATTCCGAAGCATTCTTTGCAGTGTGACTAATGATCGCAGATGTTTTACTTCGAGAACGCTATCTACATTACCAACACTGCCGTCACCAAGTTTTCACTTTTGGTGCAATACCTACGTATCTTCAAGTCCGGAATGATGCACCGGATTTGCATACGCCTTCGTGGCTTGGTTTCCCTGTCTATCCCCTATTCCGCACATACTGCTCAGTACTTACTGCCGGCAGGCTTTCCCCCACGAGCATACTTCGAGAGGGATAAGTACCCTAGTACCGAATGCTACGGCTACGCCTTTGGCTTCAAGAACAAGAAAGAGTTCGTTGCCATATTCGAAAGCCGTACTGCCCTGAACATGGCACTGGATTTCACAATTTTTATCACGCTGATGATCCTATTCACCAAATCTAACGTGCGGATGAAGAATCTGCTCGGCGGCGTGTAAGTGTTGGCTTTCCACGGGCGGATTCTGAATAGGCATCCGTGGCCATTTCGACGGGACAACGAGCTCCGATACTAACGTGCCCAGCGTCGTCTTCACATCCATCTGGCGCCTCTACTCCATCCTCGCTAGCCGCGGCGCTACATACCCTTACCTCGACTTCACATGGTGACCGCCCATCTTCACGATCCTGTCCTGCCTCGAGATCAACCTCGCAATCATGTGCGCTTCGATGCCCATTTTCTGGCCCGTCATCGAGAAATCCATCGCCGCCATCTTCGTCACGCGCGAGGTCCAGATCGCCGAGCAACGCCGCTATTCCCTCGCCGACCGCGGCCTCACTTACGAGCTGGAGCAGGGCGATGCTACGTATCGGCAAACGAGCATCAGGACGCAGAGCACGAGCAGGGAGAGTCTGGTAAATACACGGGAGGAGAGCGGGACGGCGGCGCATGTGGAAGAATATTACAAGGACCCGTATTTGGCGGTATATGTCAATCCGTTTGGGGATGCTGCGCAGTTTGAGATTGTGGGCGCGAAGACGAATGTTAATGCTGCGCGGAAGGATAAGTGGTGCTATAGGCTTGTCGGGAAAGCAATGTGTTTAAAAGTTTTTAATATCAAATCTGATACCCTTGTTAGCGCTCTGATATTTTGTGGTTGCGTTGGTTCGACATGCCGGATAGGACAACTGGGCTGGAGTAGGGAAAGAGCAGTATTGTCTCGAATTCTGGTATTGAGGTCATGAGCGTCGCCCGGAAATCCTGCAGGGCGGTCAAGCATTCGCAAGAGGCTCAACATCGCGTTCCACGAACTTTGGACCGTAGGCTATGGTAAGGTTTTGTGGTTGTGGCACTCTTGGGCCACCTGCTGAGAGGGTGATTGCGGGACCACATCCGCGAGGATCGCCCGTCGAACAGGACATGATCCTAGGAGCCGGTGTAGCTACCCAGAGACGCGCTCGCAGGCGCTATGAGAGAAGAATTGTAGCGAAAGTATCTGAAGAGCGTTTGTTAAAGGTAACTAGTAGTATTTACTGCATACCCGCCTTCGGTTCTGTAATAGAGCACCACGCTCGACACCTCCAGCTACAGCGAACTATAGTTCAATCATTCCTCAGTTAAGCACTAAAGTATTATGTAGTTCGGATGTTGTACGCTGTATGCGTCCTAGATAAGATAGATAGATCTATGTAAGACCCGGATAAGCCCTTCAGGTAGTGCAGGATTGCGCTGGTCCAAAAAAGAAAAGAGCTGTAGAAGAGCGAGTAGATAAGATTGGGAAATCAAGATATTATTGCATCCAAACACTAGCTAAACGAGTGTCGGTGGTGATGATGCATCGGCATCTATATCACCTAACAAAAAGAAAGGCAAACGGAGACCCGGACCTAGTCGACGGAGTGCTTGTAATCGCTTCCCAACTTGTCTCCTGAGGCCTCACCACCCTTCACGCTGTGTATCACCGTACGGAGGCCGGGTTGGCCCGGCCAGGAGGGAGGGTCGCTAATGGTAGTTTTCCTTCTGCATCATACCTTTTCAGCCACTCATCGACCCTCGTTGTGTACACGTCTTTCTCTGTCCCATGGGTTTCGACCTTGGTGAAACCATTCGCGCAAATGACCATGTATGGCAGGTCTTCATCCTTCTTGTCGAAACAAAGGTCTGCGAGAATCTTGCGTATGGGATTCTCAGGATTGAAGGTCATTATGAGGGTGTCGTGCATGATGGGTTCGAGGAAGACCTCGCCACGATTGAAGACCTTCACATCTACAGCTGGCGAATTTGTCGAAGCGAAAGGTACGGTCCCGAGGAATGCTCTATCGTCTTCGCTGTAGTTTGTATCATGAAAGACTACCGATATTGTTTGGCCTGGCCGTCTTTGTTAGCATAAATCTTGGAAAGAGAGCGTTCATCTTGGGGGAGTTTTGCCCCTGAGGAAGTTGATTGAGCTTACTGGCTAGTTTGGTAGTATGCAGCAATTTCCATACCGCCTGGGGGCGAGTAAAACTGAGTTCATCCCATTCATCACCTTCGCTCAGCGCTGCAAAATCGTAAGCATAGATCTTGGTTATCTTGGGGTAAGGATAACGACGAATGATTGGTGGGAGACCGAATGTTTTCACGTCGTCCTCTTTGTGCCCTTCCACGTACCACTTTTTCCATCGTCTTTCGATTTGATTGTAGTCCCACCTTGCCCAGGTGTTTGTTCGTTTCTTTACTCTTACGAGATCTTCTGCCCACTTTCGGTCACCTATGGTAGTGTAGTCAGCGTACTCGATGCCGCCAAAATCTTTTTGTTCTTCAAGCTCAATAGCGTGCAAGTTGATCGATTGCAAGCTCGTCTTGTGGTACACGATCTCCTCACCGATATCCACTGGCTTTTGGTCGGACATGTTGGAAAAGTTGAGTTGACCTTAGGTGGAGAGTTGCAGTGGCTGGATTTTGACGGTTTGGTCAAAGGGACTGGAATCTGGATCATATGAATTCAAGAGAGCGAAGTGTACAATGGTAGGTATGATGGGCACTGCGTCATGTTTATATAGTCTACCACTCCTGATGACTCTACTACAACAAGAGTCACATATCTGATGGTATTCTTCACCTTCGCTTTCTGCAGCGAGAAGATTCCAACCCAACTAGGCGCAGATCCATTTATAACTTCACGTTTCCAAACAAGTCAAACACATCATAATACATCAAACGTATCTTAGCAATGTAGTTCCGGGTATTCTGGAAGATGTAGGTGTCAATGGGACTTATACTTCCGATGTCTTTTTTACCCACGTACTTCCCAAGTAAGTTATCAATTGTTACTGGGTTGTGGAGGGAGCTCATTAATGACACTGTAAGAGCATCACCGAAAAGGAAGGGCGCGGCATAGGATGTATATCGTTAGCATGTGTGGTGTATTGGGGAAGGAATGAGAGAATTACTGTCAGAGACTCTGAAAAGGTAAATTCCGTTGATGCAATTATCGAAAAGTAATAAGTACGCCTAGAGCTCGATCCAGGGGTTCGAACGCAGTGATGGAACTCTGTTGGGTGCTAACCTATGTACGCAATGATCAAAAGCTGACTGTTGATGCAATTATAGTAGATAGAGAACTCTCGAGACATACCTGCTCCTGTCTCTTACCAGCCCAATCCTAAAGCACGTGCAGTTTCAGAAATGCATTAAGCCAGGTCTTTGAAGAGCTCCTATATACAATTGCCTTGGTGCACCCAAGACTGCAACCAAGCTTTGTGAAGCTGGCACTCGCCAATGGGTTGAAGTGAAAGGACTTCTTCCTGGACAGCCCACAATCGCTTCCCGGTTGAACTAACACCATGTGCACAAAGCTTTGCCTTCTGTTACTTGAAAGGAATCAACTGTTTGGTAAGTACTAAGTGCCACATTAGGCTGTGCAAACTATGCGCAATATATTTGGCATGGGTTATATAAAATCTCGCTCCCTTTCCAAAACACGAACCAGGTTATCACACACCTATCAACCTCTAAGCCAAACACCAAAATGACTACGCCGTCCAAAACCCCACATAAAACTGCCTCCTCTTCAACCATTGAGCCAATCACTAAAGTTCCCAAAGATCTCTTTGTACTTATGCACAACTACTTCACCAGCCCCGCTGATAGCTTCACTATCGACTTCCGCGGCCACCCTACCGGCATCTACCTACATGAAGAGATGGCATTAAAGATTCTCCTAAGCAAACCCACCCAGAGGACTTGGTCTGACACACACCGTTGCGATTACGCAGAGCTGCGTCCAGGAGTCAAGCCGATTTACGCCATCTACATCATAGAGAAGGATGATGGAGATGACATCACCGCGCACGTTTATTGGGTGGAGAAGGTTTCGTATTCAGAGGGCATGCCAGCCAAGAGTATGGGAGGTGGACTGGCGGAGAAAATTTCGTGGTATATCAGTGAGGAGGAGAAGATGAGTAAGCAGGAGCAGCTGCATCGTTGATTGGGGCGAACAGGGTAATGTTCATTAACTGGGCATGGTTTTCGTGGCATGAATAGGTTTTAAAATCTTACTATTGATGCGATCCTCTCTAGGCGGTGATAACACGTGCGCGAGGCAACCGTGCCAGTGGTAGTTGATAGATTTGACGAGATGGTGTTGAGGTATTGATGTGGTCCTTTCAGTTGTTGGGTTACCCCAGGACATACAATGCAGCTCCCACAGCCTGGAACAACTGATCAGTCTTCGCGGTGACATTGTACGCTTGAACTCTCCAACGCTTGAGAAAGTTACGCAATCCAACATTTCTTCTGACGTGATAGCTTTGCAGTTTCGCACTCCGTCGGCTTGATGCCCATCAGCAGCATCCCCGGCCTCGGTTGTTCCGTATTCCTCCCGGTTCCTGCCTCCACCACCAACTTCCAAGTTTATTTCTGGGGCAAGGAAGAACATACAGAAGTAGTAGCCCTCAAATAGTTGACTTTGTCAATATTTCCACTAATTTACATGTACTTACAGTCTGTAGGAGTCGGCAACAAAGGGCGGTAAGATATATATGTGAATAGTTAGTAGTTACGTGCTCGAAAAGTTTCCAAAGTTCCAACTTTGAATTCAGATGCAAGACAGGAAAAGACGATCCAGTATAAGACGTACGCCAGGACTTCGTCCAACAGCGATAACGTAGTAAGGGAACGCAGTTTGGTGGTGGCAAGCCGGAAAGCAGTAATTTCAAAAGCTGAGAGCCGTATGGCGGAGATAGGAAAAGACGATTTGGGTAGATTATCCGATGGGCATGCCGCGCCGTGGCTATTTCGGGCTGCATGGTGTCCTCGCGACTCGCAAGTGTTTGCGTGGTAATGACACTACGTACTTGCGAAGTGGGCCTAGCGGCCGAAGTCGTTAGTGTTCGGGAAAGGGACGGCTCTGTCCGAACTGAGGTGGAGATATCCCGAAGTTGCCGTTCAAATGCTTCGCAGTGTTGTGCAGGTTTTCTGCGGCTGTTCAACAACGCCTCGATAGCCGCCTCAATGGACATACGCAGTTGAATTCAACGGCCTTCACGAAACAGCGCTCGGCTAGTTCGAATGGGTGGCGGACATTGAATATTGGTAGGAGTGGGACTAACTAACAACTTCGAGTTAAGGTTTAGTTAACGGCCACGCGGAACGGCCGGCACGGAAACATGCGTCACCAATACAAGGAGGTGGGTCTTGAAATGCTGCATAAAAGTATTTGCGGATCTACTAATAGATCCTGTCAATGTTGCAATAGACCCTGAGCATACGCAAAGGGAATTACATATTATATACAAGAATGAATTTTGAGGACACAGTACGATATGGAATTGCACCAGACACGTTGTTTGTCTGTACGATGGGGCTATCCAATAGCCCGCCCCGGCTTAACTAGTACGACCCGTACACAGGAACGGCCGGTGCAACCGAAGACGAAGCAGCGGGTGTTGGGACCGCAGGACTGGATGCAGCAGCCTCCGTCGCAGGTTTTGTCTGCGTGAGGAACCCGCTGGGGAACGGGAAGCCACCCGTAGGACGTGGACGACCGCTGAAGCCGCCGCTAGGGGACCCGCCAGTGGGGTAAGGCTTGTGCTGAGGACGGCGTCCAGTGCCTGACGGGATGGGGTATGGGGCCTCGCCGAAACCGGGTGGGGTGGCGATGGGAGGAACTGGCGCTCCGTCGGACGACACGGACGCGCTGGGCTCGCCAGCGAAGGGTGCTGAGGACGGAACTACGGTCTGGAGATGTTAGCCGTATTCATCTTATGAATGTGTATATTGACTTACTACGGTGACGACCTCCTTCTGGATGACAGTCGTGGTGCCAGCGGGTGCGCAAACCGCGAAGCTAGAGCTAATGGTAGGTTCGGGAGCGAACGAATTGATGACCGAAGCCGGAAGCGAGAGTGTCGAGACAGAAGAAGTAGGCTGTCCGGAGGCCGTGCTAGACTGTATAAGGATTGAACTCTGGAGGCTGGATTCTTCAGGTGTCAATGTTGTGCTGCCAGTATCGTAGCCAGAGGTGATGGTCGGTACAGGAGCAACGCTGGCGGACGACGCCGCCGAAGCTGCTGCAATGAAAAAAGAAACAGTCAAAGTTGGGAGCAACATGTTGCTATCAGCTCAAATATGCACAACGAGTGGCAGAAAAAGAACGACCGGCGATCCTAAAAGAATAATAGAAACAGAAGAGTGCAGAGGCCCGTGAATGGAAAGGATGGACAAACAGGACGAGACCCCTCCTTATAGCCCATCATCGTGCCATGCAGTTCTAGACCATGGGCTTTTGGTCCGACCGCAGTCGGCAGAGCCGTGTGTTTATTGAACGGTTGGATTGGGGACATGTCATTTCCACATTGCGAAGGCGCCATCGAAGCGCAAGGGTGGAAAGCGCTGCAGGACGACCACTGCTGATTCACGACGTTTCAAATGTTCGCTTAACTAGACGTGGCGTGCCACGTTGGGCTAGCCGGTTGTCGTCATCGTGGCTTGTTTCGTTTCGATTGGCACCCTCAAGCAATGCGGACCTCTTCCTCCTTTGCGCAAAAGAAAGCGTCGGTCCCCGCTGCGAAAGTGCCTAAGCGATTCCAATAATCCGGATTCTGACGCGCAAGGCCGAGAACGAGACCGGATAGCCATGCGTCAAATCGCAAGACAACTAAGCAAAGGACAGGCGCTTTGAACTCCTGGGGAACATCACCGCATTGCGCTCTGCGGACTGTTGTTTTCGCATGGCTCAGATTGTTGACCATAACGTCATTTACTAGTAGACAGTCGTGTTGAATGGTAATCGCACTGCTCCCCTTGAAGAGCAGCACATATTGCCACATGCCTTCCCTCTGCGTCGAAAGAAGGGTCGCGTGCAAAACCGGCCCTAAAACGTGAATGAACGCATCCGACAGAGCACCGAGTGGGTTTAAGCCGGAGATTGAGACAGACGAGGAGAGTAGGGTGATTGAAGGCACGACAGCTTGACGTTCATCTTCGTCTGGGGGCGTGTAAGCCACCGGAGTATCGAGACTTGCCCAAGAAAATGTTGGGGCACGATACGTGTCTAGCGAAAAGTAATGGGCGTCGGGCATTGTCGTTGTAGACGTTGACCAAAGCAGATCGAACGCAAGATTCGCTTCCCATAGCCCAGCAATAAATTTCGAAGAGGTAGCTTTCTGTATCTTCCCAGCAATACCAGAGATCGCTGGCAACTTGTCGTTCCGAACAGTCAAATCCCTCCTAGTGTACTGTTCCACGACGCGATGCCAGGCATCCCAAATGGCTTCCGGACGCTTGCTCGCCTTCAGCGTCGCTTTTGGAATCAGAGCAGGTGTGGTAGGCAGTCCTTTTCGTGAAGGTGAACATTCGCAGCGGAAGGTTGTCTTGCACTCGAACAGTAATTCCGTTTTGGTGTAGTGCAGGATTCTCGTGCTGAGCACATGTTCTTGCAGTGCCCAAGCTCTTGTAGCCAGCGGCCCTGTCAGTTTGGCTGGCTCGTCATCTTTACTAATCGGGTGATGGTCTTCGATTCTTCTTGCGCGTATATCTGACTCATTCCCTGTTGTAGTTCGGAACCTGAGCTTTGCTGGCTTTTCTCGATCCCGCAAGCAGGGTGCGCTTCCGTCAGGCGAAGCACTCGCACATACCGTCACGTAACTGTTTTCGTATATACTGCCCATCTTGAACGATTCGCTCTCCCAATCGCGAGCCGAGTCTTGTATGATGCACAGTGAATCAATCCAGATGTAACGCAGCCCTAGCTGCCTTGTGATAACGATGGCATCCTGGAATAATGGAGGCAGAGACTGGAAAGGAATGTCCTGGGATAATCTCTTCCAATTCGCTTTTGTAGCCTTGAGTGGTGAGCCAGTTCCCCAGCAATGAGAGAGCGCAACGTATTCCAAAAACTTCCCTCGAGTGTCGATCAAGCGAATGGGCGCAGTCACGCGCCCAACATCAAGCAGACGTTTGGGGTTGGATACAGAGCACTCCTGAGGAAGGATGCACGCTCCATGATGTGCATTCGTAAGGCAGTCTTGGATGCATCTTCTAGCAAAATTGAATGTATCGTCCGATCCAGAGTTCGAAGGGATCCGGTGAGAAGTCCCTAGAGTCGGCCAACTGCGAGACACTTAACACGTTAGGTACACATCGACAAATAATTGGCCTATGTTTGCCTAAGTATTGCGGCGTCAAACTTACCTTTAACAGCGTAAATTTCCACTAGTTCGCCTCTCCACTTCTCTTGGTCGAGCACAATTTTGACGGTGCCTTTCTCTTTGATATCAACATTAACTCTCTGTCTGGTTTCTCTCCAACCTTCGGAGAATGCGTCTAGTGCTTGGCATAAGACGTTGCAGAACCGGCACCCGCCGTCCTTTGGGTCCGTAGTTCTTGATAGGGCGAACGCGTCCAGGACAAGAGACAGTCTAGCATGAGCTCCTTTCATGGACTCAATGTTGTAGACAGAACTAGGATGGTCACGTGGGTCCAAATTATGGCAACTTGGACATTTGCGGCGCAGTTGCCCGGTTGCTTGCCGGAGTGGCTTTTTGGGAGGCATCGTCCCTTGCAATGCAGACGGATCAACCAACGCCAGACACGTTTTACACCGATTGGAGAAGCGAGAAAACGCGCAGGCGAGAACGGTGGTTGAAGAGATGACGTCGTTCGACGGATGCTGAGAAAGTTCACGGGACAGGTTCTGCCGCGCCGCAGACAAACGTCTGAACAGGCTTAGCGCGGACACTAATGCCTGTATGAAACAGAGGCTGACAGCCAATGCTCCCGGCGAGCAAATGAACACGAGCTGCGTACAACACGACTCGAGACCTTACGCGCCTACCTATATGCGCTGGCTGGGCTGCAGAATGGCCGAAGTTTCGCTGACGCTGGACATAGAAACTGCAGGACATATATCCGGAAGCATCGGACTCGGGCTAGTACTCGACTACCTATGGTGTACATGCCCTGGAGAGTTTTCGCCTCGGTTTGGCATTTTCTAAATTCAGGGTTTCAAAGCGTTACGCCGGGAGGAACCCGCACTCTGACTCAGGGTCGCGTTTACGAGACATCTCAGCCATTCTCGCCTCCCGCCACGTGATTGGACACTACCGTCCCCGCTCATCTAAGCGCTTCGCGCCTGTGAGCAAACAAAGACGAAACGCAAAACTTGTTGTGGCTTGGGCATGCTGGGTTGTTCGCCTAAGAAGCCATAAAAGGCATGGTGTGTTTGGTGTGCAGCGGCTACGTGGTCGACGCACTATACGCCCTACTCTTCAGCGCGATACAGATAGATTCGCGTGAATGTCAACTGGATATGGCCATCCATTGGTTTGGTATTTGGGGAGGCTGAAAGCTTGGTACTTAGGTTGCTTCTTATAGCTTGTGTAGATCTTTTTAGGCGTCAGATTTGCGTACATAAAGCTCTCACGTTTTGCCTGCACACGGTTCTGCCTCATCCTCATAATCTTCTTTATCTTCTTTATCTTCTTTATTCGGCAATTTCTCAAGTGTTTACAAAAAGGTTTTCTACCAGTAATCTTTTTTTTTACATCAATTCCTTTAACACCACAACAGTCGTCTTCATCATGTTCAACCAGCTCCTCGGCCTGGCTGTTTTTTTGTCGTCCGTCGCCGCTTCCGACTTCTCTCAGATAGTCTCTCATGACTTTGGTGCTATGCTGAAGCGCGGTGACTCACTCGCTAAACGTCAGGGCTACTACCCGTCTTCTAAACCATGCGGTTCCGGTACCACGTGCGCTGAAGCATGCGGCGCAGGGCAAGTCGAGTGCCCTGCTGATTTCGGACGTGGAGTATGTTTCGATCCGTCATTGTCTCAATGCTGCCCTGATGGCTCTGGATGTGAGTTCTTTCCGGACCTTTCGCGAAACTTCTGAATGCATGCTTACCCTAGGAAAAGACTCTTGCGACAGCGGCTACTTCTGCTCATCCGACGGCCAGAAAAATACCTACTGCTGCCCCAACGGCATGGACTTAGGCTCCTGCGCCGAAGCATATTCGCTCACCGTCTCGCTCATCAGCCAAACGGGCACTATCGATATACCTTCAGAGACCGGATCTGTCGGCGACTCCGCTTCTGCTAGCGTCCCGACGTTCACTACGCCGGTATACGTCACTAGCTCTCCGTCAACCTCCTCGACTCCTATCTACGTCACGAGTCTGCCGTCACCTACTCTCCCCGCTGTCCCTACTAGCAATGGTTCTTATACCACAGGCGCTCCTCCAGTTGAATTCCCTGGTGCTGCTGCGAAGGTCGCGGGCGCGGGCATGGCGGCTTTTGTTGGGTTTGCTGGACTTGCGGGAGTTTTGTGAACCCAAGGATCTCTTTGCAGTGGATGTACGGCTTAATAGACCGCATATATATATATTTTTAGTAGCCTTTGCTGTGTGAGCAATTATCATCTGAATCTTTAGTGATTTATAATATGTTTGCAATTTATTAAGTGGAAGTATATTATAGAATTTTAATTATACAAATCTATTCTTAATTAGGTTAAGCCAACTTTGTTGCCTTCCATGGCCGACACCCTTTCCAGCACCTCGGTCTGCCCGTCCAAGCTATTGCCGGTAAGTCCAAAAATACATCGTCTTTGTTCTTGAATGGCTACTGAGGATCAGATAAGCTGGACGATACCCGTATTGTTGCACTCGAATACATGGTGGAGCACGTGGATGAATTGATCAAACACGTTCGTGACGACACTCCATACAAACGCGAAGTCCGTTACATGACCTATGAGTGCCGATGTTACTTCTTGGGTGCCATCGCCTTGTGGCTAAAGCGCACTGTATCCCTGGTCTCGAACACTATCCGAGGGGCGAGCTTCGGGATACACTGCGCTTTCATACCTAACATCGGGGGACCCTTCTCTTGGACCGTGCGGGTTAGACTGCGAATGCGACGCGATCCCAGCTCACTTCCAATCTTTGGAGAAAGTGGCCAAGCAGATGCATTGGAATGCATATGCCGAACCGATGAAGTCATATACGCTACAAAAGCGTACCTGTCCGGTTGGTGCCCCTGATCTGTAACTTGTCACATGGAATTACGTTTCTGCAATGCAACAATAGAGTACCATGGAGATGATGCAAGTTTTATTCGGCTATTGCACAAGAAACCAATAATGGAGCATATGCGCTGAGAAGGATAGCTTTTCTTAGCTATGGAATCTAAACACTCACTAGTTACGCGAGTGGAATCGAGCTGCTTAGTGACATGTTGCATTCGTCATTATTTATGACTCAGTCACAGAGGAGGTGCATCGTACATCAGATATTCCCTTCAATTAAATTGGCTTGGAGATCCACATACATATCGCTTTATTCGACCTTCCAAATTTCCCAAAAGACCCTTTGCTGCGCTCCTCTCTGAGACTAGGCTCGTACAAATGCATGATCAAACCAGCCATGCGGCAAGACCGGCTGCGAAGGCCAGCACAGCAGTGCCAGGACGGGCCATAAAAAAATCTGCAGCTCCAGGAGTACCAGTAGCCGAAGCACTGGACTGAGACGCTGATTCAGAACCGGATGCCGTAGTGGTAGCCTCGCTCGTGGACTCCGCGGAGCTGGAACTGCGCGTACATCATTAGCATAAGATCATGGTGATCAATCTGGGACGAATTTCTTACCTTCCACTTTCTGTAGGCGAAGCACTGCCGCTAGTCAAACTAGCAATCTGCTCATCATCCAGCAACTCCCCTCCCTTTCTACTGGGTGGAGCGGAGGACCGGCTCACATTGTTGGCCGCGTCGGCGAACGCTTCGATTGTGTTGCCGGTGACGGGTGGGTTCCACGCACCGACCATACCTTGCTGGCAGTGCTTCTGCACAGCGCAGTAATACCACACCTATACACTCAAGCCATTAGCATTCATACATCAGAATACAAACGATTCTGTGACGCACCGGATCCTCGTTTGTAACGTTCACAACGAATTTCTTTTTGCCGTTGTCCGTCTGGTCGAATGGTCCGCTAAACCAGCTGTCATCGTTGGATTGGCATGGTGTGCGGAAAGTCGTCGAAACGACGTTATGACGAGGGTAGAGGTGAAAAATGACGATGTCACCTTCCTTCGGGTTGATGATTTGAGGCTTGAATTTGAGACCGTCTTCGCCGACGTCGACGACATAGACCTCGGATATCGCGACAGTGGCTATGGCCGCAGCAAGCAAGATATTTTTAAAATACATTTTGGCGGCGGAGTACGTTATTCACTTTCGGTGCAACAACTAGGATGGCTGTTCAGCAACTGTGAGTGTAATTGAGCACATTTCAACGCTCAACAGCCCTTATAAAACCCAGAAGCGCCTCTGCTGAAACCGTCAGACCACAAAGTGGAAGTACTAGATTGCATTTCTCAAAGCCATATGTGGCGTTACACGAAGTGCGGGGGCTCCACGGCGTTTGTTCGTCTCATTGTCCTATCGACGAGACTTCCCATTGCTACGAAAACGGAAGTATAGGGAGAGGGTATCAGATTGTAACCTCCTACGTTATACGCCGGCCCTTAGATATTAAATATTATTTTACTACCTCTATAAGATTATTATTCTTCATTTAGTAAGTAAAAAGTTAAGTTAGTATAAAAAAGCGTTATTAAAGGTAAAAAAGGTTTTATATTCTTATAAATAATATATTTTATCTTTTTCGATATATTAAGTATAAAAGTATATATATACTTCTTCTTTTTTAAAATCTCTTTTGATTGTCCCGAGCTACCACAGCTACACTATTTATTCGATTAATATATAAATATATATATATATATACTTTTTAAAAAGTTTTTATTAAGTATATAAATATACAGCGTCTTTACTCCTTAAAAAATATTTATAAAAAATTAATTTACTCTATAATAATATACTAAAAGTAGTTTTTAATATTATAAATTATTATAAAGGGGAAAGCGTTAGTATTAGTATTAGTATTAGTATTAATATAAATATAGAAATAGATATAGGGGTAAAAAAATAGTTTTTAAATAGACGTATATCTAATATATATATTATTATTTACTATAATAAATCTTATAAAGTAGTAAAAAAAAAAATTAAAATCTCTATTTTTAATTATTTTAATTATATAGTATTATTTTATAGTACGTTAGAAGGAATCGCGTAGTTTCGCTACCGTTGAAGCTTCGGGCCAGCAACAAGCATTGATGCTGTGTAAGCCTCTCATGTCATTCTAGCGCGAATTCGTCGATAAGTATGCTTTGGTGTAGTACGAAACTAGGACCGATCGTGTAGTGAAGTAAGATTGAATCCGAAGCTAACAGTTGTCGGGAATGCAACGGAGATGGGAACAAAGAGGTGCTCGATGCTGATCAGTGGGGGAAGCTGAAGTAGCAACAAAGCCAACAATACTCGCGATACGCGCGCCTATGGCGCTAGGCTCCTTCTGTGCAGGCCGCCTTGTTCCTGCATCCACGTTGCTTGTCTACACTTGCCTCAACATCTCCTGGAAATCATCTCTATTTGAAATACATGCGTAATGTTCTACATTACACCTAGAATTCTTATTAAAATTACATTTCAGGATCGTATATACATAAGCGTAAGCGTATATTACGCTCGCTGCCTTCGTAATAGCAAGCTGATGATGCTAATCACCGGGCCACGAGCAGTAAGTGTTCGGATCTTATTTAGGGCCAATTTGGCTCTAGTTATACAACTTAAGTTCTCTCCCCGAGTCTTATAATATGATTAGGTTGCTATAGCTATCGGCCGATGAACGTGTATAACGTGAGTAAATTATTTTTACGCAAATGTCATGGATTCTCAGGGCGATGATGAACTTCACCTACTTCTACTTCATCTTCCTTACACCCTGTTCTCCCGCATCGCTCTTTACTTGATCTTCGTCCAGAAGGTCTGCGAATACGGCATCTATATGTTTTACCATGCCGCCATGCGTTTCTTCTTCGTATTCGCGCAGTGTCGCATTCGGAAGCTTCTCGGCCATCGCTCGAACCCAATCGATGGGCGCATTGACATCCTTCGCTCCATGCCACATCTTCACCGGATACTCCACGTCCTCCAATCTGAAACCCCAAGGCTGTGAGACGAGCGCAGCTTCCTGAACCATGCCCTTAGCTCCCTGTCGAAACGGTTCAAAGATGGCGTTCAAAAGGCGCTCTCTGCTGTCTGCGGGTATCCACCTCTCGTTGTTCTCATCTTGCGCGGAGATGCCCATAGCGTCCTTCTCCCATTCGTTCTTAGAATTCCTGGCGTTCCGAACAACCTTGTCAAGCTTCTTCTGGACCCATTCCCATCTCACCATCCTCCTCAACCCAGCTACAAACAGATCGGCGATAACTCTCAATGTTCCTGGCGCGTTCCTCGCTAAACACCCCGTCGCCCTACTCGCCATCGGCACGAGACCTAGATCGCTCTTCTCATACGTGCCCATGCCCGACAAGATACCCGCTCCACTCAGCATCCCTTTCGGCAGCGCGCTCGCACAAGCCAGCGTGTACGGCGCACCACCCGAGACACCAAGGACCGCGAACTTCCGAAGCCCCAGATGCTGAGATAGCGCCTTCACATCATCCGCATAATCCATGATTTTCCGACTTGGTGTGTAAGAGGATTGTCCGATACCAGGACGGTCCGGTGCAATGAGCCTGATGTTCGCGCGTCGAGCTGGGGCATCGAAGACCATTGCTTCGAGTCGGCACATTGGAAAGCCATGCAAATAGATAACGGGACGCCCGTTTGGATTGCCAAATTCTGCGAAGGCGAGGGCACGACCTGAGGGATGGAGTAGGGACTGGAGTTCTTTATGTAGGAATGTCATCGTGAGGTGTCGCGCAACGGAAGACAGTGTTTGTTGGGAGGGCGGGCCGTCATCTTAAATACAATAAAATGCCTTTGATGTTACGGACGTTCAACCGCATCATTGGGCTGTTCGTTGTAGGGGCAAGGCTTGTGAACACTGTGAGTGTAGCTCTGGAAGGGTGACAAAAGTGCGAGCTACGCTAGGTCAAATAGGGTAAGAACGATGCCGCGATCGCGGAGCAGGCGCGGCTCCCGCCTTCCCGCTTTAGGTCTTGCCGCTGACTCACCGAAGCCTAACCGTCTTTCTCGCTACGCGTCTCCTTCAGACACATCCGATCGCCTTTAACTCAATAAATGACGCGATTTTACGCGTACCGTTGGGCTGTGGCCTACTAGACAAGACCTACTTCCCCACACCTATTCATTCCCCGCGAAGACCAGTTGATGAAGAAGAGTATTACTTCTAAAATAATTAACTACTTAAGAACACCTCTCTGGTACAAACTCCATATCCACATTATATATTTGTCTACGCTCAATCGCATATTAGCTATCTTACTTCGCCCTTAACCCCCTCCAACCCACCCGCCCCCTACGCCGCTGCCTGTGGACAAACCCTATCAGCCGCCTTATTCGCACAGTCATTCCCACCATGCTGCCAGCACTGGCTATCATAATAATTGATAAACATAAACGTGCTCTCGAAACACTGCGAGACGTGGGTCGTCTCCTTCTCACACCTGCTTAGACACCTCGGGCAATACCTCGCATATCCGCCGGCCTCTGCTTCACAAATTGCCATCAGCGACGTCGGCGTAGGTGTGGGCGTCTGGCTGGTGCTAGTGCCGGTAGGAGTAGGAGTCTGGGTTGCGGGAGGAACGCCGTAGTTCTGCTCGATGCAGTACGAGTTGCCGATAGTGAGGTTGCAGGCCGCGGCTTGGCTCGGGTTCTGGGGAGCGTCAGTATGAGGTTGCTGTTGTTTAGGGGTTGCCCAATGTTTGGCTGCGTATGCGTACATAGGCGTTGAACTGCTCTAGTTTAAGACCCCAATATGCGCTTATACTGGCGCAAGTGTCGCCCTCGGCAGCGACGTGCCAGTATGTGCAGTCCTGGATGGTGTCTGGGGCCGCAGTGGTGTCGGGGTCGACAAGATATGCCGTGCTAAGTAAAGGCAGGATGGTGAGTGCGAGGACGAGGGAACGCATCGTGGTGATCTTGTTTCCGTTGAACGGTATTCGTACTATGAAAACCTACTCCGAAATTGGTGTAAATCGTCGTGGGTAGGAAGTCGTATATATACTTGATCGATCCGTACCCTGGGTCATAGACTTGGAGCTGCATGGCCGCCTAAATCATTTTCAAACCCACTACAATAGGCCCCAGCGGAAGGATTCTCGTATTCCTGGGTCCGCTTTGCCATTTCATAGAGGTCTTTGATCCGTGCGAAAGACATTCCCGAGGCCGAAGGTCCTTAGTGAGGAGAAGCCTTACCGGAAGCGGAAGTCGGCAGCCTAAAAGGAAGCAACAAATCTCGCTCGGCCGCTCGGCACCCAAACAACCTTACTCGCCCTGTATTGGCCCCAAGAACTTCTATAGCAATAACGAAACAGATTCCTGTTCTAAGTAGAGTTTGTGATCCGGTAAGGTCTCAGTAGCAGAAGCTGCACTATGGGGCCGGTACCATCACCCCATCGTGGTTCCTTGTCCCTGAAAGTTACCCATGTAACCCAGAGTTATCCGCACAGTCAAACACGCCCCCAACCATCCCGTTCAGGTAAGCCATCGGGTTCTCCTTTATCGTCGTTACCGACCTAAACAGATTATTCAATTACTAGTATAAATAATAATATATTAATTATAATAAAAAGGCGTACTAAATAATAATATAAAAAATAACTTTCTATAAAAGCAAAGATAATAAGAGTAAAAAATATATAGTAAGTAGTAGTAAAGACAAATACTAACTATAATATTATAGCTAAAAATAGAAATTTATAAAAAATACTTTATTTAATATTTTATATTCTCTTTACTAATATTTTAACTATAACTTAAGAGCTAATAGCTATATTTAATACTAAATCTAAAGTAAAAATTATAATAATTTTTATTATTTATAATATTATAAGTAACCTATTTAATAACTATAAGTATATATAAATTACTAATATTATTAATATATTTATATATTAATTAAATAAAAGAGTGTGGCTGTAGTGGCTGTGTAGGCGACTAAAAGGGGTTTTAAAAAAGAAGAAGTATATATATACCTTTATACTTAATGTGTCGAAAAAAATATTATTAAAAATAATAACTTATTACGGAGGCTTAAAAGTAGATATTAAATATTAGATCTAAAATCTTCTATATATAAATAAATAGTATAAAAATAATAGTATTAATAAAAAAAATAAGTTAATAGTAAATTAATTAAATAAGTATTAATTTTATATATAATTATACGTAATATTAATAAAGCGACACAACAGCTCCGCATCAAAGAGCGGGGTAAGCTATCGTTATTATGGCACCACACGTCCCACCAAAACACACGAATGCCCCAATTGCTACATCAACAGATGTGCACAGTGCACAAGCGTCTTTGCGGCACCTCCTGTTTTCCATCCGCCCTAATCGTACAGCCACAGGCAATAGGAAGCACAATTGCTAATGATGCAAAGCACAACGCGCCGTTCAATGCAATTAGATAAGAAAATATTGGAATGGCTTCTGCGGAGAAGGGCGAAATCGCGCCGAGACCGATGGTGCAGCCCCACCAAGTGCCCGAGTGAACGACGGAGTTGCGCAGGAGATGCGGATAGTTGCGCAGGATGCGGACGACAATGTATTTTGGGCCAATGTGGAGTGTAGAGACTGCCAGAGATGGCGAGACCGACAAGCCCTTCAAAGAGTCGGTTTCCACGAGGTTTTGATTCGAGAGGACAGAATGGCGAGCCTCACCGATACCATACGCTAACTTTTCACAGTTGGGCCCGCGGACCCACGCGACGGATTAGCAACCCATTGCCCGCACCACCTGTGCACAACCAGCGAAAACGTCAGGTAAGAAGACTGCACGATGGCCATGCAAACGTAGACAGACGGACGAAGAATCTCGGAGCAGTCTTCGTGTGCCCTTCTTCGCCGTCAACCATAGTTCGCACCTCTAGGCTACAACCTCAACAACACCATCTCGTTTAATCTATTAACTTCCACTGGCACGGTTGCCTCGCGCACGTGTATCATCACCGCCTAGAGAGGAAACGTAGACAGCTTTGTGGTAGTCGCCAGGATTCTGCGTGTGCACATTAGCTCCGTCTATGCGCCTCCCCTTCCCACTTCAGCACTCAAGGAACGGAGAGAACACGCCTTCATTTCGGAAATTACCGGTACAAATGCATTTGATCCCGCAGAGCTTACAAATACTGTACATGTCGATGTGATTTCGGCGATGAAGTTGGGGTAGACGATGTCACGGTAGCCCAGATCGAAACCGCCCGCTTGCGGTGCCGCAGAGGGCCGGCTCAAAGTAGTGAGCCGATGATGACGATAAATACGGAGATATGAAGGGAAATAAATACCGCCCAAGCGAGCCATCCGAGCTTCTCGGACTTGCGGAAACACGCGCCAACAATAATGACGACCGTGGAAAGGAAAACCCACCATACAGTGCAAGTTGCGTGCTCGGGTGTGGCGTTTAATCCGACGGAGAGTACCACGATGGCCCAGTCGGTGCATATACCGATAACGAGGGCATATCGGCGAGGGAGTAGTAGTGTGCATGGCGGTTTCGGAAGTCGTCCTGGACTATTGCGAAGCCTATGCAATCGGGTCTCGTCAAGGCAGAGCTGGAGAAGAAAATCGGGAGTAGAAACGTACACGTATTCACACCTCCGCAACCGGCGACACTTAGCGCTCCGCCGACGACACCGAGGCCGTACATAGCGGTTGGAATACTCAGCACGCCTGTCGCAAACAAAGCTACGTTGTGATCCGCTTCATACTCCGCCCAACCGCCCCTCGCATGCTTGTACGCACTCTTGATGAATATCATCGACGCCATCGGCCATCCCACGGTTCGGAACTGCACGCCATCCGTCGTTCTTCTGAAACCTTAATATCATCTTCTTCGGTTCCGGGAGCGGCGTCGATACCGAACTCTGTCGTGTCGGACATAGTTGGGCTGGGTTATAAGGCCAGAGCAGACCGGTGAGAGCTAAAGGAAACAGTGTTACAGATGTTGCGGGGCGTGGAGAGACTTTGTATTGCAGTACCAAGAGTCGAGTAAGGGAAGAACGATGCCGTGGCCTGCAAAAGCACGCGCGGGCGGACGAACTGGTAGGGGAAGAACGATTGCTGCGCACATGCACTACCCTTTGATCGATGATTCCCGACTACATGACACTGGAAATTGTACATAAGAATGTCGGGAAGCGCTCATAACCTTTGGCATTGGCCTTTCTACCGTCAAGCTGTTCTGAATGGCGCTCCTTAATTAGCTGCCTACAACCCGAGCGGCGATAGTGTACAGGCATCGAACAGCGAGCAATGTCCCCCTGCCGGTCATCATGCTCGTACATGGGCTTTATACTATTTACTCGCGGCTCAAGTACACAATATTTTCTGTAACAGTAGTATGGGTGTTATTACTTGCATATTTCTGCGTACAAGGGAGAATGTTACGCGAAGATTCAAAGTATGCCTGATTTCAGTATTCCAAATTCATTTATCGACATCTCGGTATCGTACAACAGTTCTTAAAACCATCACCGCCCATATCCTGAGATATCTAGTGTTCCTCCACATTCATCCATCCTTACAAATGCATCCAACTACTGGATCAATATCCTTTTAGGTTCCGGCGCCTTGGCCTTCGGAACTATCACGCTCAGGAGCCCGTTCCTGAAGCTGGCCTTCACATTCGCACCATCGATACGCTCCGGGAAGCGAAAGGTGCGCTCGAAGGAGCCCTGAAATTCCCATTCCTCCTTCTCGGGCTGCTGCTGCTGTTGTACGGGTGTTTCAGGCTGGGGTTGCTGCTGGATAGTTGTCTCAGTGGTGGCGGTTGCAGGCTCCTCGACAGCCTTCTCCTTGCCTTTCGGCTCCTTGGGTACTTCAGGTTCAGAATGTGCGGAGAAGGTGGATGCGGACTCGGCGCCGAGATCTTCGAAATCGTCTTCCACGGTAGCCTGATACGATTTGTGCGACTCGGAGTCGGACTCAGCGGGGGTAGCGAGGCCAGAGGCGATAGACTCTTCAGGTTCGTTCGGCGTCACGCCGTCCATGGCCTCGGTGTGAGTTTCGGGCTCAGTTGTCTCGGTCTCAACAACGGCCTCGGTAGGTTGTGCCTCGGTGGCGGTCTCGGAAGGCCGTGGCTGCTGCTCTGCCTTCCTCTCGGTGTTGCCACTGAGCTTCAGGGTGTTGTCATCGGTCACTTCGATCTCGATGTGCTCCTGCTTGAAATATGGGAGTTCAGCATCAACTTGGTATCCCTCCTGGTTCTCGTGAACATTGAAGTGGGCTCGGACGAGGCGCTTGCGTTGCTGTCGCTGGCGGTGTGCTTCGCGGCGGACTGCCTCGCGGCGAGCCTCCTGGTCAAGTGCGCTGATCAGCTCATCGACCTCGTTGAAGAAGGGCGCGAAGGATGGGAACGATGAGCGAACGACGCGGCGGTATGAACGCTGTGGTCGTGGTGCGCAAGCCCAAGGGTTGCACTGCTGGGCAGTGTAGGCTGGTGCGAAGCGCGGGGTGAGAACGAAAGCCATTGCTGGTGGGCTGACTGGTACTGGTGCGAACTTGATCGACGAGAGAATCGTGAAGGCTGTCAAAGAGGCTGCAGCGTAGTTGTAGATCGTCTTGCAGATCTGAAGTGTTGATCTAAGAATCGGATGATGATCTGTCTTGGAGACAGGGAGCCGGCTTTTATAGACATGGTGACGGGTCGAGGCAGCAGCAGCTGGCGTGGGCGAGGATGAGAAATCGACGGATTCGTAAGGGGCGTGGACGATGCTCGAACCGTGGAGGCGCCTCTTGGATATTCTTGATCGTGCGAGATTACCCGAGACGACGCTCGCATCTTCGCGATGTTGCGAGAACATTCTACGTCATGTTGTGGCTAGTGAAATGCTTAGGTAAGTGTGGCGCAGGTTGAGAAGCGTCGGACACGCCTTCTATACCGCAACCAGATGCTAGACGACTGCTCATCACGAATTTGCGCAACCAGCGACAAAAATTGAATGCCCGATCATATCCGTACCCGGAGGTGCAATACCAAGACCAAACTCGGACAGACCTACTGTACTACGCCAAACCAGCGATGCAGATCCAGTTAGACGTTTTTACTATATGATATAGCCTATCTGCTGCTCTAAGAGCATGAGCTCGTATACTTCTACTAGTTATTCCAAATAGCTTCTATGAGAGTACCCACCCTAAGGCCAGTTTAGCCCCATCGTTGTCAACGTACACACCTATCCTCCCTCATCGTTCCACGCAGCGCCTATTCGCGAGGCTATCGCTAGTGGATATAGGACCAATAACATGTATTAGAGCTGCTATATCAGCTCCGGCAATATGATGAGGGTATCCGCATAAACTGTGGCCCAGGGGTACGACATGAGGATCCAGACACAGGATGCCAGTATCAATTTTAGGTAGCAGCCCTTGTCTACCTTGAAGAAAGGCACCTCGTCCGATGTGCACCATCGGTCGAAGCTTTTCTTAGTACGGGTAAGGCGGACTCGGAATGGGCGGGTGGAGGATCGGCAGGGTATGAATAGGTTCTTTGCGGCCTGAATTACCCTCGCAGATCATGTCCATGCGACCAACAAGTACAAATCACCAGGTTTGACGAATACAGGGCGTGTAGAGGAGTCGAGGTACCTTGCTCCCAGCATGACTTTTCCGATGATTGCTTATTGGCCACAATCGCCCAGAGGTGCCTAGCCGACATGCATGGCCCAGCCATGTTCAGCCTCACAGGATGCGAGTAGTCAGCTCGCTCAGCATAAATTGGGGTCAAACAGCCTGATCCACACTTCTTTCCATCTGCTGGATCCTCTCCAAGAATACACATATAAGGCTCTGATTCGCTGCACGCCAACTAAATGTTGCTTTACCATATTTAGATCACGTCAATCAGCCTGATCAAACTTCGCTTGAGCCAGAAAGAGCTCCACGAGCTTTCGCGGATAACTTGCACCTCAGAGATACAAGTCGATACTCACGATATCTGCCCTTCATGACATCGCAAGACAAAACTGTCCCGGAGACCTCCTTTTTCCGGCACGAGCCCCTTGACCAAACAAAATCTTCCTTGCGGCTGCTAAGGGTTCTGCCTGAACTCTCACCCGAAGGGTTGGTTCAATGCGTACTGGTGCATGCCACCATCGACGAGACGGAAGCCGCTTATTCTTGTCTTTCGTATGTATGGGGAAGCCCGGATCCCACGTGCAGGCATTTCATCATTGTGAATGGAAAGAGGATGGAAGTGCTTCAAAATCTTCACGAATTCCTCCGCGTGGCTCTTGCAAAATTCGCAGGCGAGTTGCTGTGGATCGATGCCCTCTGTATCGACCAAACCAATACCAGCGAGCGAAACCACCAGGTATCTAAGATGGGCGAGATCTACTCTCGAGCAAAACAAGTCTTCGCTTGGTTAGGAGCCACTGACCCGGAAAACAACGTCCTTGAATTCGTGCGCCTCAAAATGGAGGGCCTGACCACGGAAGCCTTTCGAATAAAGCTCAACGAAACCACCACTACGGCTTTCGAAAATGCCACCAATTCTTACTGGAGTCGCGCTTGGATAACCCAAGAGCTAGCTCTTGCACGCCGTGTTTGGATGCTTTATGGTGCAGCTGAATTGGATCTCCACCTGGTCACGGGAGCCCCATTGAGCAATGCATTGGGAAACGTGGTCAAGAGTACCTACTCTTACAATCAATCTGCGTTCAAGATCTGGAAATTAGCTACTGATAAGCGCCTACGCAATCGCCGTTTGAACGAGAGTACCCATAGTACCCAATCAACGCAAACAAGCGATGGGAGTGCAGTGGTCCCTGCCGATTTATTTAATCTATTAGCGAGATTCCGACACAAGCAGTGTCTTCATGGAAGAGATCGGGTGTATAGCCTACGATCGTTGTGCACAGAAGAGCAGTCGCTGGAAGTTGATTACAACATGTCTTCGATCAGCGTGTTCCATCAAATCAGGCAAATTTCCCGACGACCACTATGCTTTCACGCCGCACTTGCTCTGGTGGAAGCGTTATGGGACGATACAGACCCTAATGATAAGCACCATTGGGACAATATACAATTAGAGCTCAAACTACCATACAGGCCCAAAAAGTGGGGGGCCCGCCACGGAAGACTCACCTGGGACCTTGAAACAGTATGCAGCGGTCTCTTCTATGGAGACTTGATTTTAGAGGGAAGCCTCTGCTACTGGCGCAATGGCGGGGAGCAACAGAAAGTACCGCTTACTAAAGAGGAAGGAAATCATGTGCAGGAGCTGCCTGAAGTTGACCTGGAAGGGAACAAGATTTACGTAATCCACGTCTCTGTGCGGTCTCTACTGCGTATTATCTCAAGCCACGAGAACGTCGAACCCAGTTTAGCATGCAGGATCTGGGATGCCAATGCAGTGCGTTTCGTAGATACGCCTGAAGACGTTCTGGCACGGATAAGGACTCAACAAGCCATCCCGACAAGATCAGGAAATGTGGCTGAGAGTGCAGATCGAAGGCAACCTCTACAGTTCTCTCTTCCCTCTCCAACGCTTCCTCGACGCCCAACAGTATGACCATTAGATAAAATCTTACGTACAATGAATTGTGTGCTTTGAGAAATTCCTGTAATACAAGCTTGATGTTCTACGATTCGGAGTCTCGAAGGTCAGTAAAGCATGAATTCCATAGGCCTCCCAAATCGAATCATTTTTCAATGAGAGACGGCTCCCTCTTCTTCCAATGTACGTTGGAGCCATCGGAATACACTTCGGCTCCTTGTACTACGACAAATCCAGCGTCCCCGGGTTACACTCGTGCTCGGAATGGTCTGCGCCCAACTGCGTAGAGGTTGCGTCTGGAGGTAGATCCTCCGACCGCGGAAAGTAAAGGCCCTCGGACATGATCTCTTGGAACGATTTCATATGTTTCGTTCGCCATGATGCAACGCAACGCCTGGCGACGAAATCAGCAGTAGATCGCCCTGGGTGCGCTACTACGACACTGCGTTCTCGCAATCACTTTCTCGTGCGTAGAAATAGGTAAGATTGCTGTTAGTTGGTCAAGCGCGATGGTCATTCGCGAGCGTTTGGTCCACATCATTCTTCCCCAGTTTTGTTCTGCTCATAGTAAGCAACAGTAACATTATATCACACGTAGGCAGTCAAGCGCATATACAGAGAAGGAGGCGGCATTGTCAATCCGCGTAATGAAGGCAGTTGATACCTTCCCGTCACTAGATTATCTTTTGTTTTATCATTTTCCTCCGCTCCGCTCCGCTACGCTATGCCCATCTCTATCACTGTGACTGAATATTGCGCTTCGATATATGGAAGTGATTTATTTGCTTTGGCACATCCCTTGGAGGATATAACGTCCGCCATGTTTAGCACTAGCAGCAGGCAACATAAATACGCGCAGTAAACGCTTGCACCGGATTTCCGACGGCATCGTGTGTACATAACGACCACAGCGAGCCGGAAGAACGTGTATGCATGTGATCCTCTAGCCTACCTAGGTAGCTGCGCATGCCACTCATTGGCTTTTTGTGCTCTCCTTCTCCCGTCAACTACGGTTCCCACCCACGCTACAACCTTAACACCATCTCGTTAAACTAGTTAACTTCCACTGGCACGGTCGCCTCACGCACGCATTATCACCGCCTAAAGGAGGTGCCACTCATTGGCGTCGTCAAGTACCGCACGGTCGATTCGCTGTGACCGAAGTCCGGAGAAAACCGGTTGGCAAAATGGGAGTCGGCTGCATTGGTGTCCCAGTCCGATCGCTACGTAGGCATCTCGATCGATGGGCCACCCCAATCGCGCGCTGTTTTGGCAGGACGTTGTCAGTCAGGATGAACGGGCACCGGGTCATGTTAGCACAAAATAGAGACGCCTGTTAGACTATCAAGAAGACGAAAACCTCGGGGTGTAACTCTCCTGGTCGGACTTCCATAATTGTCTCATTAGCACAACAAGCCGTACCGGGATGCAAATCGTTTTAAAATTGGAGGATTCGATCCTGCAGATAAGACATGCAGTAATAAATTAGCCTAGGCAGAAGATCCATGACGCTGCAGGTGCTTGTGACTCTGCCATGACAGAACGAGTCACAGGCCATGTCTCTCCGAAGACGATGCTGTGAGACAAGGCGATTACGGTGGCCGTGACCTTCCCTTTCCGAAGCCATAATCATGCGCGGACTGTCATAAGCGCGAGTCGCGTCTATCATGCAGGGATCATCCACGTGGTAGAGTAGAGGGATGTATTGGAGCTTTCTTGCTTTTACGTGCTAGGTTGGAGCTGGTTGCTGCAGGGGATTTTACTATGGCGCTAGGGTTTCAAACCCAATAATGGTACATCCAGCATCGGCGCTATAGTTAGTCGGGCCGTCAGGAAGATGGCGGCTGAAGTGTAAGAGGGACAGACCGCAACGGCATGTCGCCACTATTCAGCACCTAGTCCGCCGCTATCCGTAGCGCTGCTGTAAACAACAACCTTACAATTTCACGTATGTGCGCGTGACTGGCTGTCTCACGGTTCTTGCCGAAGGCCAAAGGCTGACTCTTCGGCGAATGGAGGAATCCCACATCAGACAGCGCAGGGCGTTCAACGCAAAGGCAAAGAGCGCGCTGTGTTGTACTCGACAGCGGATCGGCTCGCAATAGGACGCCACCTATATGCACCATTATTTGTTGGTTGTGCATTCGTCGGATTTGGGACCACGTCGGACAAGAGGGAGATCAGGCGTGCTTGTTCCTTCGCTTACAGCCACGTTCGGATAACGGTTTGATCCTTCCGTCGGTCGTGCAATGGAAGCAGGACTACTCGCTTCTGTTCACTTGTTATTGCTCGTCGTGTTTACTTTCCGAAATTCTTCTTTGTCGCCATGTCCATCCGCATTCGAACTTACCTGTGTGCCCATGCGTCGGCAAGATTGGATCCCTTCAGTAAGACAAGTACCGTCGAGTATATGCCGAGGTGGTAGACGGGGTGGAGGTAGGAGGGAACGCTGTGTGGAGCTGATGCGAGCGCAGCCGTGCTTTCCACACACGCACGTATTCGGAAGGCACGCATATTTGCGACGGAGCATGTAAACAATAAGATGACTTGCGTGCATGTTGACAAGCATGCTAGTCTCAGCTTCCAAGGGTTCTGAATGGCTTGAAGGATGGCTGTGATTAAGCCGTACCTTTAGATATGGTCCGTGTATAGCATGCGTTAGTGGCCAAATTCATGTAAGTGAAAATACAATGAATTCATGTTCATAAACGATGAGCAGGGGCAACGAATGAGTAACTCGAGGCGAGTGCATGATAGATCAGCTCGTTGGTTTACTGTATTCCAACACGCCTCAAGCCCGAAGCGGTGTGTCGTAACTCTGCGTATTCAACGATATCTCAGGGACGCTGGTCCTAAAGCTGTATGAAGTCCCATCACGAGTCATAGGCCGGCCAAGTGCTCAACACGTCCGCTGAGACAAAGTCTAGACAGGGAAGAATGCAGCCGAAGAGTGCGAGATTGGGGTGCCAGGAACAAATCGTGAATTCCACACCTGAGACAACGCCAGGTCCATATAATGCAAGACAAAGACGCGTCGATGCCTAGGCATACTTCTTGCAATTTGACTGCGGTAATGTAGCTGCCGAATACGGTAATGCTATTGTGGCTTGGGTCGCTCTATCGGGCAGGTAGGGACTTCGCGAAAATAAAAAGGTGGCTGCCGATGAACGATCATTGGTTAGTCCAAATATCCTTATCCGAGTTCCTGGGTATGCGAGGCAGTCTGCCTGGTGTCGTACGTATGTAAGGTCCGAACCGGTAAGGTTCTGACCCTATCCGGATACCAGCCATGGGTTAGGTGATATCGAGCGATTTCTTTCTTCGACTTGCCAGCTCTCGGCGCTTCCCGTGACCGTGAAAACGCACGTATAAGCCTTTGGCATATTAGATGGCTGGAAATTATAGAGTTTTGTCTATAAATGCTGCCTTGCGCCGTTCACATTTGCCGGACCCGAGAGGGCGGGCCCAGGAGGGCGACGGATCTCAGGCACATTCGTCTTCTTGACTTGATCAATCCGGCTTCTTGACAAGCTGATTCCAGGAACAATCCAGTGGCCGCAGCTGCATTGCATCCCCTGCCAGGCGTATTTTCCCACGTTCGTACGGCACTTTGGACATTCCAGACGGCCGTCGAGCTTGCCTTGTTCAAGCTCGGGGCGCATCCATGAAAGTGGATCCAGAAAATAGTGAGCACAATCCCGAGCTGCGGATACTGTAGAAGCATTTCCGCCTCGATAATGGACACTATTTGGTAAACTGTGAGCAACCAGGTATTGCGATGTCGCGAGTGGTCGCCTGCTTGTATGTAAGCGCTGAGCAAGAGCGGGCGCCGAGGTCGTCAACGGTGATGACGTCCAATCTCAGATGTGACCATATCACTGACCTGCATTTGCGACATCTCAATTCGAAGCTGGCGGCCTGCTCGGTCACATGCTCGTCCTCAAAACGAATCTTCTCTGTTTCGGGGGCTTGGCCGACAGCTCGACTTAGCTCAATCTCTCGCTGGTATACCCAACGTTGATAGGCAGGCGTATCCTCGACATTTCCAGGTGTTTGCATTTGGCCGTACAACTCCAGTTGTTTCATAAAACCCTCGTTGGGCTCAACGATCGACCGAGCTTGTCGTACTTGCGATAGCGCTTCGGAGACGCTGATGTGGTGCTTTTGCATCAAATAAGCGATGACGCATGTAGCCGACCGTGATTTGCCCATGGCACTAGAAGATGAAAAGTGTTGGCATGTTGAAGGCAAGAGCCTAGTGGCTAAAAGACAGTGGCGAAGAGGCAACGAGGGTAAACACTCGGATTGAGAGCCAAGGGAGGCGAAAGCATTGCAACGCAAGACGCGCGGACCAATGCAAAACGGCAAATGATAGGAGGAAAAAGAGTGAAAAAGTATTCCGCCCCTTTATCCGTGAGGTTGAGTGTGTATCGAGAAGGGCAATTCGCATGGAAGATCGATGGTTGAACATGCATGTCTCAGCTGCGCCGGGATCTATACTTACCAATGTACAAGCACCCCGCCACCGCCATCCAGTCCGTCTTGGATGAAACGGTTGGTTGCCGGAAAGTGCTCCAGCAGGTTCTCGTCCTCGACGTCGTCAACTTGAACCACATGGTGCTTGAACGGGCTGAAAAGAGCTCGATCGAGTGGCATACGCAGCACCGACAGCACGTGCGTGATGTTAGCCTCTTCGAGTGCGTCACGCCGGCGCAGGGTGAAGATGCTATCGATTCGCCATCAGCTTTCACAAACTGGCGAGACGCGCACAGAGACGGATGACCAGGGGCCGTACCCGCCGATGTAGAGCTTCAAGTCGCCGGGGACTCTGTCAAGGAGCGCCATGGGTCCTATTTGGAGATGGCAAAGCGGTGTGTTATAGGTAGGAGGATTTTGATATTCGATGGTGTGATTGCTGGTTGCTGGCTGAAGCTCCGAATTTTCCGCCGAGGCTTCCCCACAATTGGGCGCGACGGCGCGGATTGGCCACCAGAAACACTTGGACTTGGTGGCAGCAGCTGCAGCGGTGAAGGTGCCTGCTTCGGAACAGCGTGGCGTACCAAACCCCCGCCGGTATCTTTTGCGTATTTATTCGGTGCGCCATTGGGTTGTCGTATAATTGTTGCGTTGTTGGTGCTGGTTATCGCAAGATCTGTGCAGGTCGGTAACAACGATAAAAGAGAACCTGAGAACAGCGTGAAGTGCGCAAGTCGGCGAAAGTGAACATGGATAGTCGGCGTTGAGTATCGCGCGTATTTTGACGCGTGCGGCGTTGCAGCGCCGCTCAGCCCTACGCCGCCGCGCTTGATGGCTACGCTCCACTCTCGTCGGGAACGCGGAAGGTGTATGGTGAAACATGGCGGCGCTTCTAGAGAATTGTCCCTGCAGTTGCTGGAAGGCCACCTGTAGTCTAGAGACAGGCAGTACAGTACCAAACTTCGCATCTACCTCCAATGCTCGAATCATGCGGAACCTGGTGGCCGCACTACAAATCGCTGGTGGTGCCCGCATTCCAGTATCGAGACCGTCCAAACATTTGGATATACACCGGTCATGAACCATATAGTACAGGATACTCGTTACGTAAGTGGGAATCTAGTTGTTTTCGATTGGTGTATCTACCCACTCTCGTAACACTGTGAAGGCTAAGGGGGATTTGGCTTAGCGCGACGCTTATTTAAGAAACCGCGCTGGTACAGACGTGGAGTGCACTATACGTGACACTCGCACCACGACGTCGCCGTCGGATTATGAACATGGGAATCACCTACAGGTTCTACGATTCCCGGCAAGGTGCAAAAGCGTGGCTCTCCTATCTCTTCCCCGCAAGGCTGTCGGGCTTTCTCTACTCCGACCGGACACTGCTGTTTACGGCCTCGCAAAAGTACCGTGTCGCCCGCTGGTCGCAGCCAGTTACTCGACCGTAGCATCTCCGCATCGGGGTGGATCGTCAGCCCGATCAGCATCCGATGAGCGAATCGAGCAAGCGGAGCGGAGGTCAGCAACAGGGTCAGCCTCCTCGACATGATTGATCCGTCGCGTCGTTGCGCTATAGCTCGAGTAATCTTACGGGCCAGCCCTACGCTTCACTTGCTTCGTATCGAACCGACGACCCTAGCACGCTCTCCCGTTACCCGCTCGCTCACAGACGTCGCATGCTGCCCGCTGTCATCACCTTTAGTGCAGTTAACCCGCTGGCGGGATGCTGGCGCTGCGGGTCTCCGATTCGTCGGACCCGTAGAACACGTCTCATTTCTCGTTTGACGCTGCAGCGCGTGCTCGTGGACAGATGGACCTCCTTGTCACCAGCCTGTGCGGATGAGCGGGTAGGTAACCACGCACGCTGTAGATTGACCACTTTGGCCCATGCGCCGATGGGATCGAGTGAGCTTTCGTTCCACACTGCCGGGCAGCCTGTCTATGCCGTCGCACTCGTCGAAACGCACCCCACTGCAACGGCTCGAGGGTTGCAGACAGAGTACAACGGGCGTCTGCCGGGCGCGAGCGTGCGCATGGTCAGCGCCCTGTGCAGCCTGAGGATTCCGGCACGCTTGCTAAAACCGATGGCGTGGGTACTTGGAGCATGCGTCGAGTAAGGGCTGCAGGCAAGTCTACCCTATACCATGCGCTACCCCCCTGCGTCTCCACCACGCCCACTGAACCATCCGTGCAAGAATGGCTAGTCGGCGGCCAATCGCCCGTCCGGCTGCTTTCAACGGGTTGCCGGGATGAGAGCACAGGCAGGGCCGTCTCTGTCTTTATGCTGAGAGGGCCCCCGTGGGATATATGCTCTGTCTTCCGTCGACAACTGGCGACGTCGAAAAATCCATCCTCGTGTTTTCGCCCAGCCCCAAGGCTTTGCTTCCTTCTGGACCTTCGATGCTAGCGTAGCGGCTTGTTGTTGCTAGCTTCCCGCTGCGGCCATCTGAAGCATTCCTGCTTGGAGCCCGCTGCGAATGGCCTTGCTCCACGCAAGCATCCATAGGAGCCGTTGGCATTACTAAAGAACAGAGAAGGTCCTTTGGCGGTGCGCCACAGGCTCTTCTCAGCTCACAACCGCTACCAAGAGCCGCACGACGGTAGGGTTCCGCTTGAGCCTTTAGCTTCGTAGGGCTGCCGCTTCAATTCGGATTCGGATTGGGTGCGTCTAGTGCCTCGTCCGCCTCGTCTGCCTCATCCTCCCAGGCCATTTGCACGCGCCCTGCACACCACCGCGGCCTCGCTCGCGCTTGTTGCGTCGTCGCCGCGGTCCGTCTGCACCCGTCCACCCGAGGTGCCCCTGGATCCTCGTTCTCGCCCGTCCCGGCTGCGCAGGTCGAACAAGCACGCAGCACCCTACGTATAGCCACGGGCCTGTGCGCACCCGCCCGCGTCACCCAGGGACCCTCCCTCTCTGCGCTCGCCACACTTGCGGCATTCCTGTGGCGACGGGCACGCTTCAGCTGCCCAGTGTTGACGAGCGCGCGCACCGGCACCTCCGACTGCGTCAGACTTCACCGCCATCATGACCGTGTCGCCCTCGACGCCCAGTATCCAGATCTCTCGTTCCTCCGTGCACCCCTACCCGTTGCCGCATCATCGTCGTAGTCCTCCAGGGGCAATGGCCATTCCTCGGGCGCGCCAGGACGTCCCGCCTCCGCTTCCGCCACCTCGTCACATACAGGAGCTTCGCGATGGCGTGGATCCCGGCTGGACATGGGGCAACGACGTAAACTATTCGAGGGACACTGGATTCAGGGGAAATCGACACGCCTCCATTAAGCCTGGCTCGAGCTTACTGGGTGGAGCAGGCGGTGACGCGCACGAGCGTTCGGCAGATCAGCCTTTCGCTGCAAGGGAGTCACCTAGTGACCGGTCTTTTGACGACGACAGCGACGAGGATTACGGCGGCAAACCTCGGCAGCGATCCTCAAATCATAGGTGCGTATTAACAATTTGCTTTGCTACTTTGGTTCCTTGTCACCATTGCGTCGCCTGGCTTGTGGAATCATGTCCCAGGACGAGGGACGCAGTGCACCTGTTATTGTACCGTACGTTGCGACGGAGCTGTCAGAAGTGCATGTGCACTGTGCTTCTGACGTAAACTCATCCCCATGGTACCATGGCTAATTTGTTCTACTCAGATTCACGAGCGAGCGACAGCTGGGACAAGGCCTCCTCGAGACATCTTCTCACGCTTACGACAAGCAGCTCCTTTCGAAAATAGGAGGCCCCAACACGCCCACGAGAACGACAGCGCCATCACTTCCAATGACCTCGCAAGACTCCGCACCGAGTGCGCATACAGCTTTCAGCCAGCTTAACGGCCAGTTGAAACCTCTTTCGGTGCCCGACCGCCTCCAGCACCCTTCGCTCGATTCCCCCGTATCGCGGTGGCCGCCATCTGGTGCCGTGTCACCTGGGTATTCTGGGTATCGCAGCCCGGTGTTCGACTCTGGGTCATCGGACTCTCGACAAAGGAAATTCGGCAGTATCTCGACGCCTGGGCTGGATGACGCGAGCTCAGTGCACCGCGGCAGTTACGACCATGGCATGTTTACGGAATCCGAATTTGGCACGGAGGAGAGCGGCATGCGGGATTTGAATATCAACGAGCGCAGCCCTACAGGACATGACGAATACCATACGGGAGTAAATTGCGGTCTGAAACGACGTGCTTCGTCTCCTCCCTCGGAAGCTGCGCGTGAGGATCGACCCACAGGTGGTGGCAACTCGGACTTGTATCACCGCCGTTCTGCACAGATGCTCGGCAGTCGCAATACGCCCTCTGCTACGAATTCACCACGTTACGCAACGCTTCATGGCTCAACAGCGCAAGGATCGCTATCTTCCGTCTCAAGCCTGAGCCAACGAACGGCATCGTTCGCGTCATCTTTTGGATTTTCCGCAGCCAGTAGTCTGACCAGTTATAGCGGGGACCAACGTCTTTCGCCTAGCGCGCTGTCCCTCTCGGCGGAAGCGGAACCGGGCCCCGCTTCGCCATATGCGGCTAGCAGGTCACTAAACCCTAGCCCGCGTGGCTCGTTATCGAGACCGCACCACCAGCGAGGCTTCTCTGAAAACGAACATCCCCAGGTTCACGGCGTTCGGAAAATGCCCACAGACAGCGTGCTCCAATCGCGACAGAACTCGATTGTTAGCCGTCTTGTTGGCGCGTACATCTGCGAATGTTGCCCGAAAAAGCCGAAGAAGTTCGATACCGAAGAGGAGCTCCGGTAGGTTGCACCCCACACTTTCCCACCGCCATTTCATCAAATCATGCTGACAATCGATTACAGCGTCCACGAACTCGAGAAACAGTACACATGCCAGTTCTGTCCAAACCGATTCAAGAACAAGAACGAAGCCGAACGACATCAAAATTCGCTTCATTTGCGGCGTCATTCGTGGTCATGCGCTGCGCTGGCGGGAGTCCATGCTGCCTTTCACCCATCTCCTACCCATTCTGGGGTGGCCGACATGTGCGGATATTGCGGTGAAGAATTTCCACTACCTCCAAATTGGGACGCTCGGACCGAACATTTAAATCACGTGCACAAATTCGGAGAATGTAATCACGCCAAGAAGTTCTTCCGGGCCGATCACTTTCGACAGCACCTGAAGCATAGCCATGCTGGGACCAGCGGAAAGTGGACCAACATGCTAGAAAACGCGTGCATGAAAGACGAACCCCCGCCAAAAGAGCGTGTTGGCTCCATGGGGTCGATTGTGGGTCCACCTTCCACCCCGCTCGCACCAAAACCGGGTACTATCAACGAAGTACATGAAGAAACATGAAACAGTGGGCAAAGAGAAATACTGGACACCCCAAGGGCGCAGTCGGCTTCGTGTTGCCCTAGGATGTATAATACAGAGACCGAAGGTACTAAAATGGACACCACGCTAGCGAGTTGTCATGTATTGTCGGCCTCTGTATCGTATATCGCAAGCAACACAAAGCGGATGTGCCCAATCGGCCATCGGAGATATTTTTCTCTGGCTCTACGAGGCATTGGACGGCTCAACTTGATTTGCGTTCAGCGTAGCATTTAAGCATCAAGGATTGTGGGCTGCATCTGTTGCATTGTTACGAAAGTCTCGTTTGTAAAGAACTTTTCTTCCCATGTTACGGCCTGCTATAATTTCCAGCCATCACCCTCGCATTTACGGTACTGGCTTAGCCAAAACTCCTTCGGCCTCTGTTCCTTATCGTACTGCGTATCATGTCAGCCTGGCGCTCCTATTTTCGGTGTAACGACCCTGATGACCATTTCTTTTCTTCATTGTTGGTATGTGCTTATTCATGTTTGGTGCATTTCATAGGCGTTGTGGCGGCTCAGAGCTTGGTTTCCAGTATGAGGTTTTTCTGCACCGATGCGTGGTAACGTACTGCCTATATCAGAATGGCAACGGCCTTGTTATCACGTCATGAATTATCTGCTTCAGCGGCTTGATGGAATGAATGGGCACTTGGACGGCAACAAGGGCATCAGAGATACCACAAAGATACGTCAGCAAACAATAGACCAACTCCTTTCGAATCAAAACATTGTCCAAGACTGCCACCCATGTTTTTGTCACACGGTACGTTGCACTAGTCGTCTTTGCAGGCTTCCTCATTGCCTATAACGGCCGCTTGCTTCTCGTCTCTCCGAGACGGTACCTACGCCTAAACCAGTTGCCTTCAAATCCCAGCCATCCGGACATTTACCATAGCGAGCAGCCGGGTCATCATTCCCCTTGCATCTTCACAGTGCGCCCTTGCGCAAACGATTCTGGTAGGTCGCGGCTGTCGGCTCGAAGCTCATGTCAGCCCTACTCCGGTCACGCCTCCTACACAACCGCCCGTACCACGTGTGGATACTAGGGCGTAATCAAGAACACGATCTATGGCTGCGTGGCAGATGAGTTACCCCAGGATAAGCAATGCGTTAGCTAATTGAATGGCCGCGTGCGCTCGTTTCGTGCGAGTCTCCCGCGACCAGAACCGACGTACCAAGTTTTGCCAGAGGCACACTTTGAAGAGCTAAGCCTTGTGTCTCGGGGCAGCGGAGAAGGCAACCCGAGGGGGGGGAAATGCACAACCTGTTGTACTACACACGGCACAGTTGAGATCCAGCTTAATCTAGTGGGGGCAGCCTGCCGTGTTCAAAGAAGCACTAAGAAGACTCGTTAGACGGGTACGTGAATGTCGGTGAGCAAAATCTTGCACGTGTCCTTCTGCTTTCAAGTTTTCCCATCTTCGCGAACCAATGCCTACCCATTTAACCCTCCTCGGTGTCAAAACCGCCATGCATCTCGCCGACCCCACTTCGCACCGATGCAGAAAGCTTCACATCGGCAGCGCAGCACAAGCCCGTCAGATCGCACCCTCCACCCTTGCGCACACGCGAGAAACCTACCCAACGACCTTGCTGCCCGTCAGCAGCACCCTCGACCGTTCATGTACCCTCCCATATGTCGTGTCACATTGCGCGTGCATGGCCTAGCCCGATGCCGTAGCCGCGCGCACGTCGAGGGCGCTGACCGGGCGCCACAGACACTTCGATTAAGTACTATTATGTACATGCCGGGACGCTCCCGCAGCACGTTGCGCTCAGGCAATCTGCGAGGATGCTAGCGCTTATGTCATATGCGGTGCGCGGACGGACTTGTGTGCCTTTTCTCTCTCATCCCCACAACCACTTATGTTTTGTGTATGGATCATCAATGGGCTGTTAGCGCTGATCGGGTTTGCGTACATGAGCCGCCGATACGAGCGGTGTTGGCGGGGACATGGTGATTGGGCTTCCATCTCTAGGCTCGATTATATGGCTCTGTGAGATTGAGTCGGGGGAAGGTCACAGTAGGAATGTAGATTCGGGCCGCGCAGCCGATCATCGGTGTAGTGATTGCGTGCGTCCCTTCTGCACGGGCATGGGGCGTAAGTCACGGCGGTGCGTGAGCGATAAAATGCCGGTTGGTGCAGATGGTCGGTGAGCGACAAATGTGACACAAGCGTCTTTGCTTCTTGGTTATATGCATCTTCCAATGTTCTTGAACTTCTTATGCACAGCTAGCCATTGTCGTCAATGTGATTAGAGGTGTATATAGCGACCGCCGATGGACTGTCTGCCGCACGTGTAGCAGGGGGGAAGTTGGAGCATCTGCGCTTACTGAATGGGGACTGTGTGCCTTTGTACGACCCTGCATGCCCGTTGGAGGATCAAGACCGCGAATACAATATGAGCGTTCTTTGCATTAGAACATGCATCCGCAGACGGATATGCTTGTCGTCAGTCAAGGAAAATGAAGAAGCACTGACTTCACGCATCGCCAAGCCAACTTTCGTGTATGATTTTCGATTGGATATTTAGCCCGATAGTGCATACCTAGGTAGGGCTGAGGTTTCACAGACGTGTTGGCCATCTTCAGTCTAACAAACTTCTTGCGAATTTGGCGTTCTACGACTATGGGATCGTAAGCAAGGATCTAGTTGATCGGGAGACGGCGTGCACATTTATATAGTGTATTACACGCATCGTTGATGATGATCTTTTACGCTATAAGTAAAGCAGCCGCGCAAGAAGCGGAAGACAAACTTTCTATCGGGCCTCTGCCCAGCAAGGAGGGATCACGTAGGTGATGGACAATGCTCCGTTTGAGGATGCTCACGATGGAACGGTGAAGGTACATCGGGGCCCGCTATCTCTCCAATGGGCGGAATGCCTTGGTTGTTACATCAGACGCTCCGAGGGCGACCATCAAGTATATATACTGTACTAAATGGATAATATAGTGGGTGGTCTAGTAGGCTTCATATACGCGGGCCCAGATGTTTATGGGCTCGGTGCGGCATCAACTGTAGGGCTGACCGCCGTGCTTACTTTTCCTCCCTTAGTAAACAGGCCCTTTTCCTTCCTTCGCTCGCGGAGCAACGTCACACTTTACTCAAACCATTCAGGGTTTGAGGCTAGGTGTCCGACTGAGGTGATATGGCTCGGTACAAGCAAGGCGTGCGGTAATGCGTCCGAACGGTTGGTTGGCAGGGAAAGTTCCGCGTATTGACCTAAGCTGACTGAGGAAACGACAGGATCGCGAACTGACGTCACAGCTGCGGCAATCGTGTGGAAGTGGGGCAACAAGAGGTACGATTCTCCAAGGGATGCGCAGGATCCTGCAATAATTAAGCGCGAATCACGGACTTTGTTGATGCCGAACGAGCGGCACAGCGGCAAAAAGAATGCCTTCGTTCTCGAACCCAGATCACCGCGAAAGAATGCCGATTGAGTGCTCGGCAAGTTGAGAAGGCAACGGTGAAGCTCGACTCGCCGGCTAGAGTACTAGGCGCGCTTCTGTCTTAGGGCATAGTGGATCTAGTCTATAGTTACTCCGATAGGTGCTCCCTGCGAAAGTAGTGCATGCCCTACCTCGCCAAAGCGGAATGCAGACCACGTCAATTACGCACACGGAGTCGTAACGGGCATAGTGAATCTCATCCTGCATCCGCGTTCGAAACCAGACAAAAGTGCTCATTCTCCCGCGATCGGGATCCGGAACAAGTAGTTCTACGCGACCTCTAGCCCTACCAGCGGGAGATGTTGTCTCGGCCTCGGATACGCAGGGCTTAGCGGAGGAAGTCTGAGCGGGACGCATCTCATATCGTTGGGCGGACGTGCGGGGGATGCCTGCTATATGATTGGACTATATGTCCGAGAAGCAGTCTTTGCATAGCATTTCTGAGCGGTGAGACGGTGAGACGTGCTGGCAATTGAGCGGTCTACCAAAACCCGTGGATAATATTGCTGCTATAGCCAAGTTGGAACTATGAATATCCTGGAACGTCGACATCATCACGACGCCTCGTCCCGCGCGAACACCGCCATGTGTACGCTGATGCTAAGAGGTGAACGGTCGGCTCGTACCTCATTAGCCTGGCTGCAAAACTCATGCTGTTTGACCCGGGGTGCGCTGCTGAATCGTTATGCCTTTGGAGTAGCGGTTACGAGCGATAGCGTTGTGCTGTCTGCCCTGCCGTCGAAAATGACATGACGGATACATGCCAACAAGGCCAAGCGACCAGTCTGCGGGGAACGAAGCGCTGTCTCGCGGGGTTTAACAAGTTCCAATGCGGCGCATAGAATTACGAAAAGTAGCATAGCGTAATTATTATCAGTCTGCTGCGCATTCATGGTGCTCGCGTTGTGATTTGTGCTGGTTGTTGCATGATCTGTTCAGGTCGGTAACGACGATAAAAGAGATCCTCGAAACGCTGCATGGTCATTATCATCGGCAAATATGTTGCGAGCGGTATTTGAGCCTCTTGTAACACCGATTGCTCAATTGTGACTCCCGCAGTCCGCTGTGCAGGGAATGTGATGGATAATTGCTAAATTCTGACTGCAGGAAACAAATGTAAATCGACGCTAATACATATTGCAAGCGAGAACCGACTAGCTTATGCAGGCTCAGCATATACCTGCCAAGAAGATTTCCCCACTCAAATGTTCCTTATCAGAGAGCAATGTCGAAGAGAGAGCAAGTGACGCACTTCAAGACCCCTCATAGCGCATGATCTCCCTTAGGGGAGACCGCTGGGCGGCGAAGGGAAGTTACTGGGATTGTTAAGCCTTTCCCGATTACGTTTAGCAATTTCCGCGTTACGTATCTTGTCAATGCGCATCTGGAAGAAGTTCCTGGAATGAGTTAGCACTTGCGAGGGGCAGAGTGGGTAGACACCGTTAGTACTTGTTCAAAGTGAAAATGCGGGGCCCCAGATCGACCTGCGCGTGGTCTTTCGATTTTGAGAGCTCTTTGATCTGCGATGGTAGTCAGCAATGATCTCCCAGATGCAGATACAGTGGTTTCAAAATAATTCGATTGCTTCCATGACCGGATCGCCCCTGTATGTTGGATAGGCAATACAGAGGCCAACTTTGCACCATGGCTTTCTTGGCAGGGTTGACCTCTAGAGTGTATCCTACGGTAATACAAAGGGGACGGAATAAGTCGCGGTAGCCTCTGAATTATTCTGTCGCCTACTGTGAGTTATGGCCCTCGGACCTTGTCGTCTTTCGCTTTCTCGTCAGTCTTGTCCTCTTCTTCATCTGCCTTCTTAGCATCCTTGTCCTTGTCCTTATCCTTATCCTTCTCTTTTTCCTTCTCTTTGCGCTTCTCACGCTTTATTCTCTGTTTCTCCTCGTACTCTTTCTTGACTTTCTCAATCTCCACATCAAGCTCTTCCTTCTTCTTGCGAGCAGCAGCAGCCGCCGCTTCGTCAACGTCGGGCTGGCAGAAACCGCGGTCCGAAAGATGACCGACACATATATAGAAGAAGTCCTTGCCTCATTAGCACGGCATGAATTAAATCGGGGCGGGATATTACTTTGTTGTCTGGTGTTATGAGGACGCTGGTGGAAGGCTTGTAGCAGATCCAGCATGCTTTGGCCGAGCCATCAGCCACTTTGCGATGGTGCCACAGATTCTTCAACAACATCTCGGTCGACGTGGCTTGTATATGTGGCGACCGATACTAACCCTCCGCGCAAGACAGCACTGCCTTGGGAACGGTGGATTCGCTGCGTGGGCAGGTGACCTGTCGTCGATTGAGTGTGGCGCGGTGAGGCTGAACGATTGTGTGCTAGTCCCAGTCGAGCCTAGCGCCGCATATCAGTCAAGCGTCACACTGCAGGGCCTTTCACCATCCTAGGCAACTTCCTTCACGGCACCGCACATGTTTCTGATCTCAGCATCACGAGGCATCCGAATTAGCTTAACTCAAGGGCGACTAGCATTTAGGACCCTGCGACCACGGATCGGTGGCCTCAAGGAGCTCAAACCTTCAGTTTCTTGTGAGGCAAAATGCGAGTTGCCAATACTCCTGTACATATTGCAGACATTAACGTGAATGCAGACGTATTATCCCAGCGATATTCAGATTCGCCGAGGTTTTTTACAATGGGAAGCGAACCCGCTCAGCTAAAGTACATTGATGTCGGTTCGCGAGCCCCACTCAGCCGTGCGACTTTGAGCTGACCAGTTCAGATCGGCATCAATCTCACAGATCCCATCTTTCGCGGAAAGTATCATGGCACCCAACGACACGAGGACGACTTTGAGGATGTCATTCAGCGAGGCCTGGATGCCGGCTGCAAGAAGTTCATGGTGACGGGCTCAGACCTGAGCGAGTCGAAACATGCTGTCGAAATCGCCAAAGCACATCGTGAGTGACTACAATGCTGCTACACAGCTTAGGCGTTTTCTATCCTAAATTTCACTCATGCCGTCCCGGTTCTATCAGCCGTGTCTTCTTGATTTCGTTTTCCTCTGGTTCTGTCCTCACTTTAACGCCCGAGCTCCTTGATCTACGCCGCAATGATCGATTTTTATCCAATGCAGTCGTACCGCCCAATTTTGCTTAATCATGTGTCTTCTAAGAGCGGGCCTATGGTGAACAATACTGATATCATCCAGCCGGTCTCTGCTATGCCACCGTCGGCGTCCACCCCTGCTCAGCAAAACACTTCGACAAGCACCCAGGCGGTCCAGATGCGCTCCTCGCATCTCTCAAAGAGCTCGCCATCTCCGCCAAAGAAGCCGGTCACGCCGTCGCCTTCGGCGAGTTCGGCCTCGACTACGACCGCCTGTTCCTGACGCCCAAGGAGCAGCAGCTCAAGTATTTCGAAGCCCAGCTCTCCATCGCCGTCGAGGTCCAGCTCCCGCTATTCCTGCATTCGCGCGCCGCAGCAGAAGACTTCGAACGGCTTCTCGGTGCGAGGCTGAACGAGCTACCGAAGAGAGGGCTCGTGCACTCGTTTACCGGGACGGTGGAGGAGATGCAGCGAATAGTAGACATGGGGTTCGATGTCGGCGTCAATGGATGCTCTATGAAGAGTGAGTATCGCATCGCACAAATTATCTCAGGTGGCATGGGAAACTGACGCTTTCGCGCAGCGGAGGAGAACATCGAAGTGGTGCGCGCCATCCCGCTCTCCCACCTACAAATTGAGACCGATGGGCCGTGGTGCGAAATGCGGCCTTCGCACGCTTCGGCCAAGTATCTCAAAGACGCGCCGCCGCTACCGAAAGCGGTAAAGAAGGAGAAATTTGTCAAGGGCGCGATGGTCAAGGGGAGGAACGAGCCGGCTACGATACCGCATGTGGCGTACGCGATTGCGAAGATCAAGGACATCAGTGTCGAGGAGGTCTGCGAAGCGTAAGTGGCGGGGCCCGCGATTGGCGATGTGAGTAACTGACGTTTTATAGAGCGTGGCGCAATTCGATCCAGATGTTTGGGCTGGGCGAGAAGATGGAGTAGAGGTTCAAGATTCATCACAGGGGCAAAGTAAACTATGCGATTGTTCAATTGGTGTGCAAAGACGGGTGCGTATAGATGTATAGACCTATTATGGAAGATTCGAGGTAAAGTTCTCGTACTTGAGAGCGTTGACACACGATTAGGATCCTCTGATGGGGCCACTTAGGCTTTTACCTTGAGAACAACCTGCAACACCCTCGGTTCCTAACGGCAGGTCGATATGGTGATGCGTTATCGATCAAGTCACCCTGGAAGGATATAGAACATGCCAGTCGTAGCCCGCTTCTTAAGTGTTATTGTCTAGAGAAGAACATGGTAAAAAGACCAGTGCACCACACCATTTGTCTTGTTACACGATTGAAATGAGCGCTGCATAGCGCATTCCATTTCTAGGTGCTACATAGAAACATCTTGAGTCTTTTCACTGAACAGCTAGACCATCCTGACGAAGAGCCGATCATCCCCGCTTTCACATTCTTTTCACAAAGAGGCCGTGAGTTCGCGGCGGTGCTGACGAACTCGAGTCGACGACTAATTATCAACCTTTGCCACGTCAGTCCTGTCCCCCCCCAAGCAACTGTCAAACGCTATACACTCACCGGCCTTGAGAGAGTCGGTCCCCATGGCCTTCTCATCCTTGGAGGATTCGTTCTTGAAGTCGTGAACATTGAGCACCTCGTCGAAGCCTTTGTCAGTGGAGCGCTTGATGTTGAGCTCATCGAGCGAGGGCAGATCGTGGAGGACCACAGGCTGCGGAGAACCAGAAGTGACGAGGACGATCTTCTCCACCTGCCACTCCGCATCTGCGCGCTCGCGGTCCGCACGGCCACGACGAGCGGCACGAACGCGCGAAGCACAGACGGCGGTGACAAACATGGCGATGATGGCAAGGCAGCCGAACATATGCATTACGAAGTTGTCCCAGGCCTCGGGGGAGGGAGTGGCGACGAAGCGCTTCGTGGCGTCGCAGATCTCATGCCAGCCATCCACGCTATGGCAGTGATGGTTACCCATTGTCGAAAGCTGAGAGTGAGAATGCCGGGGTGAAGAACTGATGGTATTAGCTGCGGTGCTTGCGATTGATTCAGAGAGCGTTACCTTGGATTTGTGTGATTCATGCGAGGGAGCCGATGATGAGCCGATGGAGGGTGAGGAGGGAGAGGCCGCGATAGAGTGTCGAGAAGAGGCGGGCAGGTGCATCCGGAAGGCACGACTGTGATGGTCTTACGTCACCGCCAATTGCTTCAACTGTTCATTGCCCCCCTTGCCGGTTTGTGAACGGTCTACTTGTCGTCCCCGCAGCTAGTCTTGTATAAGGAGTCTGGACACTGTACTGCGGCGCGTGTTTCCCCAAACAAGACAGCGCATTGTCCAAGCTTGGTACGGTACATCATTGCGTGGTGCGCTGCGGCTACCGACTATACAGTCTATACTCATTTGCTCACTCTCCACTGCGCTCTACGTTACCTCGGGCATCAGAGAGCAGTCTCGTTAGTGCAGCGCGAACAGTAGAAGGCTGAAATCGGCTCAACTTTCAACTCCTACGCTATCCGATGGGAAAAGGGAAAATGGCAAGCTCTAGCCCTGCGTTGTAAGTTTCTACGTAAGGTTGAATTGGCACCAAATGCGCCCTGACACTGTCTACAGTACCGTCACCGATCTAGTCTCCTCTTCAGACGATGAAAGTGAAAGTGAAGTGACGCCGCGGGAGCGAACCTCGAATATCTCGCCAGGCCAGCGTGATCTTCCGGCCTCTCGAATCCATACTCGCGCTACCTCGACACGCCAACTTACTGAGAACCGAGGACCCATTGCAGCTCTTCCCAGTATGTGAACCCCGATTGCCAGCGCATACTTTTTAATTCTCCCAGGGCGAGTCAACGGGCAGGCCGCGCCAATGTCGGAGCACGAGGAACTTGTCCTTCTTAGGCAGGAACATAAGGCATTGCAGACGGCATGCCGCAGCCTTCAAAAGAGGCTTGGTGAAGCCCATACTACGATCACGGCGCTGGAACAAGACAAAGCCATGCTGGAGCAGCAACGGGATGCTTTACAGCAGAATCTCGACACGATCAAGAACATCACGGGCGACAAAGTGCAGCTGGAGCAAGAGAGAGGAAACGAAAAGCAGCAGCAAGATATCCCACAGCGCGGATTGAAGCGTAAGCGGAACGAGAAGGATGTTCCCTGTCTATCTCGCGCCACTCCTTCTCCGTCGAGCCAGGTACGTCCCAGACAACAGAAAACACTCTACAATTAAACGTCCCTGTACACAGAACGAACAGCTCAAAGATGTTCACCCACCCGAAAACATCTCGTGAGCATACGCTTTACTAACGTGCCTTCCCCTAGGACACCCAGCCTCCCCAGCCCAGCGCAACCCCTTCGCGCACGTCGCCCATCCACACAGCCGCAACCAAGGATCGCGACCGCGCCACTCTCCTTTGCAAATTCCAACCCACAAGCTCGCCGACCCCTCCTACACCGCAGCCTCCCACCCCTCCCCACCACCCCGCCGGCCCCTTCCCATGGACGCTCTATCTCCTCCGCAACGGCCGCCCTCACCAACCCTTCTCGCTCCTCCCGCCGCCCACCCGCGCCGCTATCGAGCGCACTTTCCACGCGGCCTACTTCTCCCGCGCCGACCAGCAGGACGCCACGAGCCAGAAGAAACACGACAAGTTCGTGCGCTACTTCAAGCTCAACTGGACGAGGAAGTACCCCGTTCCGATTTGTTTGGGCTACTTCGTGCACAGCCAGAGCCAGCCGGTGGAGCGGAGCGACGAGGTGGCGTGCGAGCGGTGTACGCGGGCACGGAGGCCGTGTGTGCGGGCGGTCGAGGTCCAGGGGAGGTATCAGCTGGTGTTCTATCCGGCGAGGGGGCAGGGTGCGGCGTGGGAAGAGGCGGGGTTTTGGATCCCGGGGCAGGTGCGAGCGATGTGACGTGCGTGCAACTGTTCTTGCGATGAGAAGGGAGGGGCGCCGATGGCGAAAAGGTCCTCCAGGGTTGCGATAGGTTGGTATGGGCAGTTCCATGGAGGGGATGGTGTCTGGCCAAGGAAGGCAATGCACTACACAATCGTTGGCATACCGGTGGATCATGATTGAGAGTGCGATTTAGTCGACGTTGCCATCGCAACACGACGTGGCGTATGGAAGACATAGAGCGATGAAAAAGCCGATCCCGATGTATCTACCTCACCCTTTCAACAAGAGAGCCTACAACACCAAAATTTTTGTACATGTATCCGAACAGACCTTCCCCTTCTCACACCATCTATATCCTCGCTAGATCCCTTCGCTCGTCCGCCATCCTACAACCTAACATGCGCCCCAATACTCCCCCCTTTATACCACACCTCCTCCTTCCACTCCCCAATCCGTATCCCCACGTTCGCAAACGCACTCAACTTGAGCGTCCCGCCGAGGGCCTTGCGAATAGCATCGTACCCAATACTACCAATACTCCAATCAACGGGGAGTCTCGGGGTCTCCGACACGCCGGGCGGGACCGCAAACGGCAGCTCGTACAGGATCTTGCCAGCCGTATGCCCTTCGTAGAAGGCGGTGGCATTGAGCGCGGTGATGTACATGGTTGTGGACGAGAAGGGGGAGGCGAGCGTGAATAGCGCGGTGCTGGAAAGGATATGCATGGTTGCGGAGCGGATGAAGTGGGTTTTGCCGTCGCTGGGGTGATCGCCATCACCGGGGTCGGCGGGGTTTTTCGGTGTCGAGACGTGGGGAGCAGGGACTGTGATTGGAAACTGGGAGAGGACGGCGCCGAGGCCGGGTTGCGAGGGGATGGTGCCGTTGTGGGCCTGCAGAGTGAGAGAGACGTTGTAGCCTGGGACGGTTATATGGGTGAAATTGGTGCATGGAGAGGGGGGATTCGTACCGGATATGAATTGGGAGAGGAACTGTCTCCCGATTTCCTTACCCTTCGCGCCGCTGTGCGTGTACGGGTCCCAGACGAGGTTTGCAAGCACGTTCGTGTTGTTGCCTGGATGGACGTAGATATCCTTCGCCACCACTTGTCCCATGATGGTCTTGTTGACCAAGATGTTAATGTTGAAGTAGGGCACGGTTGCCGAGTAGTTGGTTGGATTGGTGAAAGTAACATTGGCCTGTACGGTCATAGAAGTCCGCGACGTGTCAACAATCGAGAGGTTGACGACCTTCGGAGCGACGGAGCTCATGTTATGGCCACCTGCCCCGCCGTCGGGGTTCCCGCTTCCAATTGCTGGGTGGGAGCGTTAGCAACTGCCGCGAAGGGGCGACTGTTTTCTTGGAGTACGAACTGGGTGGGTCACGAACGTTTGACCGGGATTACCCCTTCCGCGGGGATCTCCCGCACTGCAAATCCGCCCATGGGAGTATCCACCTTGACGCTGACAGCGGCCTTGACCTTCATTGTAATGTCATTGCTTCCGAAGACCAATGCTTGGACAACTTCGTTGAACAGCTTGTCATCCTTGATGTTGACCGGAGCATTCTGAATATCGGACTCCACCAGGAGGGAAGGACCGTCACTCCCATGCGCATCGATTCTGCTCGAGTTGGACGCTTGCCATTTCTTTAAATCCATTGTTCCGAGCAGCTTTCCGTGGTAGAAGATGTCGGCGTCAGCCTTGACGCCATTCACATCTAGCCGAAAGTTCATCTCGTTCGGTATGTTGATCTCCACTTTGACAATAGCAGAGATCTTTGGTGCGGCGTCAGGAGTGCCGGGCTCGGCGAACCAGTCTGGGAGAGCAAACACGACGTTCGCAAGGGAGAAGTTCCTAATGAGCTTTCCCATCTCATGGGCAGGTAGCGGAACAGGAACCGTGATGTCTTTGAGAAGGTCATGAGCCCAAGCGGGTGTCTCGGGATCAGGGAAATTGCAGCAATTGACGTAGAGTTTGGCCTCTTGGCCATGCATGTAGTCTCCAAGAAGTGCGTCGAGTGGAGACTTGGAAGAACCTGGGCATGTTTCGGTAAGGGCCTGTGATAGTGTATCCACACGGCCGGTCACGTTGACCTCGACGTCGGTCTTCGGTTGTACGTAAAGTGGTGCTGTTTCAGCGGTGCCGACCATGATGTGCTTATCCGACTCCAAACAGCCATCAACGAGCACGTCGACGGAAACAGGAGGGACAGTTAGCTGGACTGGGAAATCATTAGTCACCAAAATGGAAACGTCGGCACCCATCCCTTTGTGTCCTGGTGGCTGTTCTCGAAGATTGAGCCTTGTGATATTGTACCGAGGGACCGAAGGAAGGTTGTCTCCTGCAGACGGGGGACTATTAGCACATGTTCGCATCAGCAACGCCACGTCCCCGGAAAGTGCACGTACCTTGGAATGTAAAGGACTCTGTGATGGTCTGCGACCCAAGACGGATGAGACCGGACCGCAGAGGAACGTCGGCCTTTCCCTTGAGGCGGATCTGGCCCAGTCGGCCGTCCATCCAATCGTTGGCAACGTTGCGGAGGTTGTCGAACCTGCCGGGCTCCAGGTGGGCGAAGAACGATACGTGGGTGGTGTGGCCGTTGCGGATGTTAACCTTGATGCCAGGGATCTTCGCGGTGCCTACGCGCACCATGTCATGCTCGGGCAAGTAGACATCGACTGCAGTTGGTCCCGTCTCGACTTCTCTTGCGATCCAGGTGCCGAAACGACCAAGGTTGCGCACGCTCTGCTTCTTGACTTTTGAAGCATCCATGCTGAAGTCTCCTTCTATTTGCACACGCACGCCAGTATCCGTCAACGAATCCAGCGACAGCTTCGTTGGCTTGAAGTCGGCAGCCTGCATGACGTACTCTTCGATGCCCTCGGTCGCCAGGAAGCCAAGCATTATGCACACCACCGCAGCAAATAGTATGACGAGCGCAACTATGCTGGGCCATCTCTTCTTCCAGAATGGCTTGTTATCATCCTTCCCAGAGGATGAGCTGTTGCTCAGCGACCGCAGCAGCGATGTGGTGGCAGTTGCTCGCTCCTCCTCCTGCTCCTCCTCGGTCTCGTCCCCCTCTGGCCTTGCTAGCAACGGCGAAGCTTCGGAGGGCGGGCTTGAAAGGCACGAGTGTGCTGTGCGCGAAGAGCGGCCTGACTTGTGCGAGGCCGGGCGCGAGCTGGCGCGGGTCGAGTCGCCCCAGGCGCCACCGTAATCGGGCGTGTCCATGGCGAGGTCGTGAGGGTCGCGATGTGCAGAGGCCGGCTGCTACGTGATGCGATTCATGGGGTAGTTGCGTAGGTAGGAGTGCCTGGAAGAAGTGTACGAGTCTACGGTGCATGTGAACGTTGAGTCGTCATCCATCGCGCGGTCATCTTGCACGCAAGCGCTAGCAGGGATGCACCGAAGCGGTAGCGATACTAGACTGGATTCACAAGCATGCAGGCAAAGAGAGCTAGCGGCAGCGATAACGACCCCGGATTTGCGTGACGCATGAGTCGGTGAAGCTCGCACAAAAAAGGCCTCAGAGGGCGTGTGACTCAGGCCGTGTCGCTCTGGGTGCTATACAGCTTCAGTTGCGTCCATTGAAGCTACATTCGTCCAATTGCGCAACATGTCTTCCTTCCGCCCAGCGACATCTGCCTTCCGAAGCTTGAGGAAGCTGCCATACCGCTCCTTCGCCAGCTCCAACTCGCCCGCTACGCCGCAGACATCTCCCTTTGCACCCCGACACCTCCTCTCCATCGCCGACCTCACGCCCGCTGAGCTCACCACGCTCGTCCGGAATGCCGGAAAACACAAGACAGACATCAAGTCGGGCAATGGCTGGCCGCACCTCTCCACCGCGCTGGCGGGCAAGACGGTCGCCATGACCTTCAGCAAGCGGAGCACGCGTACGCGAGTGTCAACCGAGGGTGCTATCGCAGCGTTCGGGGGAAGTCCCATGTTCCTGGGCAAGGAAGACATTCAATTGGGCGTACGCAGCATTTCATCCCATTGTCAAAGATGCAGGTTGACAGTTATCAGGTCAACGAATCTCTCTACGACACATCCGTCGTCCTCTCGAGCATGACCGCCGCCATCGTCGCCCGCGTGGGCCCGCACTCCGACGTCGCAGACCTCGCAAAACACTCCTCCGTCCCCGTCATCAACGCCCTGTCCGACCTATACCACCCCATGCAGATCATCGCCGACTTCCTCACCGTTACCGAGATAAACCCCTCGACTTCGACCACATCGCTAGGGCTGGAGGGCATGAAGATGGCATGGGTGGGAGATGCAAACAACGTGCTTTTCGATCTCGCCATCGGCGCTGCGAAGCTCGGTGTCGACATTGCCGTTGCGACGCCCAAAGGCTACGAGATCCCTGCCTCGATGCGCGAGATAATCAAGCAAGCGGCTTCTACCACCGAACGGCCTGGCAAGTTGACCGAGACAACGGTGCCAGAGGAGGCAATCAAGGATGCAGACATACTTGTCACGGATACCTGGGTGTCAATGGGCCAGGAGGAGGAGGCGGCTAAGAGGCTAAAGGCATTCCAAGGCTTCCAGATCACATCTGAACTCGCGAAGCGCGGTGGTGCGAAGGAAAACTGGTCGTTTATGCATTGCCTGCCGAGGCATCCTGAGGAGGTCAGTGACGAGGTATTCTACGGTCCCCGGTCGGTGGTGTTCAGGGAAGCCGAGAACAGGCTGTGGAGCGCCATCTCGGTTCTGGAGTCGTTCGTCGTGAACAAGGGAAAGATACAGTGAGCCACCGCGAAAGCAGCAGCAAGACACTGGAGAGCAAACAAGGATTTACCATAGGTTCTACAGTGACCGAAAGCTACGGCATCTATCGAGCAGTCGTAGAGTCAAAAATGCGCGCACCTTGTAGCGGAGACACTTTGAACCCACCAGACGCTTACGAGTAGCTATGAATGGATCAACGATTCAAACTTCCACTCCAGAGTCTAGATCTCTGTAGCTTTACCACTGTGCCTCCAATTCCAGTAGCTGAACGAACATCCTAGGAGTCGAGGTCTACTCCTTGAACAATCGACCTCCAATCTTGATCTCAAGGTGCAAGCCGAGTTCAACCTCAATCCCTATACTCCGCCCTTTTAACCTCGATTAACTTTTACTTACTTACACCCAACGTACATCCTCACTATCTAACCATCTATATCGTATCATTGTGTGCGGTTTCAATCTCTACCTGCGCGACACGTGGACACGCCCCGCCCTAAACCTAAAGGAGGCGAGCGCGGTCTTACAACGCCTCGCCCTAGATTGCCAAAATAAGCAGTTTTTCGGCGTGTGCCGTTTGTGCAGTTTTAGCCAAATATCCTAAACCGAAAGGGGGCGAGCGTGGTCTTACAGCTGCAATCGACGCCTCGCCCCAGATTGCCAAAATAGGCAGTTTCAGCCAAATATTTGGATTTGATGTATATATTGTCATCCTTCATGGTGGATCTTGTAGAGTGGCCGAAGAAGATCCAAAATCTCTAGTTTTCAGCCGCTTTAACGTTGTGCGTGGACAGTTATATCGTCATAAAAATATCGTACTTTCGCTACCGTCAAAGCAATTAACGGTTTTAAAATAAAAACTTCCTAATTAGAAAGTTAGCACTTTTCTAGTTAATAATTAATTATATTATAGCTAGACTTTATAGAGTAGTAGAAAAAGGTTTATATTTTATAATTTTTAGCTAGTTTAATATTATATATAGGTAGTTATATCGTCTTAAAAAAATCGTACTTTTGCTACTATTAAGTAATTAATTACCTAATAAGTCGTATACTAAATCCTAGTAATTGTATAAAAACTTCTATACGTTAATACAGATCTCGAAAAAAAGGCTAAAATTATAGATAAAAATAACTAGCGGTAAAGGAGATGTATAATAGTAAAAAGATATATAATATATATACTTAAAAAAATTTTTTAAATTATTAATTTCGGTTTATAGATAGCTGCGGTAATAATTAAAGAGAAATTAAAAATAGTAGGTAAAGTATTCTTATTATATAAAATATAAATCTATAAAAAGAGCTTACAGAACAGCGTTAGCTAAAAAAATAAAATAAAATATTATAAAAATAAAAATCTAACGCGATAGGCTTATAAAGTAGTTAAAAATTAACTAGAATTCTAAATTATAGGTATCTTAAAGGCGTTATTAAGTCGTAATATTAGTTAAAGTAGTTAAGGGCACTAGTAGTTTTAGCTCTAGATAAAGCTTAGATCTAGTAACAGTTTTAAAATAAAAACTTTTTAATTAAGAAGTTAGTACTTTTTCGGTTAATAATTAATTATATTATAATTAGATTTTATAAAATAGTAGAAAAAGATCTATATTTTATAATTTTTAACTAGTTTAATATTATGCGTAAGTAGTTATATTGTTTTAAAAAAATCGTACTTTTACTACCGTCAAGCAATCGACGGCTTTAAGAATTTCCCGATTAGGAAGTTAGCGCTTTTTCGGTAGATAATTAATAGTAGAGTAGTTAGAGCTTATAGAGTGGCAGAAGGAGGTCTAAAATCTGCTATTTTAGCCCTTTTTGACGTTGTGCGTGGCTGGTTAGATCGTTGAGAAAAAAATCGGAGTTTCGCTCCCGGTGAACAGCACACAGCAATCGACGGCTTTGAAGATTTCCCGATTAGGAAGGTAGCGTTTGCCTAACAACACATCTTATTCTAGCTATCGGATTTTTTGCGATTCCCAGACAACGAGAACGCGCTCTCTTGCCGTCGCTCTTCCAGGCCTTCGACGCCCTTGCCCCACGCGCCGGCTCGCTTGCCCCATCTGGTGGTGCCCCAGACGTGCGTCCATGCGATCTTCGGCGGTGCCTCGTCGACGGTGCGAAACGGCGAAGCGCCATGTTTGAACATGCCCTCCTGCGCACCCCTACTTGTCTCGCCCGTGCTTTCGGCTGCCGGCGCCGCACCCTCCATCCGCCCGTTCACAATCACAGGCGCACTAGGCATGCGTCGTGGTCGTTCCCAATGTCTCGCCTCTGCGGGCAACGGCCTCCACCAGCCCTCTACCGAGCGCGCTTGCTCCCACCACCGCGCGGAGCACATCTCCCAGATGCGACTCTCCGCACGCTTGACTGCGAAGCGCTCGTCTTCACCGGTTAGCCCACCGATGTTGGCAAAGTCTGGTGCTTTGCCCCCTGTGGATCTGCGCTCATCAGTGTAGGAAGAGCCGGGGCGGCGGAACCGGTTGGGGGGGTCATCTTCTAGGCTATCCATCGGCAGCGCAGAGGCAGGCTTGTAGGACGAGACGTTCGACCGGAAAGGACTCGTAAGGTCCTGATGGATCTCTGAGTACGTTTCTGGATGCACGGCGTCTACTGCTTCCGCTCCATCGGTATCCTGCGCCTCAGGGGAGGACGGGAAGAAGATATCGTCAGGTACGGCGGCGGCGGTGATGAGCAGGCGGCAGCGCGCTTCGTACATGGCGTCCAGCAGCGTGATGAAGCGGCGGGCTTCGTTCTTCTGGAGGAAGCCGAGGACGGGCACGTCGGTTACGATGATGCTGTGGTGGGTGGAGCAGAGGGTTATGTAGTCTGCGGGTCCGAGGGTAGCGCCGCAGAGCTGAGTGAAGGTGAAGAGCGCGATGCCGTTGTATTGTTTGGGGATGATGAGGGGGCGATTGTAGACTCTGAGGGCGAACGAGGTCCAGGGTATGCGATGTGAGGGGCACGTGGCTGTTAGGGAGTGAACGGATGAAGAGAGTGACTCTTTGTAGGACATGATTTCGTACTCTGTAGCGGTTGGCGAGGGCGCAATGAGATAATGCCTTGGGAGTGAGGCCTCTGGGTTTGAAGGTGTTAGAACGTCTTTAGTATCGCTGGTGGCTTTTTGTTGCTCCGGCCCCAGAATACCATTGTCTACGGTGACCATGCCATCTGCTCTTGTCGGCAGGACCGAAGATCCTTCAAGGTCCGCTGTCCGTCGATAGTCTTTCTTGCCCTCCATCTCCCAGACTTCGCATCTCGTCCTCAACACCTCCAGAAACTGCGCAAACTCGCCCCTTTGTCCTGGTCCATCGTCCCTTCCCACTATGCCTTGCATACCCAAGCGCCATCCCAGTCTGCTCAAGCGTGATACCGGTCGGGCAAACTCCATACCTGCGGCCTTGGCCAACTCCTCGGGCATGCGGTTACTTGTTGCGATCAGCACGCCGCCAAGCTGGAAGAAACTAGTCATGAGGTTCGATAGAATCTTCGATGCTGCGCGGTCGGGTAACTGGAACTCATCGAGGAAGAGGATGGGCGACTTCTCGATAAGATCACGGGCCAACCAAAGGAGGGAGTACTCGTCTTGGGCATGTCCGTTGGAAACTTCCGATCTAGACAGTCGCAACTGCTCCAAACGAGAGAAAGTTTCCAGCATGAAAGTATTGAAGTGCCACCTTCGCTTCTTGCGGTTGGGTAGACAATCCGCGAAGAGGTCGATCAGCATCGACTTTCCGGTACCAACTTCGCCGTGCAGCATTAGGCCCTTAGGACTTTGGAGGGCCATGGCGGCTTCATAGCTGGTAAGCGTGCGCGTCAGTGCAAGGGAATCCTTCTTCTCCTTCTGCGCAAGGAGAGATGTCCATATGCCTCTGGTGCCAATGGTGGCACGCTCCGGAGGCGCATTCTCATTGGTACCAACAGCGCGTCTCAGCTGCTTTAGTCGCTCCGAGTATTCAATACTGGGCTCGTAGTCTATGAGTTTTTCGTAGACTTTCTGAAGATGAAGTGCTGATTAGTTTGTTAGATGCGTGTCTTGGCAGTAGATGTGCTGATGTCATGTACTGTACCGAGGCGGTGCTGCGCTGGGTCAGGCTGGATACGATTGGTGGCTACGAGACTCCTGTAGAGAATGAGAGGATTTGTAATCGTGAGGCTGGATTTACTTGGGAGCATTTGGGGTTTGATGGAACAGAGTTGTACGCATGCTGCACCAGTGTGTGAAAGACAGGGCAACACTTGAAGATGTTCCTGTGCAATTGGCGCTAGCCTAGATTGGCTTCAGCATTAGATCCGAGCATCGGCCGTGCAAAGGGCGCGCAACGAAAGGAGCCCACGCAAGGATCGAGACAATGAGTGATTGAAAACGGGAAATGTAGTTGCAGATTATGAGAAGGTATTAATTGAGATCAAACGCCTGAAAATGCAGCTGCTCCCTACAATGATCGCATGGATGAATCCGCAGTTTAGATGATGTTGACACCTGGCGCCCAAGCATCGGCTATCCTCTTGATCTCCTGGATGAACTTTTTGCTAGTGATTTGAGTCGAACCAGATCTTGGTTCACCATTCGCTGTGAGTGGCGAATGCTCATCTGGGTCGTAGAATGGATTGCGTAGGAGCATGATGTAGGCCGTTTGCAATGCTCTGAACGCCTGTTAAAGTCAGTAGACAGACTCAATCCGAGTCGATGGGAGTTTTCATACTGGCTTCAGGTCCGCATCTCGCAGCCCAACTGCTGTTGTGGACTTGATGTCCAAAGCATTTGCTGGCCGGCCCTCCATGTCCACCACGATGACGAACTTGACCCCGGTGTTGGTCAGCCAGCCGTACATGGCTAACCGCTCATCGACGGCTTGGAGTAGCCCAAAGTCTTGGTCTACGGTCTTGTGGGGTAGGCGAGCCTCGAAGATGTCCAGACATGATGAGAGGAGGAACTGGAACTCCAGCGGTGCCCGCTCCTCTGCTGGGAATAATGAGATGTGGAGAGGGTTATTCTGTCTCGTAATCAGTACAACTATACAGTGCCACGGTCAGAACGGTTCGTGCACTCACGTGCCTGCCTATGACGCCGATGCACGCTATTGAAGGCACCCGGTTTGACATGTTGCTCGCTGAGATGTGGATAGAAGGGCCGTTGCGACCCTTGTCTGGCTCAAGAGCTGCCTGATGCTGTATTGAATACCTGTATTTAGTCCTGGCCAATCGAGAGAGATGAAGTTTGCCGATGGCGTCCGAGACAGTGACGGCAAAGGTGCAGTGACCAACCAGCGTTCGTGTGATTTCGGTACGCCGCCAAGCCCCAAGCTACTTTGACCTCACCGTGTACGCTGCTCCAAACGCCATCGCCACCACGACCTATCTCTCTCCACTCCTCCCTCCGGGCCTTTCCTTTGTTGCGACAGCCAGCATGTTGTCGTCTACGAGGTCTGCCGCCTCAATGGCCCTCCGAGGTGCGTCCCGCCGCTGCCAAACCGCGCCCCGGCCCAGGAGCTAACAGTGTGGACAGCCAACCCGACTACGGCCCTGTTACCGTATCGCGCGGGGAGCGTCGCCTTCCTCTCGAGTACCTCGTCGAACAGTGCAACGCCCATGCAGAAACCCGGTCTCGTCGCGGGAGGACCTGGAGCACCGCCCCCGATGAAGCAGGCGCGGCGGGAAGTGCCACTTCCCAGCCAGGAGGGAAAGAAGGGCGCCGTGCAATATGCGCTGTACGTGGGCCCCCTGCCGCGGTTTCTGCGCGAATGCGGAGGCGCGGACCGGCCATGGGACGTTGGAACGCATGCTAACACGCCGCAGCACCACGCTCGACCAGATCGCCAACTGGGCGCGGCAGAGCTCGCTGTGGCCCATGACGTTCGGCCTTGCCTGCTGCGCCATCGAGATGATGCACTTGTCCGCACCGCGCTACGACCAGGATCGTCTCGGTATCATTTTCCGTGCCTCGCCTCGCCAGTCCGACGTCATGATTGTCGCCGGCACCCTCACCAACAAGATGGCCCCGGCCCTGCGACAGGTGTACGACCAGATGCCTGACCCGCGGTGGGTCATCTCCATGGGCAGCTGCGCAAATGGCGGAGGCTACTATCACTACAGCTACTCAGTCACAAGAGGATGCGACAGGATCGTGCCTGTGGATATCTACGTCCCCGGGTGCCCGCCCACAGCAGAAGCCCTGATGTACGGCGTTTTCCAGCTGCAGAAGAAGATGAGGCACACCAAGATTACCAGGATGTGGTACAGGAAGTGATTGCGCTTTTCTTTTGGTTTCCTTACTGCCATGTTCTTGCAATAGCTTGCGCGTGGGCGTTAGAACAGCCTACTACTGTACAAAATGAAACATCATACAATCACGCAACACCAAAGACTGTTCCTTCTATCCCTCTCGTTGCCCGGTCATGGACTAGACTGGAGAATCAAATTGCCTTGGTGGCCAAAATACCGATATCCCGTTCCCCCCCCAGCGACTATCCATTTCAGCAGCCTGCCGGACTTTCCCAGCTAACAATAGAAGCAACTTCTCATCATCTGCCGAAAACCACTGTTTCGGAGCGATTCCCACCCACTCGACCCATCCTGACCCCGCCCCCACACGCCATTCCCCCTTCGTTGAGCATCTCATGTGCAAATTTTTTGGGTCCAGGTCGGCCACGTGCTCTGGGGTGCAACCTGCCGTCTTCAACTCATGCAGTATGGTCGTGGCAATCGCCACGCCCATTAGTTTTCGGAGCCTCTGGCACAACACGGTGAGCATCTCCATATCCGTGCCACTGACGAGGAAGACCGGCGTTCTACTCTCGATGAACTCTCCTGTGGCATTGATCAAGAACTTGTAGTCGTGTTCCGCGGCCCGCGATCCCGTTCGCTTGGTCTGCGCAAGGTTTTCCAATACTGTAGCCAGTGTGTTGAAAACGGCCAAGGACATGCGTTGGAGCGCGTTGGCTGCGGCGTAGACGTAGCCTATGCGCATTCTGATCCTCCCAGCCAGCGCTTCGATCTCCTCAGGTGTGTACGGTAATGCGAATGGGTCCTCGTTGCGCAGGTCACGCGACTCGTCGCTGTTGTGTAGGATAACGGTAGGCCCTTCTATGTTGCGATCGAGCCATCTGCTAATGATATCCAGCCTGCGTTCCCGTGAGTGAGCACTGCGTTGAGAAGTGATGAGTACTGCTTACCATTCGTGGTGCTGACTGCCGCTACTCCGTCCCCATTTTGACCATCCACTCCCATAGGAAGCTTGCTGCATGCGACCGAAGGGCCTATCCGGAAAGGCCTTGCCTCCTTCCGCACCTCGTTGGAATATCGATGCGTGGATGCTCGGACGGGAGTACGCGCCGCCCAAGATGCGTCTTCACACACCGTAGGTTCGTGAGCGGCGTAACATCATCATTTATTCCTCTAGGTCGTTGACCGATTCAAATGGAGTCCAGCACCCTCTTATGTATCAAGGCTGCAAGAGGACTGCTGCCTGAAAATTGTTGGTTCGAATCTGGATTCCAGTCTTCGAGTCTTGGGATACGTTACTCAACATGCAATACTTTTCGTGTCGACTGCCAATGAACACCCTGCTTCGGAATGACTTCTCATCTCAGCTGCAAGGGGGAGAATGAGTGTAACAGCAACCTGGCTATGAGCTTCGTGTTCCTTCAGCCCGCAAAATATTGCGGAAAGATACACAAGTTCAGAGCAGGAACATCCGTTCTTCGTCATGGCAGGATATAGGAAAGATGATGGTTATGAATGATAAGCTTAACCCAGAGCACACTCTAAATCCATCTTACCACGCTCACCTTGCTGCTCCGCACACGATCATGTATGACCGACTCTTTCTCCACCGATACGCACCCAACATCCCACCAACTCCTCCCGTGCCCTCCGGGATGAAGTCGAATGGCCGTACAACTCAGACGCGATCCTCACCCTCACTACATGTAACAAGTAGCGCGTGCGTTACATATGCTCCGGCACCGGCCCGCACCAACGCCGCGATCTTAAGAAATACGAGAATCTAGCTGCTAAGCTCAAGCTCCACGGAAATTGGGAGGGCAACAGCCTGGACACATATATTTGCATCGAAGTCGGAGTCGTAGTGCAAAATGGTGCTAGGCGTGTTGCCCTTCAATGAGCCAGGATCCATTGCTAGATATTTCGAAATGACTATATGAACAAATCGAAGAGGAAGTGTCTACCAACATGTAACCAGGGACTCTACCTCAAGCCAGTACATCAAATCAATGCTTCTAGCCTCCATTCTATCGATCCCTCACCAAGGATCTTTCTCTCTCCGGTCATGGTTCCTCAGTTATTAGTCCACGGATAGTGCTTCCGCACGAACTCCGCATCTTTCGCAGACGGCTTCGACGGCGCCGGGATAAACTCGAACTTGAGTTTTCCCGAGGCGTCCTTGCCTGCGCGCCGGACGATCGGACACTTGTTGAGGTTGTTGCGGCACGCAGTGGTATCAGTCAGCCCGTCAGACGGATACATCATGATGGACTCGAAGTCCAAGTCGAGCACGCCCTTTGCGGGATCGCCCTGGATGACACCAGGCTGGTCGTCGCCCTCTGAGTTTCGCTATCAGCCTCTGGAGAGCAGGCGGTCAGGAACGGGATGGGGTGTACTTACTGACATATGCACTGCCTCTGAACCTGTACTTCTTGCAGAAGTTGACATCATCGCGGAGCTTCGTGCGAGCTTCGTCCTTGGGGACGCCGTCTGCGGTGGCATCGCTGAGCGCTTTGGCGTAGCCGTCGACGTTCTCGGGACGGTAGTCGATCACGGTATCGCGATCGGAGCGCTGGTGCTCGTGGACTAGGCCGAAGACTATCACTTATCAGCGCTTCCATGGACCAATGTCGACTCCGAAGGCTCCTCACCGTGACCCAGCTCATGCGCGATCCTCACCTCATCCTCCTCATCGCTAATCTGCATCCAATGCCTTGCCTGCCTCTGGTCCCACGGCAGTAGCACCTCCTCCGGCGTATACCCCAGCGACGCCGCATTCGCAGGCTTATTCCCCGCCTCGTCCACCGGCCGATACGCGACCACGAGCGCATCCTGGTGGTTCGCAATCTTCCAGTTCCATGTGCCCTGCGCGGTCCGCGAGTCGTACGTCCCTTCCCTATAGCACAGTTGAAAGTCTCCGTGGGCGTATACATTGGCAAACCACAGGTTGTAGCCTGTCTCCGCGCTGGCGGGGCCGCCGAGAGCGTCTTTCCAGAGATCCATGGCACGCATGAGGGGGCAGTGGAGCGCGTCTTTGGACGCCTGGTTGGCGTAGCAGTATTTGACGCGGAAGAAGTCGTGATTGAAACGCGTGAGGCGGGGCCAGGGCTGGTGGAAGGCGGTGTTAACGACACCGTCGGCGTAGCCGGATCCGGGGTTGGATGCTGAGGGGTAGGAGAAGTTGGTGAGGCCGAGGATGGAGGGGACTGTGCCCTGAGTGAAGTCAGTGTCGGTCAGAAGAGGAGAGAGAGTCATTTGAGCATGCCTTTATAAGGCAAGAAGAAGAATATTCTGCTACTAGGAAGACACGTCTACTTTGTATCCGGAAGTTGACCTACATTAAAGCCAGGACCAAAAGAGATTGCGGCCACGGCCGACAGCCAGTTCATAGCGACGAAGAAGAACAGAGCGGTCTGCATATTTGCCAGAGTTCAATTGTTTTGTATGCCTTCGATTAATCAAATTTGAGGTTGTGGATTTGACGTTGGGTCGCGGATCGAGACACCAAAGGCGCCGGAGAACTAATAAAAGAATTACCCAAGCTTCCACTTGACTTTGGGAACCATGGCACAGCGCTATCAGACCATTTTTCTTCACCTTCCGTGCCAGATCCGATCGGGCGAGCGCGCAATCTCAACGAACGCGTTAAGGAAAGAGCATTGTCAACTAGACAGGGCGCAGTTCTTATGTGATAACCTATGCACATTCCCGCGGCGAATGCCTTCCAGGGAGGATTGAGAAGAGTCGTTTTGCCCCTGGGAAGATTGTGTCGCTGGATACCTAGATCGAAGCTGCAGTCACATCTGGAAGAAGAGGTCTATGAACATAAAGCATCTCTATGGACGCCTGTGGCGATCGGCCGTGCTGAGTGATTAGCAAGAACCGCATCCCTCTTTCCCTGATGGTCAAGATGACACCTTCCGAGGGAATGAATGGGCACCGAGCGCTCCTGGCATTACCAAATCAACCTTTCCGCAGCTGCCCATGCTACCGTTTTGGAATCCCGCAAGCATACACTGTGAAAGCCTAGAAAGCTGGTCTACCCAGTGGAGAATACAGCCGCGATTAGGAGCCACCTTGACTTGCACGTGTGCATGCTTCATGGGCCTTTCCACCCCTTACTACGTCTCATCTAGGAGCGGTAATGTTTTAGAAAGCAAGGAGATAAATGTCAGGCCGTTGAGAGCGATGTGCTCGTGCCGCAGTTAACCTTCCTTCTACAGGACGGCTACCACAGGCCCGAGTCGCGGTTTGGGCCTCGGAGTGTGTTGTTCCGTGGTCGACCTCTGTCGCTGACTAGCAGAATGGTATACCAAATGGACGCACGATGAACTAGCACTGGAACTGACTGATCGCGTGCTGGGTGTGATTGGATGGTGAGAATGACGGGTCTACGGAGGGTGGCTTCGATGAACCGGTGGTGCACTGATTCCTTTCACAGTCCAAGCTCAAGAGGCAGCATGTACCACAAGTACATACTGCCCTATTTCCTTGAATGAATATATACCAGCGTGACTAGGTCGTATAGTACAACTACAATAAAGTACAAGGGCGATAGCGGCATATAACCAAGCAGAGGCCCCCGGCCCCGATGACGTACAGATATATAACGCCCATGCGCTACCAGAAATGCAGTATACGAACAGCGCCGACGCTGCGATTCGCACATGTGCCCTCCCTTCTCACTTCCTCAACACGCTCCTGAACCTCATCGCGGACGCAGTTCCCGGCTCAAACAGCGGCTTGATACGCGGGCCATCCTTGTCGTCTCCCTGTTCCTCCTTGGGCTGGAATAACGGCGCAAACGTCGGCGGCGCCCACCGCGCCCTCTCCCTCTGCTCCTTGGCCTCCTTCTCCCGCCGCTCCCACTCCTCCTTCCTGACGCGCGCCTTTTCGAGCTCGTACAACACCCTCCGCTGGTCGTGTATCTTTGCCAACTCCCGCAGGAGTCGCGGATCATCCTGCTTGTCCTTGTCCACGTGCGTCATAACCTCCCCAATCTTTCCGACGCGCTGCATCCTCGCGTATCCACGGAGGAGGACCTCGTACGTGAACTGATCCGGGTCGATGCCACGTGCGCGCATGATTTCGTAGACACGCTCAGCCGCCTGGATCTGCTGCGTCTTGAAGAACCCCTGCATGAAGATGTTCCAAGTGTATATGTTTGGATTGGTGCCGTACTGTGGCATGTCGTGCACGAGCTGGGAGGCGTACTCAAAGTGCTTTGCGCGGCAGAAGGCGAGAAGGAACGCGTTCCAGATGACAGGGTTTCGGGCGAGCTTGGTGAGGACCGGGTCGTGCTGGGTGTCGAGGAGCGAAGTGAACTTCTGGTAGAGGGTCCAGAGACGTTGGGGGGAGGTGCCCGAGGCTTTGAATATCTCGAGCTGGAGCATGATGTAGAGAGCTACTGGCGGAGGGTCCAGGAAGATGGATTCGGTGAGAACCCCACTTTCAGAGGACAGTGGGTTTGGACGCGGGAACGTAGAATCGGCGGCCAAGAAAGGTTCCAGGGGACGTGGGGAAAAGAACTTGAGGTATGTTCGAATGAGGTCGTCGGAGCGCCCAAACTTCTCTTCGGACTCTTGGTGTTCGCGTTGGAGGCGGACGTATTGGAAGTAAAGATAATCCGCTGCAAGCCAAGGATCCTTCATCTCCTTCGCAGTCTCTGCACAGTACTCTGCGAAGTCGTGGAACTTGGTCGGATCGCCTGTGGCGGCGCATCCGTGCAGCAGGGTGGAAAACGTGATTTTGTCAGGCTTGAGTCCGTTCTCATCGAGCGTATTGTAGACCTTGAAAGCGGTCGAGTAGTCACCAGCCTCCATGGCATTGCGAATGATGACGTTGTAGAGTAGTATGTCAAATTTGACGCCCAAATCCAAAAGAGCCGCAACGATGCCCGTGGTCTCATGGTAATTATCCTTTCTCCTCATGCTCCCATGAAGGACTAGGGCGCAAGACCACCGGAACTTCTGGCTGTTCACTAGATGCGTCCTGGTGATCTCATTTTTTGCTTTGTCCACAACCATCTTGAGACATGTAAGAGCTTGTCTGAATTCGCCAGCCTTAGCGAAAGTGTTAACGTAGTGTAAGAGTACGTCGCGGCCAATGTCTGCTTCTGACTGCTTCAGGAGCTCAAATAGACGTTGGAAGTCTTCTATGCTGGCCAGTTTCGCAACACAGAAAAGCAGATCCTGAGTGCATATCCGCGTGTGTGGTGCCAGGTGCTCACGAAACACGTGATAGAATGTCGGAATAAAATCGGGCTCACTCTTCTGTAAGTGACCTCTCTGAGCTGCTCGCCGAAAGTTCTTGTTCAAGTAGACCCGTCCCAAATGTTCGAAAGCATCTGCGATGATTTTGACATCTAAGCTCTGCACGCAAGGCCTATGTGTAACGGCCTGTAGGAAATAAAGCGCGCGATGCGGAAATTTGTCGAGAAGATATGTCAGCAGATGAGGCCAGTAGTTCTCTCTTGTGTCAGGATCAAAAGCGTTCCAGTTCCTCCAGACCTGATCGGGCTCTGCCGTGTCGTGAGTGCCGAACAAGCTGGCCGTCCAGTCCGTACACATCGGATGGTGCTGCAGTGCGATAGGATAAGCGCATCGATTCAGCCCTGCGTAAATGTTTCGATCCAATGCCGCAAATGCCAACTTAAATAGGTCGCCATTTTGTCTTCCCATGGAAGCCAGGGGCGTCTCGAGAGTTATTATCCGTGACACCCGGACCGAAAGAGCGGCTATCCGTCGTCGCAGTGACCTATATTTGCCAAACATTCCCCTGGGAACATCGTGATGCTTGGAGTATTCGTGCAAAAGGAAGAGCTCACAGACCCTTCTTAAGTGTTTCAAACGTCTTTTACGGTGCAGATCGGTGAAGACTACTTGTGGTTGTTTTGCTGAACTACCCCTTGCTGATTTTGCACGGCCGGTGTGGACCTGAAATCTTTCGGCGCTTCGTGGAACGACTTTGGCCCGTACTGAGGCGACCTTTCGGGTGCTCGGAGGTAGGATTACTCTTTTGGTTTCTACAGGATCGAGATCCTCATTCACCCCAGCAGGTTGTCCAATTGTCCGCTTGGGTGTACGCCTTCCGGTTCGTTGTACCCTCCCATCCGCACCTTGCACGCTCGTGCTGTAGCTCCGCAATTGCTGTCTCGCGAAGCTGAATATATCGGCATATCGCGCACCAAGGCCTGACCCGTCTTTCGTATCGCAAGCTAGCACACTGTCTCTACCAGCCCACCTCTTCTTCTCCTGCTCTTCCTGTGATCTGCACTCATCCTGCCGAGTGAGGTAGGGGGCTTCGGCGAAGGCGCGAGGGGCGAGAAGAGGAAGGAGCGGCGACGGGGCACTGGCGAGAGACCTGGCATTTCGGATACAGGCGGGGCGCATGGGCGGAGGAGAGAGATGCGCCCTTCATCGAGCCATGATGCGCGGGACGGGATGGATTGAGGAGGAGTATCATGGCGAGAAAAAGTTTAGGAGCGTGCACGGACGTTGGCGGCTTGGAAACTTACCCTTCGTCTTTACAACCCATGCACTGGCTCGGCCTACGAAATTGATCATCTATAATAAATCGCAAGCTTTACGTGGCCCAGGACACTGTTTGGAAAGCAAGCCGGCAGCGTCCCCGAAAATACGTGGAGCCCACCGCAACGCATCGCACCTTCCACGACCTGCTCCGCAACTGCTTGCGCATCGCGACTGCGACCGCGAGATTGTGACTGCACTCCAACCCTCTACACCCTAAAAGTCCATATACAACGCTCAAAGCCTCCCAACGTCGTCCACCATGTCCTCCCACGAGAAGCTCTCCGCCGCCGCCCACGACCGCAAAGCCCGCCTCGCGCAACTCAAATCCCTCAAGCGCAAGCAAGCCCCCGACAACGACACACCCAGCGCCTCCGCCCTCGAAGATGGCCCTTCCTCAGCTCTCACCACCACTTCTCCTCCCGCCGAACCCTCCGCAACCTCCACCTACCTCTCCGGCCGCAACTACGACCACACAACCCGCAACGTCAAGCTCGGCTTCGACCAGCTCCCCATCGCCGACCCCACCAACACGCTCGAGTACAAGGCCGAGCAACTCGCCCTCGAGGTGAAGCGCAAGCAGGAGGAAGAAAAACAGGACGACAAAGGCCTGGACCTGTTCAAGCTGCAGCCGAAGAAGCCGAATTGGGATCTGAAGCGGGATCTGGGCGAGAAGATGCGGGGGCTGGAGGTCCAGACCGAGAGTGCGATTGCGCGGTTAGTGAGGGAGAGGGTGGAGCAGCAGAGGAAGTCACAGATTGCGGAAAAGAATGGCGACGGGGAGGTGCAGCAAGTGGGTATGGAGGGGAGCGAGTTGGTTGAGGCCATGCATTTGAAGGAGAGTGAGGAAGAGGAGGATCGGAGACGGGAGGCGGAGGACGAGGATGTGAGCTGAAGGGGGGCTTGAGCGCCTGTGATGGCTGGATTTGATACTGAAAATTTGAGGGAAATAGCATGTCGAGCCATGCCTTCGTCCGCGTGGCAGAGGGAGGAGGAGTAAAGTCGGTTGGCACGCTTGGTGCATGAGAACGACAGATCTGTGCAGCGGATGGCGAGACTGAGAAGTGTTTGCAGTGCCGTATCAGGCCGTATCAGGCCGTTGTAGTATCTAGCTAGTGTGATTACCCACGGTGGACGAAGGGAAGGATGGATACTTTCCTATCCGCAAGCTGCCTGGGGTTTCCCAGGACATACAATGCAAAGGCCGATTATTAGGTATCTTGCGTTGGGCGCGCGCGATATTCTTACATTTCTACTATTGTAACATGTATTCTGGATTAACACGGTAGATGTGCTGGAAGGTGTCCAAGTTTTCCCATCGCCCACCATGAACCAAGGAGCCAAAATCAGGCAGTTCCTTTCCTCAAACCATCCAAACTACACGAAACGCCTGTGGTGCCGCCCTTGAAGTAATACAGCTAAATATTTCCTACCGGCCATTCCTAGTATACTTAGTACAACTACGGACTCCTAGCGTCCTGCCTGCATTTGCCTTGTCATTGCGACTCGCTTGCTGTAGGGACTCAAGCTACGCTCGCGTGGCGGTGCTGGCGGCGGTGCCGGCGCTCTAGCAGGCTCTGCGCTTCTAACGGTATCGAATCGATTGAGTGCACCGCCGCGAGGACTGTTGCCATTCATGCCACCGTTTCGGCTCTTGTATGGACTCGGAGATCTCATCATGCGCCGCTTGGAATACAGGCTTGGGCTTCGTCGCCGGTACGGAGATCGCGATCTTGAGCGGGACGGAGACAGAGGACGCTTGTTGGATGAGGCGCGCCACCCATCTCGCGTGCCTGTACCCGCGGAGCGGTTTCCGTTTTGTTGGTGATTGCGGTCCTCGGAGATGTCCATGCGGTTTGGGCTCCGAGATGGCGACCTGAACAGCTCACGCGCCGACCGCTTGCCATGCCTCTCCCTGCTTCTGTTGCGAGACCGACGACCACCCCTTCCCCTTGTATAGCTGCGGCTCCGCGAGTACTGCAGTCGTGATGCCTTCCGTCGTGCATCTTCGTCGTGAGATATGTCCATGGGACTTGAGCGCGACCTTGACCTTCGTCGGCCTCTCTCTTCCGGGCTCATGGAGCTCAACCTCCGCCTTGTATTGCGTTCTGTCCTCTCAAACGAGTGATGCGATTCGGAAGAGATGGACCTGCGACGTCGCTTGCCCAACCCATGTCCACCGCGCATGGATGCCTTCCCATTCTCGCTCCGCCTGGGTGTCCTTGAACGTGACCGTGAACGTGACCGTGAGCGGTTTGTGGAGATTGTGGACACGGAATCAGAGTCAGATGCCGACGCCGATGATACCGACCGGGAGCCTCTCCCTGAATTTCTGCGGCGCCCCTCCTCTTTCTCTGCTAGGATCTTGTCGGCTAGGCCCTTCTTGGGAAGAAGATCGCTTGGCACGTCTTCAGTAAGCTTCGGTTTCAAGGATGGATTCAGGAGTTGCTGCGTGCGCGACGGTCGTGATTTGTACGGACGGTCTTGGGCAGAAACGGTGCATTCGTAGCTGTAGTGGCCTTTCTGCAGGCACTTCTGGCAGGTGGTATTTGCTGTCGCCTTGGAGCGGCCGCCATAGCCGCCGCGACGGCTAAACATGGCTTGCGAGGTGGAAGTGTCGGTCCAGCTTCGTAGTAGTGCTTGGGGCGCAGAGCTGGCGCAGAGCTGGCGCAGTTTGTCGGGCCCTCAACGTTGAGCGAGAGGCGAGGGTGGTGGGGGTTGCAAGGGTTTCCGCAATAGCCTGGCTCGGACGTCGGGGTGAGAGGCGAGGTTTGATGCCAGCTGTCGTGATTGTTTGTTGCGCGATAGTTCCTAGTAGCAAGTGAGCGATGTCGCACGTGATGTCCCTGGGTTCCACGGGCAGCGCTTGCCGCCAAGCGTCTGCGCACGGTCATTTCGTCAACGTCGAGCCTCAAATCATTCCTCTCCACACAATCACCCCGCTTGCCAGCTGCGACCCCCGCCAGACGCCTCGGACCCAAGACGAGCCCTTCACCGCACGGCGCAGGCTTTTGCGCTGCCCGTCACCACTATCTCACCAACTACTCCCCACTGGTTCGAATGTCGCCTGTCCACGATGTGCAGCTTTCTGGCCATCGCAGCGACTTTCCTTGAGCACCCTGTTTCCTGAGATTTTCTACAAGACTTCACACACGTTCTTTTTGGTCGACACGACCACCTTGCAGCTTTCCGGCGTTGGGAGTGGTGTCGTGCAGCGGGGCGCTCCAACTTGTTCCCGTGCCTCATTGCCTTCAACTTTCTCAGCAGAAATATCCAGGGAGCTTTTCAGTCATGACGTCCACCGTACCGTGCGCTCAAGGGCAGACCGCGGGCAGGCCTTCTTTTGCAAAAGTGAGTACATGCTAGCTTTAGTAACAAGAAATAATATACTGACCCGCCAAGGTCGCCGCGCAAACTTACACGCCACAACTTCCGAAAGAATCGGCGCCTAGCGTCAAGCCTCCCGTTGCAGTGCCGCAGCCTGCGATCCCCGCCAATCTCATCAAGCCTCCGATCGTGAGCAGCGCAGCGCCTGCCATGCGCGTTGAGACGAGGGTCGAGCCCGGCGAAGCGATCCAAGATGCTGGTAATACAGCTAGCCAAGGTATAGAGTCGACCGTCCCTGGCGGAGACCAAAAGGCGAGTCCGTCGGAGCTCAAAGAGGAGGAAGCGGCAAAGCTGCGCCCATCTATCGCTCTGGTGAAATTCTCGGCGGCCGAAGATAGCAACACGCAGCTCTCTTCCTCCGACGGCTCGGTGAAACCTCCGAGCCTCGATGGAAAGAGCGTCGCTTCGGCCACCACGTTTGCATTGGATGAGAAGGAGTCACTTCGTCCAGATGACAGTGCCAGTTTGAGAGCGGTCGAAGAGGAAGACGTGACGTCGCCGCCTGAAAGCAACGCTGCTGGCTCCCGTGTAGGGTCTGACAGCGAGGCTCGCGCCTTTCGTGCCCAGCTGCATGAAATTGCTGTCATGGGGCCGCAGCCTCAGCGAGGTGTGGTGCCCGGCCGTTTTCCGGTTCCGAATGTGAACGGACCGCATACGCTCTATGATCCTAACCAACCCTCTAATGGCATGAACAGATCGCTGTCCCAACCCATAGTCAATGGGATGCCAGGCACCGCGCCGCAGAACCTCCCAGCAATACCGGATGAGAAACTCATTGAGGCTTTGCAGTCGCCTAGAGATCGGCTGTTCGTTGTGAAGATTGAACAGGACTTCATTGACTTCATCAAAGACTCTCGGTACGTAACAGGGGTAACTTATGTGGCCTGTAATTCCTGACATAGCTGCAGCGAGAACGAATACTGCCTTCCAAACTGCAACACTTTCTACCGTATGCTTGCGCACCGACTCGCAGATTATTACCTGCTTGGTCATGTCGTCGACAACACTATGACGGGTGTGAGAATCACGAGAACGCCATACTGCAGAATGTAGGAGACTATATCCTCTCGCTTGGCGCGGATATTGCTAACGACCCTGTAGCCCTCCCCCACTATCGCAAATGGTCGATGCTATTAAGAGTACGAACACGCCTCCTGTTGACCTTCCGGCTCGCAAAATCATGCGCCGCGGTGACGACACAAGATCTGGCACCAACACAGGGGCCAACTCCGAAAACCCGTCAAAGGCCGCATCCGAGGCGGATGGTAGTGATGGAGGCAACGACAAGAATGACGCTAGTGGTAAGAAAGACAAGTCCTCAATGACGCTAAAAGAACGTGAGGCGAGGTATCGAGAAGCTCGGCAGCGCATCTTTGGGAGCGCCGAGAGTGAAGAGACTGAGTCGTCCGACCCCATTGCACCATCTGAAGAGAAGAATACGTCCAGGTCGAGCTCCGCCTCCGGCAAAAAGAAGAACAACAAGAAACAACGCAATCAAGATGATGATGATGGATTTGAAGCACGATCTCGGTTCAATGCTTATTATCCCGCCCAATATACCGTTCCTGGATATGCCGGAGATAGTACTGTGTACTACAGCGGCTATCCAACACCTATAACCAACCCTCAGTACTCGCCTATGGCTCCTGATGCTTCCCCGTCTTCCAATTTGGGAAACCCATATCCAATCATGCCGCAGGATCCTCAAGCTCAATACTGGCCGAACCAACAGTATCCGTCGGCTAACGGGCCAATGATGTATTCAAATTACCAAATGCAGAACGGTTACGATTTGTCAGCAGACTTCCAGCGAGGCATGCAGTCATTCCAAAGCGCTGGTATGCCCAACCAAGTGACTCCTAAGATGACAAACGCGTCGATGTCAGGCTATCCCGATCCATATGCGCAACAGCCTCCGAATGCGGCGATGAATCAAGGCTGGCCTCCGATGAACCAACCCTCGTTTCCTATGTCTCAAGCTTATACCCCGAACGGTCCGAACAACCGACCCATGTCTGCACCTATGCAAGGCCCGTCCGCAGGGGCTTATCCGTACGGACAGTTTCCACCTACGCTCAACGGGAAACCGAACAGAAATCAGCACCCCATTCCCGGAAGCTATCAACGCCAACAATTCAACCCGCAAAGTCAAGCCTTCATACCTGGTGGCCGCAACATGCCGTACCAGATGGGCATGCATAATAGTCCTCAAATGATGACTGGCTATAGCAACTATCACATGCCCCCGGCACAGATGGCTCCTCACATACCTCGACCTAGCCCGCCTACTGCTAATCCTCAGACATTTGGCCAGTCATTTACCGGCCCTCAATACGGGCATGCAAATCACAATTCTTCGCCACCTATCCAACCAAACATGTCATCCCAAGCTATTTCGCTCCGGGGAGGGGAGGTGCAAGATTCGGGATTGCCTAGCCAAAGCAGTATCGCCAAGTATGGTACGCCGTCCAACCTTCCCGCCAGACCTCCTCCGACCCAGCAGCAACCACCAAAATTCACTCTACCGGGACACAATTTTCCGGCCGTAACTCGTGTGCCAAGCAACCCAGTGCCTTCCTTTCCAGGCAATGGGGCTTAACTGGCACGGTTCTCTGCAAGTACCACGATTGCGCATTCGGTTATAATGCCGGACAACTGGGTAAGAGTCAGGATTGCGATGTGTCTTGTGTCTTCTTAGCATACATATTACTTGGGCGACTGCGGTTCATTTCGGGATGACGGCGTCAAAGGGCGGGTGGGCATACCTCTAGTGCTTGCATCTCGTATGTTTCATGGGTTTCTCCTTGGAGATCTTTTGAAAATGCGGAATTGTTGGGGTGTGCCGGGAGTTTGTGTAGCTCTCACCATAGAGAGGTATGGGACTTACAACACGTTGACTTATTCGATTGCGCCTCGCTGTGATGTGACATGCCACAGTTTGAGCTCGCCGATCCGTTCTACCTGATGCACAGCTGAGTAGATGTAGATACGTATGGTGTTGGAAACGCAGGGCAGCGCGTGTGATTACCCTTCAATAACTAGGTTGCACCCTCCTGATCCTTATGCCCTGGAACTGTACTGTGTATACTTATGATAGCACGCAATATCTTCCGCTCGCCACCACGCACGTCTCTCGCGCTTATCTTGGTACATATCGACGCACCGCGAGCACAGTCTCCACTGGTATACGCCACGTTCGCTGGGTATAGTCTCTCTGGCTTCTAGTAATCCCTCATAAGGTCAAGGCCCAAAGAGAAATCCAGGCGCGGGGTATGTATGGTTTCAGCCATAGGAGGACTCGATGCACATCAATGCTGCGCCGGAGGCGGTCGTGGAGGATGGAGCTGGTCGGTTTACTGCTGGCGACGATGCTGAGAGGATGCTCGTTGAGAGGGTACTATCAGGAGGTGCACTGCTGGATAGCGGAGCTGCAGGAGACGAAGTGGACGAGGAGGTTAAGATAGTGGAACTGCTCTGTGGTATGTTTGAGAGGGCGGATGTGGTGGCTGTGCGTGTACCGCGCTTGAGGGTATACTGCTAGATGCGCTAGGTTCTGCTACAGAGTGATAAACGTGGGGATTGATCTAGGCGCTGACGAATCTAGATAATGGGGTAGGAAGCGCAAGGAAGACCTTGTGGACGGATGCTGGGTAGTGTGACGGGGTTAGAGGTAGGGTATGTTGGATAGCAGGAACGATGGTCGAAATGATATGAAGTGGTAGCGCTATAGGTCTTGTCCTGATGGTGGTTTTGAGAGAGGAGGCAGTCCCGGAGACCTTGTTTTGTCTAGTCTACGGCTGAAATTCGTGTTCGTAATATAATTTCCGGATGAGATCCATCATGACAGGGAAGTGAAGAAATTTTGCAGAAACTGCCCTAAAGATGAGTGGGAACCGCGCTGGGTAGCTGTACAAGTATGGTTATGCGTCAGAACATTTGCAGACCCGATGAGATGCTATGATGCGTACGGGTTTGTTGATCGCAGCGGCCGCGCCCTAAACAAAACTTCAATGACTGTCTAAGCGTAGGAATATCGCTGATCCACCGTCCGGGTATGCACGTACGACCAAGTGAGCCCAATTGCTGTGTCCAAGACGCGGTCTGTCATGGTGCACGGGTCCCGCGAGTACCGCACGAAATAGCGACCGTGAGGTCGTTAAGATATTGGCTTTGCCGCAAGACCAGTCCAGATCGTTCAGGACGATAACGGAGAACCTGAACCTAAACGTATAGGAGCTTCCGCCCAACGCACCATGTCGACTATTTTCCTGGTCCTATAATTTCGCTCGAGCCGCCATCTATGCGACTCGTGCGAACACACTACCGAGTATCAATGGATCCCGCAGGATTAGCGGCCAATCCCACATTCTCGAAGGGATTCTGTTGAGCACGCGCCCCGTGCCGGATGGATCGAGGCATGTGTCTCGCAGAGTCCACGGACTAACGCGAATCCTTTGGGACGGCTTCTTGGTCTCGGCCTCATGTGGTTATGCAGTGCACGATGTTGGCATAAATTTGTTTAAGGGAGAAGGGACTATTCTCGAAATAGTAAACTCGGCTTATCCCGATGGTGCGTCGGCAAATAGAGGTGATTTCGTGTAGTAGCGATTTCAATAGTGCCCTTAGCGTTCGCGAACCATATAATGAAACCCAACGAGAATATACCGATTAACCAGCTGAAGCCGATCAATAGGTTATTTTGATTTCGTGTAAACGAATGGCGGCTGTGCTATGCGTCAGTGAGAGGTCAAATTACTTACGTGTCAAGTTAACAAATTTCACTAAAAAGTAGAGAGCACTATGTTCCTCTAAGTTTCTGCGCCTCACTGACATTGAGGACCGTCTTCGGAAGTCACTGTACGTTTACCTTCGCAGTCACTCAATACACTCGAGGCATCGCCCATCGCATCATTCAGCGAGATGCAATGGAACTACATTTACAGAGCACTGAGATCTCAAGTGGAAAGGGTCCAATCACCTAGTAAACAGTGCAATACCGTGCTCACCACGGCCAACCTGAACAGTTAGCCCACCCTTCCCATAGAATCCACGATTCTTCTCCCCGCAAAGTACACTTGCTACCACATTCTCACCCTCAGCTTCCGCTTGCTCCACTCCCCAGCGCACCAACAATTTGCCTACTCCTTTGCCTTGAAAATCCGGGTGCACACCGCAGACGTGCAAGTCCCAACACTCTGCCCGGTCGCCAGTCCAGTACTTCTCCGAGTTCGCCACAGCGGCCTCGAGCCACGACGAATTCGAAGGGTCCGCTGCGCGATTAGGAAAGAGGCGGAGGGAAAGAGAATGGTACATGTTGAGCGCAGGTTTGATGAGGTTGCCTAGAAGGAGAAATCGGTCAGCTATGCATTAGCAAAGAGTGGTTCAAAGGATGTGCCGAGTCTGGACTCAGCTAAAATTAACACATGTAACGATTTGGCAAACAGTGACAGAACCTACGAGGGTCTACACCCGCCAATTCTCTTTTCTTTCCCCCCTCGCCAAGTCTCCGCCAATCAGCGGCGCCAGCGATCCTCTCATGTCCGTCCTCCTGCACAGTGACAACAACGAACTGATGTCGCCAGTCCCAGAACCGCTCGCGCAGGCCCCGAAGCAGGAACCAGTACACGTCTTCCGGATGCTCTTTGCGATGCGGGTGCATGAGCTTTCCGATGACTTCGTCGTCGAAGAACGCAGCGTGCCACACACGAGCCATGGCCGGTAAATCACTTAGTTGGGCCGTGCGGAGCTGCAATTTCAGACCAGGGTGGCCTGATTTCGATGTGTCTGAGGCCATGGGGAAAGTTTGACGGTACGGCCGGGACGCGTGTAGGCCGGTAGAGGACGTCCTCAATGTCGAACAGTGGTTGTGTGAAGTTTTCAAGTGTTGTGGTACTCGTGACCCGCGAATGACGTGGGATTCTGTGATCGAAGATCCACGAGACGCGAAGCCCAAACCGAAACCGATTCATTGAATACAGAAGTTTCGTACGATGGAAGTGGAACCCAGGCGAGCGGGGCAAGAATATGCAGGCATACCTGGCTATGCCAGCATCATGTAAAAATAGGTAAAGTGTAGTGTCGAGACACTAGTCCAAAAAGGTATAGGCTAAAAAAAGTTGTTCTCCTGGATACAGTTAAAAAATGAGCGTATATAAAGATTATAAAAAAAAAAATTTTGTTTTAGGTTAGTGCAGTACTTGAACTTGTAGCCTTAGCGTGTGGCTTAAATGCCAGCATACACAATTCTAGAACTGCAACCCTACCAAATGGTTACCTTCGCTAAGGTCCCAAGATCGGTGGGAGTACTTGATGCGTGCAGGCAATGAAAAGTTCTGCGGAGAGCGGGTCCTTGCACGTACACTATTCAGCGTCGGAATAAACTACTATTCGGATATCTCCGTGAATGGTCAGATCGAGTTTGCGCCGGGATCAGCAACGGCGTGATCGAGACGGGAGATGTGCCGCCCTGACTCGTGGAATTAGCGACTTCTATGAAGGGAGGCGCTGAAGCGTTATAACGCTATGCGGGATAGCATAAACTTTATCAAGATGCGGTCAGGCGTCCCGTCAACCGAGTCGATGGTGCATGTGGAGGCTGTCCATCCCGGGTGAAGAGAGGATATTCCTAGGATTCCGGTTAATTGGACACGGTACTGAAACTAGGCAACCTGAAAGCAATCACGGAGTGTACTCTGGAGCAAAACCGTCAAAGGGAAGTCGTTAAACATTAAATTGCAGGCTCAAGTATTCCCCATATCAAATGCAACAATACCTAGGTACTCTTCGCAAACTTGACATTCGCGGCGCATCGCATTGCGCCACGACCTGCCCAAACGGGATAGTGTCGCGTAAGCGTCCCGAGTCCGTGGGAAGGATGCCAGCGCGCGAACTGCGTGCCGCCATTGGTCGATGCGACATCTTGCGGTACCGCCACCGCCCTCACGACCGTTCCACCGTCCAGGCCGTCTCCTTGCGGATGATCATGTCCTGGCTTCCGCCACTGCCGAGTGAACTCCGCTCTCCAAGCCGGCGTGTGCTGATTTCCGTCTCGTACTTCTTGTCCATTTCTGTGGCTGTTCCTGTGCCTGCGTGTGAAGCCGTCGGCCTTGAGGAGCCCATGTTCTTCATTTCGAATGTTCCATTGCCATAGGCCTTCGCTGTGTATCCCCAGTCTGCTCCGCCCCAGTTGGCAGACAGTGACTGTAAGAAAGCTTTGAGATTGGGTATCGTAGTTGATATGAGGGACCATGCGAGTAAACCTTGGTGCCAGAGGAGCGTTGTGACGATGTTGAAGGGAGATGGTCGGGCATTGTCTGTGTATTTGATCCGCGCGCTGAGATGGATAATCGAGAGGGCGATCACCCTGCAACGAGTCAGCTTCGGTACCCGCTTTGGGACCGCCGTTAAAACGTACAGAATTCTGAAGCAGAAAGCTATGATGACGCGCAACTTATAGCTTCTTTTCATCTGCAGCTGCCACACCAGATAGATTGGCAGGACAAGAAGGATGACCTCTGTCACAACATCCAGCGCGGTGATCACGATCCACCGCGTGTTCTGCAGTGTGGTCAGTCACTGTCCATAAGCTTCTATCGGTTGTTCGTAGCCTACCTGGCTGCTGCAATTTTGGTCGAAATACCCCGATGAAGGGCACCCGGCACTACCCAGAACCAGAGTCGCAATCCCGCAAAGGACTGTGAAGACGAGCGAGAGATCGCATAGTCGGCTGATGGTTTGGTGGTCTCGGAAGAACAAACGTCGTAGGAGAAGGACGCCTGAGCACTTTGCAAGATACAATGTGATCAGAAGCAAGATCTGAGCTGCAAAAGTCAACTACCAGCTGTTAGCTTGGAGACACGAACCATCGGAAGCTCACTCACGCTTGCTGTTCTCTGTAGATCTGGTACATTCTGTGGTACTTGCCCCAAACCACTCAGGAGGGCTTTGAAGAATACGATCGCTTCTGCGAGTCCGGTCAACTGCTTGCAAGTCAGTAAGAGGCTCCGACGCGCGATACTTATGATAATGTACTCACGGTGGCCACAACAATGATCGAGTCGTCCCAACCAAAGACCCTCCTTTTGACAAACAGCCTGATCATAAGCACTCCAAGGGTATAAATCAATCCGAGGATCGAGGTAATCCACAGAGGCGCACTGTGATTTTCGGGGCCGTAAGGTGAAAATCGATTTCCCACTGAAGTATCCATGGGGTCGACCTTAGGTACATCTGCGCGGGGGTCCATCTTGCAGAGAACAACCACTTCCAGAAAAGATCAACCGTGTAAAGAGGTCCGTCGTGGCTCCTTATATTAAGGTAGATGTTCCTCTACACTGAGACTAGGGTGGATAACAACACTCTCCAGTAGTGCCCGCTTAGGCGGCCGAGCTCAGCCTGCAATCCGCCTGCAATCCGCCTGCACGTTCTTGTACTTTTCTTGGACAGAATGGAGAACGCGCCTCGGATCCTCGTGGCCCGAACTTCGGGCGCACGAAGTACTGGCAATACGAGTGACCTTCCGTTCCAGAGCCCCTTCGATACCTAGCTTGACACTCGGAGAAAAGCCTTCGTTTATTTTCGCTGGATTCATGTCAAATCACCAGGTCGTGCCTGCATGAGTGCCCCTTCCGTATCTGATGTGGCTGATGTAGGAGGATTCGTCGTCAGGCCGTCCATCCCTCTAGCGGCTCCAGCGCGCTCTGCGACACATCGTGCCAGACGAGATGACTAGGGTTCGAAGGAAGGCTCACAGACTCATGCACGGATCGGACCTTGAGTCGGAATGGTCAACCTTGGATGCGCTGACTGAGGGTGTACAGTACGCCATCGTGGGACACTACCTAGGTACTTTCGGGCGAGTAGCTCAGCTATGGAGCAAGCATTCTGTCGAACCACCACAGCTTGATACTATGACCACCACGGGCTGCTCTAACGTGATTCCGTACCATGTTGCTGGTACCCATGCACCTACGATGCTCCAATCATGGGCCCCTCGAGCCGTTAAATCGTGGCGGCGGACCACGCCGCGCTTGCACATGGGTTGCGACGACCCGGGACAGATACCTTTAGCAATTAATATGTTTGCGCTATAGACATGGATGAGAGCTTTTTCCAGAAAATCGGCAGGTCCCATTGTCAGGGTGCAGGCCGGTGTGGAGAGCGCGCAATAAGTCGGCGATAAAAACAGACTAGCAAAGCCCGTATTAAAACCGGCGCTACACTAGTCTAGACTAGGTAGTTTTAACGACACACTATGACTACTGTTTGGGCCAGCGGTGAATGTCTCGCGCAGTCCCCACGCACGCCGGCCTGACTGCAGAGACGCAGACGCGCTCGTGCATCCATGTGAGTTTCGGCCCCAGTCAACAATAGAACTTTCTCCACTTTGCGCGGTTACGCCGCAGGGCTCGGGGACGGAGTAGCCAATAAAATGGACCCTCGGCTAGAGGTGCCCTGATCCTGCAGCGACAGGACGCGAGAGGATTCGGTCTGGACAGGCCCGTCCCCAAAAACCCATAGCGACATGCCTCGAGAGCGCTAGTCCTTGGGTCGGCACTTTCGTCTCGTAATGGGAGTGGCAGCGATGCTGGTTTCATGCCGGCCTCTTAATGAGGGTGCGTCCCTTGCGCCGGAGAGGCAAACGCATAGGTCGGCAAGCGTCTAGACATCCGCGTACTCTGTTACTGTGTATAAAGGTGTGGTTCGTGCCTCACGCGTCGTCGGCAACTGGTACCTACTTTAGATCCACTCATTTTCACCTCCCTGCCTTCACGCCACAAAGATGGCCAGCGTGGGAGAACCCAAAGCTCCCATGTCGAACGCCGACAGCAGCCTTTCGCTCTCCGAGCAAGGTGATCCCAATGTCGTGGTTTCTGAGAAGGCTGGAACCAGTTCTGATGTGCGAGACATGGCTCGCATGGGAAAGCGACAGGAAACTCGCCGAAACTTCCGTCAACTTACCATTCTCGGATTCACTATGGTCCTTCTGTCGTCTTGGGAAGCCATTTTGGCTACTTCTGTCTTTGCGCTTGGTAACGGCGGAACTGCTGGCTTGATCTGGGGTTACTTTATTGTTTTCATCGGTTTCGGTTTTGTAACCGCTTCCTTGGCTGAGATGGCTTCCATGTAAGTCAAAGATGCGCTCTTTGCGCGGAGAGATGACTGACGATTGTTAGGGCTCCTACTTCTGGTGGACAATACCACTGGGTCTCTGAATTTGCACCCCGGAGTTGCCAGAGATTTATCAGTTACATTGTTGGATGGCTGGGTGTCTTGGGCTGGCAAGCGGCCGCTGCCATTACCATCAGCCTCTCCAGTAACCAGATCGTCGGTCTCATTATCATGCACAACCCAACCTATATACCCAAGGCATGGCACGGAATGATGGTCATGTGGGCCATTCTAGCGGTCTGCTACCTCTTCAACACCTTCTTCTCCAGGAAGCTCCCTCTCGTGGAAGGGCTTATCGTCATCCTCCACGTCGCTGGCTTTTTCGCCGTCATTATCCCTCTCTGGGTTATGGCCGACCGCAGCAGTGCCACCGACAACTTCGAGCTCTTCGTTGACAACATGGGATGGAACAACGTGCCTCTGTCTACCTTCATTGGTCTGATCGGTGCCGCCAGTTGCTTTGTCGGTGTTGAATCGGGTGCGCACATGTCTGAGGAGGTCCGCAATGCTTCTCACGTCATTCCACGCGCAATGATGTACACCTGGCTCGGAAACGGTCTTTTCGGTTGGATCATGGCCATCACTTTCTGCTTCTGTGTGACCGACACCATATCTATCCTGACCACGCCTCTCGGTGGTGAGTACCACTGTCATTGAAATAATACACAATGCTAACTTGGTGTAGTCGGCTTCATGCAGGTCTTCCTCAACACCACCGGCTCCAAGGCCGGTGCCACCGTGTTGACCGTTATGATGCTCACCATTGGTATCTTCGCCTGTGTCGCCGTGATGGCTACAAACTCGCGCCAGCTCTTCTCCTTCGCTCGTGACAAGGGTGTTCCGTTCTCCTCCGTCTTTGCCAGGATCTCTCCCAGATTCGAGATTCCTGTCAATGCCGTGTACGTGACGGTTACCTTCGTCACCATCCTCTCCTTCGTTCAGCTCGGTTCCACGGTTGCGTACTTGCAGATCGTTTCCCTCGGTACCGCATCGATGATCACCACCTACATGATCTCCATCTCTTGCATGGCCCTGAAGCGTATTCGTGGCGAGCCCCTCCTACCGTCAAAGTTCGATTTGGGCAAGGCTGGTTTGGCCATCAACATCATCGCGTTGATTTGGTTGATTGTCCTGTGGTTCTTCGCCTTCTGGCCCACAGCCCCCAACCCCAAAATCGACACAATGAACTGGGCTTGCTTGGGTTACGGCATCGTCATCATCTTTGCCTCGGTGTACTACTTCATCCGTGGGCGTCACAGCTACGCTGGTCCCGTCGAGTACGTACGAAAGTCCGCCTAAAAAGATGGTAGTCGGAAGTCGATGTCGCAAAAGCAATTCCCTACTGTACATAGTTAAATAGAACGAGGGTTACCTATCATTCACCTCGAACGTCTCGTCGGATCACACTGCATAAACGACACAGCTGCCTCGCGTACGTGTTACTGAGGCCCGCAGGAGATGTCTTGAGCGATTCAGGTCGAATAGATCGTGCTGCATCGTTGTCAAGTCGTGAAAAGTTGAGCGAAGTTGCGACGCTAACTGATCAAGGTTCCGCGCTAACCCACTTTTGCACTACATTTCTCTGGTATCCTACGGGATCAGGCCGTCAAACGTTTCTTCACGAAACTCACAAGGCAGGTACTCTTTCAAGACTCTTCACTATACATCTATACACAAAAATATAGCTGTCGCGAGGCTGGACATGCTCAGCAGCAGCTTGTTTCTTGTGACACTGTCATACTGCACGCAAAAAGATGAAAGGCTTACATACCAAATTTGAAATTGTAAATGCTGCTAGTACCAATCGCTGGGGCACTATGACCTACCAATAAGTGCCTGTTTCTTGGAAAAGATGGGTTCTACCATCGAATAATTAGAGGAACTGCCGGTCTACAGATCCATTGACTTGTCCGTTTCAGTGCAGTCCTCCTCCCCCCAAAACAAGGATACGAAGGGATTGTTACACAGTTTGAAGGACATCGAGAGCCCTGCGATTCCGAAATTTTTCTCCACAACATACTGGTTCTGATGGCGAACCTCTAGCTCTGCGGTCTCGAACATGTCCCGGATACCAAAGTCATCGTACGTGAAAGGGTTCGCCTCGTTGTGCAGCTGTTCATAGCGCGCGAACATCAAAGCCGCGTCCCAGATTGGCACACTGTCATGCTCATGTATCTCACGCCAATCCAAACGCAGCTCAGCCCTGAACGGCACCTCGCCAATTTCAGCCCACTGAATGACGCCAACCTGATTGTACAATGATGGGTCCAAATAGTCGTCTGCGCCTTCCCAGAGGTTCATAAAGCACGCACCACACACGCGTATGTCGCATCGATAACAACCATGATGATCAATATTCCTCCGTAACGTGACAGAAGTCGCAGTTCGTGCTCCCATGGCGCCAGCCCCAGGTGTGGTCGTACTCGAGTTGGTTGAACGAGGGGTTACCACCGCAAGTATAGGAATTGTGGGCCCGGATGCCGTGCTCTTCAACTTCCTCATCTTCGACATCCTGGTTTTGGCCGTCCTGGTCATTGTGCGCCGGGTCGTCATGCTCCTCAGCCCGATGAATCAGGTTGTTCACGGCGTCAATAATCCACAGCTCATCTTGACCAAAGCCTTGGGCGTCAAGGAGATCCCAATCTTGATTTTGAACCGGATTCCCGTGAAGAAAGTCTTCAACTAAGATGAGTTCTCCAGCTCCTACAGCAGTCGGCAACTGACCACCTTGAGAAAGTTCTGAATGCCGATTGCGTCCTTGTCGATTTAGACCGGTGTCGCGGTGAAGACCGCGTCCGTTCATCTCATAGCCCTCGTCATCGTACTTTGGATCTCCGTACGTGGGACAGCCCGGCAGACCTAAATCATCCGGGCCTGGGTGAAAGGAAGTCCAGTTTAGTAAGCAAATCCAGCAGAACTGGTGCATGCAGTACGGACACGTCATGTGGTTGCACGCTTCTTTGTGCTCGATAAGTATACGGCAACGTGGGCATTTCTTTATACGGAAATCCGCTGAGTACTCTGGCATCCAAGCGGCTTTGCCTTCACGTTCTGATCACAGCGATGATTGCTCTGCCATGTATTCCTGCAGCCCACACACGTAATAGTACCGCATCCGCACTTGGCGAGACTATAATGGACTTGCTCATGAAATACCTTTGGTAAAAGCCACTTCTTGCAGTCTGAGAATGAGCAGTAGACACGCAGGGCCGCGGCCGTATAGTATTCTTCTTCCTTCCGTTTATATGCCGCAATCACCTCAGGTGCAAGCAAGTGCTCCGCCAGATGAAGACCAAGTGTTGGTTCTTTGATGCAGCATTGTGCAGGGAGGGATTCAAGCCCTGCCTGCAACGCGAGCACCCCAAATTGGGTGATAATACAGTCGTTCCAGAAGAAGTGCGCCGCGCAGGTGGCTACGCCTTCTTCCAGTGGGTACTCGTCCAAACATACGTAACATTCGTAGACTTCAGCGTTGGAAGATATTGATGCTGTCTGATTTTTTTTTTTTTTTTTTTTGAAGATAATCATCTGATATACAGATGATCTAGTCTTCTTAATATTCGTAAAAGGAACAATTTTGTTGCTAAATCTTTGTTACGAAAGTTTCTTGTTAAAGGGTTTCTCTAGTTTTTCTTCTCCCTCCGAAGATTTTAGGATTATATATTAAATTTCTTTCCGGTTGTATATAATGTCGGGCACATTGTAATAAGGCTTAAAATATTATTTATTATATATATAAAGTTACAGTTTAATAGATTAACGTCTTACCGACCGTAGCGAGATACTTAGTATAATAAGATAAGCTATAGATATTTTAACTTTAAGGTAATAGAAGCTTTAATAATACTTTAAATTTTATATAAATTTTATTTAGCTACGTAATATACCAAATTATAAATATCTTAATTTTTATAATTTTAAAAATTATATTTATATTACTACTGCTGCCTTAATTTATAGATAGCTGCTTTATTATAGTTTTATAGTACTAAGTTACTATAACGTAACTATTAAGCTATTTCTACCTTTTAAACTTATAAAGTACTTTAATTTTAGTTAAAAAGTCTTTATTTTATACTAAGAAGTCTTAATTAGTTTTATAGTAGTTATTACACGCTATATTATACTATATTACTACTTTAGTTAGTACTTTTAGTAAAGCAAATAAAAATTCTAGTTAAGATAGCTCTAAATATATTATATTATATATTGCTGGCCCGAAGCTTCACCGGTAGCGAAACTACGCAATCTCTCTAATATACTATAAAATAACACCACATAATTAAAATAGCTAAAAATAGAGATTTTAATCCTCTTTTTACTACTCCTTCTGCTACTCTATAATATGCTACTAAAAAAGGAGCTAAAACTATTCCCTAAAGTCTTTAAATACAGCACTATAAAAGACTTAAATAATAAACTTTATTAACTTAAAAACTAATACCTTACCCTTCTACGTAATATCCTCCTCGATACCTATAATAGAAAGAGTATAATAGTAAAACTCTATTAATTTATAAGAGACTAAATAAAAGTTATATATAAACTTAACTTTTCTTCCGCCTTTATAAAGGATAAAGAACTTTTTTACTAACTCTATTTCTTACCCGCAGAACTAAGGATTATAATCTTAAAGAGATAGTAGTAACTCTGACATCTGAGGGCCGGCGTACGACGTAGGAGGTTACAATTAGCTAATAAGGGGCTAAGCTACAGCTTGTAACTAGGCTGCTGACATATTAGTGCTGAGTGTCAGGGCGTCAGAAATCTGACTGGACTTCCGTAGCGGCTCGTAACACCGTCAATACAGCCGGGATCACAATCGGTTTCCGGTTTTCCACTTTGCTTTATTCTCAGCGCACGGCCCTCAGTGCAAGGGGGTTTACTGTCTCCTACTAGCGGATGGCAGGGGTAGAGTAGATTTCATAAGTGCAGTTTCTTTATCTGCAGTGCCATGCTCTGCGCCACAATACTTTTGACCGGTCCTTTTTGCATCATGTGTGGTTGAGAGTGCGCTAGGTGGCTGGTCAGGTGCATACCTCGTTGGTGGTGGCTATGCAGCATGTTAGGTGGCGTAGAAGTGGGCTGTGCTGCTGTGGCTGTAATCCTTGGCTTCATTGAGGTTGCTAATTTCTCGATAATTGTCAGTTGCTCTCTTAGCAACTAATTTCCGCGCTTTCAAAACCCCTGTTATTACAATAAGACATCAATATTCAAAGGGATTGCACCATTTTTCAATGAGACTTGGTAGATATGGTGTACTTTACACGCCTTTGGCAGCATGTTTTCCGATTCAACTCTCTTCCATTCCAGCTTGACAGATGGCTGTTCGCATTGCCAAAAGGATGGAAAATTTCGTTTGGCTTTTGGGTAAAATATACAGTGGATAGTCCAGGGCAGCCTCCTTCTACTTTCTCAGTAAGTTCGTCGCTCCAAAAGATGCTCTATTTATTTATGTATCCAGGGTGGCCACTTTATGTACTCTCCGTTAGAGCATAGGCAAATCCGGCTTCTGGAAGTTCATCCTGGCAAGCCCGAGGACATTGTGACGACTTCCTTGGTGACCGTCGACCTACTGCAGGCGCCGCCTTTTGAAGCCTTATCATATACCTGGGGAAATTACCAAGAGCGGGCCTCTCTCAAAATTAATGGACACGCCGTTGGCATACACGCAGGGTTATTTGACGCCATACATACGCTGCGACTACCAAATTCCTCCAGATTGATCTGGGCTGATGCCATTTGCATCAACCAAGTGGACTATGAGGAGAAAGGACGCCAAGTCAGCATCATGGGCCAAATATACGAGACTGCGAAGAATGTTGCAGTATATCTGGGCAAACCCAGCGAAAGAAGCGAGGAGGGCATGCGATGTTTGAAATTCTTCACAGAGTCAGACAACCAGTTACAAGAACCTCCATGGTTATACTCTAAGCTGCCAGAAGCTGAGCAGAACCTCGCGGATATCCTAACTCGTCCATGGTTTCAGCGCATATGGACTGTCCAAGAAGCCACTTTAGCTCGAAATACGACTCTTCTCTGTGGTGCGCACCAAGTCTCTTGGCCGGGTGATCTGCAAACCATGAAATCGATCGTTTTCCGGATTAAGGCTGCAGCAATATCACCATATTTTTCCTCGGCCTCGGGCTATATCAGCACACTGGACTGGTCTCCGTTGTTAAACATTCTTGAAACACAAATGAGGCAGGCCGCTAGAAGAGAAGGGGTTACTCTCCACCGAAATCATCTCGACCTTGCTTTTGACTTTCGACATAGAAAATCCACAGATCCTCGAGATAAATACTTCGCGATCTTTGGAATTATTGAGAATGATCAGGGTGTGCAATTAGCCTTGGCTCCAGACTATTCCATTGAGCTAGAGGAGCTGCATTACCGTTTCACTGCTGAGATCAGTCGTATCGGTGAGACAGAGCATGCTCGTAGGATTTTGGAAAGCAAGAATTCCTTATGAGTTTTCCATATAGAACAGAGGGGTTCAGAGTAGTTATTCATATTATTGTCTACTATCTAGGCCTGTGACATACTACAGCATTCATCTTTCTTGGCAGCTAGCCAAGAATGATACACACGGCCGCGACTCCACCCTTGTGTTATTGGAATCATTCAGACAGGCAAGGACCGGCTAGAAGCGTCGCGACACAGGGTGCGGCGTAGAAAGCTACTAACGTTATAAGGCGAATAAAGAGTAGCTGCCAATTCGTTTTCACAGACACGCAACCTCGGTGCTCAACCATTACCCTTGTCATCCACTAATCCGAGATAGGAAGGCTCCCTGTCAAGAGGACCGTGCGCTGAGAACAATGTGCAAAACCGGAAACCAATTCTGCTTGCGCCTATACAAGTACCGGCACCTACTTATTTTTTAAAGACTCGTTCTATTACTTAATTACTGCCTAGCCTGCCTTAAAACCTATTCAATACTCTCCGCTACTATATTTATGCTACTAGGGCTTTTTATAACTTTAGTACTTTACTTATTTATACTATTTTAGCATTTAATTTTACCTCTATACTTATTTTTCCTAAAATAAAACATTTTTTATAATTTTTATATACACTTATTTTTTTACTATATCTAGAAGAATAACTTTTTTAGCTTATACCCTTTTTCGACTAGTATCTCGACGCTACACTTTACCTCTTTTTATATAATACTTATTTTTATATTTAATATAGCGTTCTTGTACTTCTAGCTATATTTTATTTTATTTATAATATTTTTACTATCTCTAGTATAGTATTTTTACGTTTTTAATTATATTTATTTTTACTTTTAGTTTCTTTTGCAACGTTTTACTTAGTATACTTTATTTAAACTTTTTTAAAGTCTTTATAGCTTATAACTTTTACTATTTTAAGTACTACTAATTTAGTTACTTATTAAACCTTAGCTTTATTATTAATTACTATTAAAAGTTATATTTAATTATTACGACTTAGGTGTCTCCGCTCTAGACAAGAGCGTACTTATATAATAAGGGATATATAGTCTACGCTGCGGGGTTTTAGCTTAGTAGTAATTTATCTCTTTACCCTTATAGTTAATATATACCTAATTCGTCTTATATATTATACTATATTACTATTCTACCTTAATTCCTAATATTAATTCTACTAGAGGATACTTTTAGTAAAGAATAATTAAGTGGTTTTAGTAAATTTTTATAAGTATTTTTAAAAACTTTAATTTATATATTTTATTTAGCGTATAAGCGTTCTATTTTATATTTATTTATACCTTTTTTAGACTAGTGTCTCGATGTTACACTTTACCTCTCTTTATATAATATTTATTTATATATTAATTAAATAAAAGAGTGTGGCTGTGGTGGCTGTATAGACGAATAAAAGAAATTTTAAAAAAGAAGGAGTATATATATGCCTTTATACTTAATGTGTCGGCGTTTTATTTAATAATTAAATTTTATAGTAATATAAGACTCTCTATTAATACTAGTAATTAGTATTATAGGTAATTATACTATAACGTTTTACAAAGGCCCTACTTAGTTAATTAAAAAAATAATAAGTTTAGTAGGAGATTTAAATATAGTTTTAAGTATTTTTTTTAGATTAAATAGAAATAAACTAGTTGTAGTAAAACTAATTTTAATATTTTTAAGTATAAACGCTTTTCCTTTTATAAAGCTATATAAATAGATAAAATACTTTTTACTAATTATATATATACTACTTTACTCTAGGTGCTTAACCTGTTTATAATTAGGCTAGTAAATCTAAAATGCTAAGCTTTTTCTTAAAACTTTAATAACTTTAGTAATACTAGGCCTAATTAGGTAATTTTTAGCTTATTTAGGCCAGTTACTCTAAAATTTTAATCTAGTTAAAAAATTACCTAATTACACTCCTAAGCAGGAGTATAAAAGGCTTATTTATTCTTTTATATTTTATTTTTATCGCGTTTTACCCCGCCTACTAATATTATAAACTAATAACGTTATTATAGACTTATTATATAATTTAAAGTAATATTTTTTTATTTAATTCTGTGTAAGTCTTTATATTATTTATTAAACTTTTTACTAAAATAATAATATTATAAAGGCCTGCTAAAATAAGTTATATATATACCCGGCTTATTTAGTAGTTTTATAAAATAAAAAAAACTATACTTACTATTATTAGCACCTACGCTACTTATAAGTAAAAAAAAAAAATACCTACTATCTAATTAGTAACGCCTACTACTTAAAAATAAAAGTATATTTAGTATTATCTAGCTTTATAATAATATATTACTTAATTAAGGACGTCCCGGATCCTAAACGCGTACTTTTAAATATATATTATCTTATTTATCTAGTTTTAATATTATTTAAGGCTTACTATAAGTTTTTTATACTATTTATTTTTTTCTATTTTTTATATATACCTTATAGTCTATACCTAAGTAAAAAAGCTTTTTTTTATACTTTAGTCCTTTTAGTAGTATACGCTAAGTATATAGCTAAATTTATAAAAAGTAATAGATCTCTACTTTTTAATTTAGCTAGCAGCTATTTTAGGTACTATTTTAATAAGTTATTTATAAAAGAATTTATTAATTACTAAAGTACTATAAACTACTTTTAGGATTAAAATTATAGTATTATTATATAGTTTTTATATAATTTTATTAATAAAAGACACGTCTATAATAAAAATAGATAATAAATTTTTATTAGTAGCTTAAGGTATAATAGTGGTAATAATAATAGTATAAAATAATTTAAAAAAGACTAAATAGATATTTAGTAAAACTTTAAAAAGTAGAAAATAATATAGTATAAAGTATAGATAGATAGCTAAACTTACTTTAAAGGCTAAATATTCTATTATAAGTACTAGATAACCGCCTAATAACTTTATTAGTCCTAAAGTTTATATACTTAGTAATATTTAATCGCCTTATATATAATTATAAGTAGTAATTACTAATAATCTCTAAAATAATTATAAGTAGTTACTAATTTATAGATATAAATTAAAGTATAAATATTATTATATTTAGTAGAGTACTATAACCCTTACTAAAAGAAAGGAGTATAACTTTTAAGGGTTTAAAATTTATACTATGTATATAGAGTGGTTAATCTAAATAGATTCGCTAGCAATACGGAGCGTATAGATTATATAGCTATAGTTATATAATTATACGATCTACACTAGCGCGCAAAACCCCTATCTAGCTATTATATAAATAGTAGAAAAGAAGAAGAATTAATTAAGATATAGCTATTATTATTTGTTATTTTATACTATTTCCTATTTCCTATTTCCTATAATATTACAAACGACTACTACTCTATATAAATAAAATATAGTTACCCTAATACTAATTAGTAGTTAATTAATTAATTTATTTAACTACTTATTACTAATAGTTAATTAGATTTCTTTATCTACTACACGAGTAGATTAATTAATTTATTTAACTACTCTACGCTAGTAGTTAATTAGATTTATTTATTTATTATAAATTAGTAAGGGCGTATAAAAAAGTTAAGATGTTATTAAACCTATACTACGTAAAAATACTTTTATATATTATATAACTTTTCCCTATATCTGCAGATAAAAGGGAGTATATTAAATTATATATTTTATTAAACCCTTATCCGCACGAAAAATAAAAATAACTTTTTTTAAAACTAAACTATTTTATATAAACGCGCTAGCACTATAAGCTAAAATTATATAATTAATTATATATTATATAAACCGGATAATATAATAGCACTAAAAAAAGTTTTCTTTATAAAGAAAGGTAAAAAGTATATAATAGAGACAGATCTAGATTTATTATAAAAGAAATATACCTAAAAATATAATATCTCTATATAAGTACTTAAAGACCAGACTAAGTTATAATACTAGATAAAAAAATTTAAATATTTAAAAAAATTTATTTACTAAATAACTTAATGCGTACGGCGATAAATAGTAAAAAAGGATAATTATATAAATTATTTTTTAGTATATTTTTTTTTCTTTTATATATTATATTCTTTTACTTTACCGCATAAATATTAAAAAAAAAATTTTTTTAAGGTATTATACCTAAAGAAAATAAAAAAAAAATAAAAAAAAACCTTCCTTTTCTTCTAGATATCCCTAATCCTCCTCTATATTAATAAAAGAAAAATAAAGGAAAAGATAAAAAAAATTTAAATATAATACTTATACTAGGCTTTGCGTAACTACTATATATAAAAACCGTATATATTACTTTAGTATTCTACTAACATGCTACACTCTATAAAGGATAAGGGTCTAGTATTACTACTATACCTCTACGTACACGACTACGGCTCTAGAACTCTATATAACTATACTAGAAGCGTACAGAAGTAATCTTCGCGGCAAAAAAAGTTAAGTTAGTATTATTAGACAGGATAATATCTATATTATATAAAGGTAACTAGTATACCGTATACTTATTATCCTATAAAATATTACTATACGAAAAGAATTATACAGGGATATATATATACGTTAATATATAAAGCTAATAAGAATACCCTATTAGCAGCCGTTCTAGTAAAAATAGTAACTTAAATCTATTTACTAAGAGCAGGAACTTATATAAAAATAAAGCTAAATATAATTATAACTTACTATAGTTACTATAGCTACTACTGCTATTTATACAAAATAAAAGCTATTTTAAAAGTTTTATTAAAGGTTAACTCCGTATAAAAGAGGATAACTAAAAAGTTAAAAAAAAAAAAAATAATATCTAAAACCACGTACGGAGATAATAATAGATAAAATTAAAAAAAAAAGAGATATTATAAAGAGAAAAAGGCTCCTTTTTATATATTACTATCCTATATATTTTTAGACTAACTCTCTTTAACTATTATATAATAACTCCTTACTTTTATTTACTATAATCTTATTTTTTACTTTCGCGTAACGTATAAAGTTATTAATTTCTTATTTTAGTTTACTATAATTTTAATTAACAAATAGTAGTATACTATATTATTTTACTCCTTATTATCGTGTAACGCGTAAACAACAGACTACAATTTAGTTATATAAAAATATATTAAAATAAAGAGATACTCGTACAAAAAAGAAAATAGAGATATAAAAAAATAGAGTATTTATATAGTATTACTGTAAAAAGAAAAGTTACTAGTGTATATAGAGTAGTTAACCTAAATAAATTTACTAGTAATATAGAGCGTACAGATTATATAGCTATAGTTATATAATTATATAATCTACACTAGCGCGTAGAACCCCTATCTAGCTATTATATAAATATTAGAAAAGAAGAAGAATTAATTAAAATATAATTATTATTATTTATTATTTTATACTATTTCCTATTTTCTATAATATTACAGACAACTACTACTCCGTATAAGCGGAGTATAGTTAACCTAATATACTATTTATATATAGCCTTATTAGTATTATATAAACTATTTAGTATTTATTAAGTTTTTATTATTATATTATACCGCGGCTTTATAAAGCTCGCGAAGTACGTTAATTAATTAATAATTACCTAATTAGGTCTAGTATTAAGAAAGTTATTAAAGATTTTGTCCAAGTAACCCTACTATAGGATTAGGTTAGGGTTACAAAAATAGGTTGCTTAATAAATTTAGTAATACTAGTTCTAATTAGGTAATTTTTAATAAAATTAAAATTTTAGAGTAACTAGCCTAAATAAGCTAAAAAATTACCTAATTAGGCCTAGTATTACTAAAGTTATTAAAGGTTAAAAAAAAGTGGGGTAATATATTTAACCAGCCTACTTATAATAGACTATTTTAAGTAGGGCGAATATAGTAATATTATATAGCTAAAACTTATAGAATATATAAAAGAGTAAATAGTAAAGAATAATATTATTAAAAAAAAAAGTAAAATTTTTAGATTTTACTAATTTTATATATTTTAAAACTATTATAAATTAGTATATAGAATTTTTAGTTAGTTTTTTTTTTTATTTTAGAGTTAAATATACGCGTAAGCTACTATAAACTAATATATAAGTTAGTATATTTAGACTTAGAGTATATATATTACTATTTAAAAGTAAAAAAGGTAGTCTAGTTACTCTAATAGGCAGTAGCTAGCTAAATAATTATAAGATTTAAATACCTACTATTTATACTAATATACTTAATTGTAGTTACTATTATATATATATATATCTATAGTTTTATAAGTTATTTTTACCTATTAAGACTTTAGTAGAGTCTAGTATAGAAAGTATAACTCTAGTCTTATTTATATTATAGATATTTTTTAGGAGAATAACTAGATTATATAATACTCTTTTAATAATTTTAAACTAGTACGTTATCTTTTTATAGGTATTCTTTTTATAGCGATTTTATTCTAGTACCTTAACTTATTTTATTTTAGTATTTAGAAAGCGTATTTCTAGAGCCTTTAATTAGTCTAAATATAGAAGTTTAGGAGGTCTATTTTAATAAATTACTAGTAGGTAATATAAAAGACTAGTAAAAGTATAAATTATATATATATATATAGACTATCTAATATTAGATATTTATAAAAGAAACTTAATTAGGGCTTTTTTTATAGGTAAAAATACTATTACTTTTTATAAAGGCATACATATACTCCTCCTTTTTTAAAACCCCTTTTAGTCGCCCCGAGCCACCACAGCCACACTATTTATTCGATTAATATACAAATATAATACTATTACTTTAAAGTCTTTTTTTTATTAAGCGCTAATTATTTATATAATCGTAAAGAGTAGTATAAGTAATTTTACTATAGTCTACTAAAACTTAATATAATTTAGGTATATTAGGGGGGGACTCCTTATAATAATACTTAATTTATTTTATTTATATTAGTTTACTACTATACACGTTAGTAATAAATAATAAATAATAAAATAATATATATTTGTATATTAATTAAATAAAAGGGTGTAGCTGTAGTAGCTGTGTAGGTGACCAAAAGGGGTTTTAAAAAAGGAGGAGTATGTGTATGCCTTCATATAATAAAATAAAATAAACGCGATTTTTAGGTAATAGCTAGTAGTACTAGGGGATAAAGAATACGTAAATAATAAATACTACTATTAAAAGAAACGTGCGTGCTATACTACTCTATAGATTTAATTTATAATAAGAATAGTAGTAATCTTTTAGGCTTATAGAACTATAATTAATTATACTAATATAAGCTAGTCTATATAAAACTTTAGTAAGAGCTTTAAGAAATCTATACTTTAATTAAAATTTTTTTAGAATATATATATTTGTATACTAATTAAACAAATAGTGTGGCTGTAGTGGCTAAAGACAACAAAAAGGGATTTTAAAAAAGGAAGAGTATATATAAACCTTTATACGTAATGTATTAAAAAAATTTAGAATATATATTCCTTAAATTTTAAAAGCTTTTAATCCTTATAACTATATATTCTATAATAGTACTTTCCCTCTACCCTTTTAAATTTTAAAGAGATACACCTAAGCGCGAATAAATAGAGGTAAAAAGTTAATAACTTAATTAGTAGCGTTAATATAATAATTAATAGTAGGAGTAATTATATAATAGTACTTACTAAAGATTAGTATTTTAAGGAAGATATAAGTATAAAATAGTAAGTAATTAACTATACTTTTATAAACTAATAAAAAAGAGACTCTAGGGCTTTATATTACGAATCCGTCTTGTAACACCTAGTGCCTTATTACGGCTGGATAGACGTTACCAACGCAATAACAGAGATTGTGGTCTAAAGGCATCGAAAATAGAAGTAACCCATGTGAATCCTCGGTCAAAGTGGTCGCTGGTCATGGCTTATGGGGAAGTATAACATTTAACGCATTGGAAGTGGCTCTCAGCTTGTTCTCGCACTCAAGCGGAGATAAATAAAAGAGATCAAATCCAATGTACGTGTCCAGCCGATCCGAGACATCAAATTTCCCGAATGGGGCGTTTTACTCATCGAATGGCCGTGCCAATGATTGCGAAGTACGGCATATCATATGTCGGATTATCAAGACGAAACATCAAGAAGTAGCGGAAGCTCCATTGTGTGGGTCTTACTGGGACATGGCGAATCCTTGGTCGAAGCAGTCCACATTTCGCACCCAAGACACCAACAGACGATAGATAAAGAATTTCAACAGGTGGTGCGCCAAGCCTAGCCTTTAGCTAGGCGAGCATTACGTACGTGGTGAGTGCAAGGGTCGGGTGAAAGTGAAGTCCCGTGTCACCGGTGCGAGTATAGATTCCTAATGCGAGTTACTCGAGCCCCCGCCCGGAAACCCTACTAATAGATATCCAAATGGTGTCCCAGAGTCATGTAAGCGAGTGTTGCGAGTTGCTTTTAGCAGATGCGCCGCACTATATCGCACCGTATGTGGCACATATTGGACATATATAAATGTACGCTTGGGTGCATAACTTGTAGAACGAGGAAAGACCTTCTATCACCCGTGCTTGAGAGCAATTCGCACATGGAGGTGACGGCTTTCTGGTCGCCTTTTTTATTAGAGTGGATGCGTTGACCAAGCTAGTACTGGCGCCAAGTGACGAGACAGCCTTTCAAATTGCATTAAGTTGCCTATGTTCTTGGACTCTTACACCCAGTAAGTTTTTTCATTGGTTCTCATTCTTCAACTACACGAGATACCGGGAAAATGCCAGCTGTAGGCTCATATGGCGGTGATACAAACCGGCCCAGTTAGTGGCCAGACAAGTGCCTTGTCGTAAGAAGCCATAATCCAGTGTATTTCACTGTCGTATTGGTTGTCTTAGGGGAAACGTCATGTCCAGGCCCCCATACGGTGCTCGAAAAGCTCCTAAGTATCATGGCTCACACCGCTCGAACTCCCACTTCATCCAGCTCCAGTGCCGCAGAATGAAACCTGAAGCTGTTCTTCAGCTCCTTGAAGCTGCACGTGTGCACGCCACAGTCCGTCATCCATAGGGGAGTCTTGAACCTAAGAACTCCATCGCACAACTTCTGGATGCTGAGATCATTTGGGTAGCCCGTGCCCACCTCGCGACCTGTGATCTTGAGTTTTGCCATATTCTTGATAAGGGCTCCCGCCATGATGGCGCTGCATTCAAAGGAGCAATCCCTGCGCTCTTTGCAGACGTAAGTTGATGAACTATAGTGCGCAATCCATGCGAAGAGATTGCCGACGGCATCTTTCAGCACCTTGAACCTCTTCGTCTTGATGGCCACTGTTCTTCATCAGCGAAATCCTGAACGAACGTGAAAGATTTAGTGCAAACTTACGGATGATGTGATCGATAGGTAGGACCGTAATGGAAGGCAAAGAATTGCTCTCGAGATGACGCAGCATATTATATGTGAGTTTCCTGAAGTATTCTGCGCGACGGAACACGTAGAATACACACAGCCATATCAGGTACCTGGCCGGGCATTGGCACGAGGGCTCATCGTCGAAAAGTGCTTCCACAGACTTGCACCACATTTCGCGGAAAACCTCAACAGTCTCTTCGCACTTGGCTGCATGGACTACTACCGCGATACGAGCCAGATCGCACACAGAACCGGACCAAGCGCTGAAGGTTCGCGGAACCCGCTTTGTTCGATGGTGCATGATGTTGAGTACGACAAGAAGCGCATTTTCGTTGACACCACGCGCCGTGATGTAGGTGATGCCATTAAAGTTCTTCGTGCAGGACGTGTCCTGGTGAAGAATATTGTAGAAAAGTGGCGAGGCAGTCATGAGGACCCCAGAAGAGACGTGATAGCGTGTGTACTCCGGTTCTTCATCCGCATCCTGGTACGCATCTGTGCTCGGCGTCATAATAGCTGTCCCACCGAATTAGTGTCAGATGAGATAACCTTGGAACGAACGCGTTCGAGGGCGCTTACCCGTGCAACCCGTTTCATCGCTCCGGCTGTCTGACGGCTCCTGAGCAACGGTCTTCCAATCGCCAAGGCTGAAGTGTTGAAGCTTATCCTCACCCCAGCGAAGACTGGTAGTGGAGAAGATAGAACCAATCGGCTCGGTCAGTACAATGATCACGTCCGGGTTATGGACGATCTCATGGATTGTAGGGACCATGTCCGCGATGGCGTTTGTGTCGAGGGTACTTCTGCGATTATGAGTGCCGTAGTGGCGGAAAGGTGACGGGGCTGCCCACCTGTGGTTTGGTGCTCTCCACGGAAAGGGAAGGCGCAACCCAAAGCTAAGGCGAGCGCACGTGACTTCACCACTGCCCAGATGCAAACAGTACATATGTAATCAACTTCCAGAGCCTACCCCCGAGTGACGGCTACAGTTGAATGTGCGGGCTAGAGCCTCTCATATGGGTGCTAGACTCGGTGCTGGGACATTCAGTTTGATGTAGTTCCCCCAAGGAGCACTGCAGACGACTAATGAGCGTGGCAGCTTCCTCTCTTGCACTATATTGAAAGGTTCGCTTCCTTCGGTTGTCTTTCGCGCCACAGGCCATACCTGGCAATCAGGTTTTTACAAATCCTGTTATATTAGCAGTAAGATATTCTCCTTCTCTCAGTTTCACACGGACTCTAGAGGCGCATGTCGATTTTGGTATCGAACATGAACCCTTCGTTTGAGTAATAGGTCGTCGCTTTACGTTCTTTTGGCAAACTGAGCGACCAGGGCATCACCAGTCATCACGAGTCAAGCGACCCAATGACTGGGGAAAGAGAATTTGCATGCATGTCGCATGCGCGCGTATTCGGTGAGGGAATCGGACCCGTTCGAGCGGCCAGCCATGTAAGTGGAGACCGTATCCTGCTTCCTGGATGTTGATATTCATGATATATGTCCACCTAACTACATCGATATACCCGCCAAGCCCAAGCCTTGAGGATATATTGTCTTGTTGTTTTGATTTCATAGGTGCGCGAGTGGTGACTCTGTTGGAGCGATTATAAAAACGAACAGAGACACGTGAAGATACGGAATGATTGACCTTAGTCTCGGCGTTGTTTATGGATAAAGCTCGAATTCGTTCCGCACATGTTGATGGCAGGGTCTAATGTGGGGAGCTCACGGCAATTCTCCCACATTAATCAAACAGAGTACGGTACTTAGATCCCAGCACAACATCGCCGCACACGTGCGAAGGACAGATCTATATTTACACAACTTGGGACGTTGATACTCGCAGTTTTGGTCGAGCGCTCTTCAAAGCAGTAGACGGCAGGTTTGGTCAATCTGATGGGCCGTCGCATACAAGTGGTAGCATGTTACTCTTCAATTCTATCGCCTCCATTGGCGCACTTCTTTTAACCGCCGCCGCATCGGCCACTACTGCTATCGACAGGCTTGCACGCGACATCTCTCGGGTCGAGTCAATTCGCGAGATCAAAGACATCCAGCGCTCTTTCGCGCACCTTGTTCAGTTTGGCCGGTTCAATGATGCGAGCTACCTCTTTGCGCCGAACGCATCGCTCACGTGGGGAAACATCACTGCCGTCGGGCAATTAGCCATTGAAAGGTTTCTGCATTCGCATACCGAAAACATGAATGGGCGAAACCCCGGTTCGCTAAATACATTCATCATCGAGAATCCCGTTCTGAGTCTCAGCGCCGACGGACAGAGCGCGAAAGGTCGATGGAACGGTTTGCGGTTCGCCGGCGACGGAGAAGGGGGGTCATGGATCGAGGGTGGGATATACGAGAATCAGTATGTAAGAGGCGAGACTGGGTGGCGTATATCCTTTCTACATTACTATGCGATGTACGAGGGAACTTACGAGGACGGGTGGATGAATGTAGGTAGTCGCGGGATTCCGGTTATACCGTATCATTTCACACCTGAGGGGTCGGGTATACCTATTCCGCCGCCAAAAGAAGAGGGTACAAAGACCAACTCCAGCCTGGGAGAGCTGCAGGTCAGAATACAGCGACTAAATGACGAGGATGAAGTGAGGAACCTTATGCATGCGCACGGGTACTACGTCGACCGAAGGATGTGGACGGACGTGGTCGACCTCCACAGTAACAGGACGAAAATCACGATCGCCGGTAAAGCAAATTGCAGTAACAGCACTCTTTGCACCGGATACACCTACACAGGACTGGATGGCGTACGGAAAGCCCTTGAGAGGATGGGCCTGGAAGGCTTGACAACGGGTATAAACAACGATCACCCTATCTTCGACATGATTGTTGAAGTCGATCCCACCGGCCAGCACGCCGTCGCCCGCGGTATCGAGATTGGCATGCTCGGGAACACAAACAACAAGACGGCATCCTGGGAGTTCAACGTCTTCCGGAATAACTTCGTCAAAGAGAGCGACATGTGGAAAGTGCAAGCCATCGAGATAACTCCCATCGTAGTAGCCGATTACTACAAAGGCTGGAGCACAGGCGGCCTCACCGCACCAACCTGGTACGTCCCGCCATGGATAGACGTCAAGTCTTTCCGCGCCGCTGGCATCACCTTCCCTTCCCCGTCCAATGCTTCGATCCAAGATCTGGAAAGGAGGCTGAGGAGATCTGCCGCCTACGACGGCACCGAAAACCAATCCCACGCCTACGGCTACCTTCTCGACGACATCAACTGCGCAAGTATGGGGCGCCTCTTCGCATCCCGGGGACACAAGTCCTCCCCCTTCGCTGGGTTCTTCATAACACCGAAACGCATCACAGAAGCGTGTTTCGCGTCGTACGGGACGAATCGCTCTAGGCTCCGCACTTCCATCTCCTTCCACTGGCGCCCGCAGCCGGTTATTCTCGTGAGCAATGATGGCCGCAGTGCCACGCTAAGAGCGCGCTTACTTCAACCTTCCACCTCTATCTCTAAACCCGGGAGTTTCAATTCCGCGATCTATCATGATCAGATTGTTCTGGAGGATGGGAAATGGCGGCTTTGGAGCGTGACGATCGATGAGTTTTATTGGACGTCCACATCATGGAAAGAAGGCTGGGCGAATCCTGAACCGAGGAATGCGAGCGAGCCGGATCCGGAGCCCGCGGCTTGGACGAAAAAGTATCCGCCCGATGTTACGATCAAGGAGGTTGGAGAAAGGGAGGTTGGGTTTAGGGGTGGAAGTGGGCGGTTTGTGGAGTGGCCGGAGATACAAAGGATGTGGTTTGGGTATCGAAATCTAGTGAGTGGGAAAATACCGAGTGGGGAAGAATATGGTGGGAAGGTGGGTTTCTGGGAGGGATGTGTGCCGTGTAAGGTGAAGCCCGGGTGGAGCTTGGAGGCGAATGGGTACGAGGAGCCTGTCGCCGGACCGGAAGGAACGAGGCGGTGACGCGGAGGAGATTAAGAACGTGATTTGTGAGAAAGGATGATCTAAGAGAATCAAACGATGCGTTTGCATCTGTGCGGCGACCTTCGTCATTTACTCCTTCTCTTTACCACGACGAAGGGCCTGCTCCTCGTGGGCCTAGCGTACACCTAGTTAAGATAGATCAAAATTCTTTTCGACGCAAGGTGGTACCGGGTTCCCAGCGGTGTTGTAATCGAACGATTGCATACCAAGGCTTCCACCTCCCACACAGCCTTGCGTGCTCTGCAGAATGATTGTCATCATTCATGAAACCGCGCCTTCTCTTCAATATGGTGCATGTTCAAAATAGGCTTATGCATAAACCCATCGCTTCTCTGTCGTGTGCAGCAGTGCCAGAGTACTACAGTACTGAACCGTTCAGAATTAGTTGTCCGCACCGACTCAGACAAATATATACCAAGGTAGAATTGGAGATGCCTCAACAAGGTGAGATGGTGGTGTTTGATGGATACGCAGACTGACAGGGCATCCAAACTTTGCCGCTAAGATAAGAACGGCTAAACGAATATTACATAAGCGTGTTTTCGGCGACCTCGACACTGCACCGCTGCAGTTCCTTTCTTGTCCGATCGTGCAAGATCAAGCGAGCGCGCTAACTTCATTTCATCGTACGGAGATTCAGCCGAGCCGAAGCGTTGTGGCACTTTTGCCAGTTAGCAGACGCGGCTGTGCCGGACTGCGTCGCGTTGTCCCACTCTGAGGATTTATTTGCAATCGCAGATCATTCAGTTACGTCTGTAAGTGACCGTCCCGAGGCTCGAGCCATCAAACGCGTTGCGACAATTTTATCCCCAAGACCACGGTCCTTTCTTCCAGATGATTGCAGAGGAAACGTGCTGGTTGTAGAAGAGGGTTGTGTCTCCTCATACGCAGGTCCTCTTTATAGGGCTATCACCACTCGATCGACCCAGTGACATATGCGCAGATCTACAATATATATTAACAGAGCCGATGTACCCGGGTACCATGTTCAAGCGTTTGTTTCATCTTGAATCCCTCTCCATACCTCATTCCCTTACAACGAGCAGGTGTATGACACACGTATTTATATGACCTAAGCGCACATGATGATCAACGGACCCCCGAGGGCGCAAGCCGCGAAGCGCTGCGCCACGGTGTTTGCTTCCTTCACCATTCGAACACCAATGGGGCCCCTCCACGATCCTGACTAAACCCCCGACAACCAATCGTTGTGCAGGGGTGCGCCCGTTTCGGACTGACGAACACTCCGAATGGAGAATCGGTATTTCGCCGCTCGCCGCGGGTAAGCAGTGCTGCGGGCTGCATATACGGGAGCTGAAAGCCGCTGGCGAGGTTTCCTGTTCTTGCTGTTCAGGCTTCAACCTTTTAGCTCTGGGGAAGGAACGTCAGGTGGTGCCTGCCTCGTTCGTTTATAATACACATCTCAACTTCGCCCGACGTTACTGCGCATAACACAGCTCGAGACAGTTACGCCCAAACGTAAGGCAGCGGCCGCCTCAACGCGCCGACTAAGCATCCGGTCGCTGCGAGCCCCTCTACGTTCGTTCTTCAATTCCGTCGCTTTCGCTCGGTTTGCGGCATACAGGAACGCAGACCGTCAACATGGTGCAATTCCAGAGACTCCTCAACTTGTCGCTTGCGCCGACTATTCTATTCGCCATCCTTTCGTTTCTCTCTATAATTCTCACGACACACTACTGGATTCTAACCGACTACTTCGTCGGCCGCTGGCTCAAGCTGAAAAGCAACCTCCCGGAAAAAGACCGCTTCCCATGGGACGACGTCATTGTCGACTACACACAATCATCGACGAACGCAACGATCGTGTCGGGATGCTTGTGCTTCGGGGCGGCGATCAACTGCATAGTTGCGTACTTGAAGCTTAAGCCTAATACTATGGATTTGGACTACCACTCGGTATGTTTTGTGCAAGGGTAGGGGTCGGAGCTGGGACGGACGGACTAACGGGTTCATAGCCGCTGAGGAGGTTCTGGACTGGTTCCGCAATCGGCATGGCCTTCACCGGGTTGTGCGCTGCTCTCGCGTCGCTCATTACGCATTTCACTGACAAGGGCCCGGACGCCTTCGGCTGTACTATCACCACCGAGAAGACCGCATCAGGCGGCGTCCCATTTTCGAATTATGTGTGCTCGAGGGAGATCGCAACGTGCAGCTGTATAGGTCCGCTGTACGACGAGGCTGGGTCGCTCCCCAACATCAATAGGTGGGCTGTTACGATTGCTTGCAATGAAGCAGTGAGTTTATTTTCAAGGAACTGAGAAAGGATAAAGCATGCTGATTGCAAGCAGACCGCCGTTAAATGGCTCCAAGTCGTACTCATCCTCAACGCGGTCGCCGTTATCGCGATGTTCGGCGCGCAGGCCGGTGTGAGGAGGAAGACAAGGTCGCCGGCAGCGAAGGGTCTGTAGGAAACCCTTCAAACATGCGCTGGGAAGATGATGTGTACCATACTCGTGTTGATCTGCATATGGAGAAATAACTCCCGCCCGTATGATAGATGGTGCGGCGATGGACCCTTGCAACTGGCCGAGAGGGTATGAGGATTGATGTATTGGCGCGCCATGAAAGCGTGGCTATATGGACTTATTCGTAGATGGCTGGCAGCTATGCTACACGGTGCTTGGGGCACGGATAGGGCAAAGAAAAGTGTTCTATGTGGCAGCGTTAACGGCCGGTTGATGAGTAATGATAATATCTTCAAACCCAAACTGACCGGTTCGTCGCTTTTGCGTACTTCCACCGTAACTGGAGGCGGGTCGAACAATCTACACGCTGGATGCTCTTCATCTAGATAGATGCCTGCTTCTCCAACCCACCGAAGCGACTGCAAGCTTGACACTACACAGTGGCCGTTCGAGCGCGTCAACTTCCTGCCGATGGCAGAGCTTGGAAACGCTCTAGGAGAACAACTCCATACAATATTGTACGGCGAACCCTTGCTTGGCGTCCAGAAACCGTTCTCGCTCGTCTTACACTTCGTCATCGACGTTTCTAGCACCATTTGAACAACAGCAAGCGTTGGCTACATGGAGGATAGTCAGGCATGTTGTTACAGGCATGACCGGATATCGTTGCTGTTTTTCTTGCACGTGGAAAATTTTGGCGCTTTGTTATCAGACGGGTGTTTGTTTTGCAAGAGCGTATAAAGGTTGATGCGCCGTGGTAGTGTCGTGGTGAATGAGATTGAGGGCGGCGATTGACGTTGCCTCCTGGGTTTGCGCAGGTTGATTCTAAGTGCTTTACTTCACCTGGGCACTGAGTCCGTCCAGCTTTGCTTCACCGGCGCCTCCGCTAACTACCATTCACCATGAGAAAGGTGCACTTGCCAGGTATATAGCCTCGCCATCTGCGTCCGTCCACCGCATACAATCGCCCACTCTACCTCAACATCGCCTGTATATACACCACCACTCCGAGCACGCACGATATACCAACATCCCTCGGGATTCCTATAACAAACAACTGCGAGTCGCGTCAGCCTACGACTATGCCGCCGAAGAAGTCCGCCACGCCTCGCGCATCCGCACCGAAGTCTCCGCGCAAGGCGCAAGCCTCTCAGTCCCCTGATCACCATTCAGACAGCGCCTTTGCAGACGTACCAAGCCACTACCCCAACTACCCCGAGGAATACAGCTGTGAGCGGTCGACCAAGGATGCGCAAGTCACCTCATTCTACGCGATGCGAACATATCCTTCTCGCCCGTCAATCTCGTATCTTAACGACGTTTGGTGGCTGTGAGGGCTGTTGAAACAACTTTGGCTAAGTTTTACGTAGGCCCACCGACATCGCTTCATTTCCCGCCGACACGAAACCAGCTGGGAACAATCCGAAGGTGATGACGAAGTTGGGTTCCCTGGTGGAGCAGTTTAAAAGGATAGAGGGACTAGGGAAGTATGAGGCGGGGAAGGCGTATGGGGTGGTGGTTAAGAAGGACGGTGGTCAGGGCGGGGTTAAGGATGTCGCGAAGTAGGTGGCACCGGGATATTGGGCATGAAATGAGATGAGACACGGGGCACCACGTCGGCGACGTTGCGGAGTCAACCCAGTTTACCCTTATCCGAGGGATAATCTATAGTTTTATATCAAAAAAATCCGATTCCAGAAGTTGTTCAAACGATGAGGAGGCAAGCAGCCAGTCAAGCGTGCGCAACTGCGCCCGTAGCCGCTACGCCTGCTGTGTCTTCTCGTGGTCCGCCTGCAGCGCTCTCTCTACACGCAAACCATGTCTCCTTTCTCTTAGACTCTTCCATATCGGGGTTTCAAGAAGCCAACGCGTGGTATTATGGAGACGTGACGATGACGGCCTGTGCTTGGACCATTGAACTCACGCTATCCAACGGAGAGGAATCTCGCTGTACATTAATCTTTGTTTAGCTAGCATTTCTCAGCTCCTCTCCAGCATGACTAGCGAAGCTTTAGACATTATTAAAAAGCACATAAGTATAATATGGGAAGTGACGTCGAACGGTCACAAGCATTTGATCATTGAGTACACGGGTTAGCACACAACGGAGTTCCTTCACTGTGTTCGTACCCCTGGATCGAGGTCTAGGCGTACTTATTACGTCTTGACGTCGATACGGTGGATGAAAGAGATACTAAATGGCTGTTACCAATATACGTACCCCAATGTGTCCAAGGGGTATCATGATTGCTCCCTGAAAGACACTTCGATAGCCGCATGCCCAGAGGAAATATTTCAGAATGCCAACAATTTCAAAAGGAACATATGTCCACAGAACGATGCGCTAACCCGCGAGACGATGAAGCACCAAAGCAATTACCTACCTAGACAACATTCCCAGCGTAGCCGGTACGCCCCACATCAGACGAATGGGTAGCGGTACCTGCAGCGGACTGGTTCACAAGCGTAGGCGAAACGCGGTGCTGCTCTCTCGACGATCTCTCCTCGATGCCATCAAATCTCCCAGAATGATCACCACTCGCGCCACTCGAGCGACTTGTCATGCGCACCGCTTCTTCAACGGCCTCGCGGGCCCCGATAGCCGCTACGTTCGGCCTCTCTACCTGCTCCTTGCACTCTGGGTCCTCAGGCGGATGGAACAGTGCCGCCTCGTGGTCATCGAAGTCCTGTCCAGGGTTGACAGTCTGGTACTCTACGCTCGTTACGATCAGGTACATGCCGTACGCTAGCAGCGTGCCCATCAGCGGACCAAACCAGTAGATGTAGTGGTACCCCGGGAAGTTATGTGTGACGACGCAGGGGCCGAAGGAGCGAGTAGGATTCAGCGAGCCGCCGGTGAAGAATACGCCCACGAGCTCGGCAACGAAGAGCGCAAGGCCGATACCAATGGGAGCAAGGAAGGTCGCCTTGTGCTTCTCCGCGGCGAGCATGAAGATGGTGAAGACGAGGAGGGAGGTGAGGAACATCTCCAGGAAGACACCCTGCGCAATTGATGTGCCGGAGCCGAGCGTTGTGCTGACATTCAAAGGGCCGGGGAGGATCGCAGATATGGCGCCTGCAGCGGCCATGCCGCCCAGCATTTGCGAGACGAAGAAGAGAATGGCGCGAGTGGAGGTGAGCGCGCCGACCAGGTACAGGCCGAGTGTCACCTTTAGACAATGAGTATGCACGGGAGTAAAGTGGCGCAGGAAACTTACTGCTGGGTTAAACAGTCCGCCACTGACCCTGAAAAACACCCACACATTCACCATCAAGCTAAATCCAAAGATCAAGCTGATATAAAGCAGCACGCTCGTGTTGGGTGCCTGGCTGATACTGTTGTTCTCATTGTCCTGCTGCGGGTTTCGGATATTCTCAGCCGCAGCTCCCGAGTTGGCGACCTGAGTACCTCCAAACGCGAAGAACAGAAACATGAAAGTTCCCGCAAACTCCGCTGCTGCGGCTACGAGTTCGTTTCGCCATTTATTGGATATGCCCCACTTCGAGGCCTTCTGCTGGGCTTTGCTGGTGCCATTCTTATGCCTGCGCCTTTCGTTCGGAATATGGCCGTTTGCTCGTCGGGGCGGCCCGTCTTTCTTGTGCAGTGGAAGGATGTTGCGAGCCATGGTAGGTAGGCGCCGCTGATGCAGCGTTACGTGGAGTGTACACTGGTTTAGTAGCTCATGTACCCCTACTCATTAGAGATGAGCAGACGAGAGAGAAGTACGTGAAGGAGAACAAAAACCTGGAATAGAGTAGAGGCAAAGGGAGAGAGCCTGGAGCTATCAAGTAGTGGACGTTGACCAATGTGAAAGTGCCTCCGCCGACGAAAGTGGCGTCAAAGAAGGGAAAAGTGAACTAGTACTTTTTTATACCCGCGTTCGTGTCATAGGGCATACAAAGGGGTCATCTCACCAACCTCCTACCGGCCAACAATGACCTCACCAAACTAGATCGCCCGGCTGCCAACGTGTACGTGGGTTCATGGTGCCCATCAGTCGTAGGAGGCTTCACTATCTCCCTGAGGTCTCCAGTGGGATACACGATGGCGCTGAACCGTCGTCTCATTCGGGAGGATGTGAGTGGTGAGAATGGACGGTCGACAAACGCGCTTTCGTAGCGCGATCAGCGCAGAGAGCGAATTGAGGTTATCGATAAGCGAAAGGGCGCCCTGTGAGGTCACGCTGGGACGGCGTCCGTGCGCAATGAAACTGATGCTGCAGAATCCTCTCTAGGCGGTGATGATACACGTGCGCGAGGCAACCGTGCCAGTGGAAGTTGATGGATTTGACGAGATGGTGTTGAGGTTGTTGCCTGGGGATGCGAACCATGGTGATGCTGCAGAAGATCATACAGTGTGGTCGTATTTTTTGCCATGGTATGCCTTGAATGGAAGGCGAGTAGGTCGATACTCTCGGATTTGTCCCTGAGACATGATGCTGTGGCCAAAACGCCATTGAGAAATATGGATTCGTCGTGAACTAATACAAGCTCTCGGACAGATACTACGCACTTTCACTCCTACCATTATCGCGCACAGAGACAAACACGCATATCTCCACCCCGTAACAGTCCCCTCCTCACCTCACCTAGTCGCGCTTCGGTCTTGTACGTGACGAACTGTGCCATGCAATGTGCTAGAAGTATTGCAAACGCGAAGACGAAGATGATGAAAGCGAGGAACAGCGCAATGATCTGGATGACTGAAAAAGACCTTTCTCGTTTGGCCGGAGATAGGGTGGGCTGAAGCGCTGATTGTGGCGCTTCGGGTGGCTGGGCTAGCTCATCTTGCTCCGCCGCATGTCGCTGGACAATATTCTACGGTTGTTGTACAGGCGTGAGAGTATGTATAGTTGGCCGCGATAGTGCAGGTGCACTATAGGATGGAGGATCGGTGACCGGGACGTGGCCCATCTGTGCGAGTCCGTTTTCTTCCTCTTTCTCAGACGGTACTTGGGACATCGATCTATTCTCTCTTTCCTTACCCTTTGCTTTTTCCTTCTCACCATACTCTTGGTCCGACATACTCCCAATACTTGGCAACACGCGATACGGCTCTCTCACCGTCCTCGTCCTCATTGGAAACGGTGGGTCCCATGGTTTTGTTCTGTCGCCGGTGCTGCTGGTGTGTATGCGCCCAGGACGGGACTCTGGGGGGCCTTCGGGTGCGGAATCGGAATGCGAAGCGGCGCCGTCGTAACCAGCGTCTTCTTTTGTCTGGGACAATCTCAAGGTTATCGAAACCTACAGGAAGAAGGTTCTGATTTGGTAGCGAGAACAGGTGTTCGAGGCTTGACTCTGGTATCGATTCGAGGTCGGACTCGCGGTAGAATCGGGTGCGGAGCTTACGGAGCGCTGGTACTGGACTGCCAGGATCGGACATATTACGAGAATGGCGCTGCAGATGGGGACGAAAATCATGCGGCATAGGCGGGAGGGCGAGAAACAGGTACATTCGACGTGGTGGGTGTTGAGTGGCGGACGGCCTATGTATGAACAGCAGTAGGCGCGTGGGTGCGTAGTATGGTAGGAATAAGGGTTGTGTGTAGGTCCCAGCGATGCAAACGAGTCCTGAATCTGTAAACGTGTCGATTCGGTCGGAGGTTCGAGCGTGATTGCTCTTGCCTCACAGATGGTAGTCGTCCTTTCCTTCCTTTTCGGCATGTGCATCATCCTTTTCCTTCCATCAAATCGCCAACCCATCCAAGAGTATGCCGTTTCTCGTCCACGACGCGGGCATATTCAAGGAATAGTCGATACATATACACCAGCATATCCTCCTCCCTAAGCACCTTATTCGCCCACTGATGACCAGCCTCCGCGATTTGTCGGGCCGCGTCATCGTGACCATCGTCCCCACCCTCGTCATTCCCACGCCTCACATCCATTGAGCTCCTATCGTGTTCCTTACTCTCATGCACCTCACTGTCTGCTTCATGCCAATCCGGCGTCTGGAAATGGTGTTCATGCTTCTCCACTTCCACGTGCGCATGTACAAACTCAGGAGCAGGAAAAGGAATCGACGTGCCAAGGAAGTACTCTATGATACCGTACAAATCGATGAACGTGTTGTCCATGGGGACGAAATGTAGCCATGGTATGACGCGGGCGGCGTACCACTCCTTGTACACGCTCGCATGGAGGACGACTCTTCCCTCCAGAAGACGCTGGACGAATTCACCATCGGCATCCCCACCGTCGCCGTCAAGAACGGCGGCATACCTGTAGCGGTTCTCTACACGATGATACTCCGCCTTGACAGAGAAGAACTTGTCTGTATAAGAGCAAGTCCCGTTCTCGCCAGGCTCATCGCACTGCAAGTCAGTGAAGGCCGCGTCCGCCCATCCGGCCACCCACTCCGCCATACGGGCGCCTTTCTGCGTTGCTAGATGGTACGTATTGCTGGGTAAAAGCCTGAAGTTCGCTGCAAATCCCAATCCAACAGTCGTCTCGTTACCAACGTGCAGCATTCCCTCCGCTATTTCGACATGCGTCGCGTTGAGCATGCTAACGAACCTATGCCGTTGCATACGGCGCCAATTCGATTCCGAGTTCTTTCCTCCTGAAGCTGATCCGCGCCAATAGAGCTTTTTTTGCTTCTCGTTCCACGACAGAGGCTCGCCAGGTTGTTCGCGCTGCAAGCTTGGCATCAGCACTTCATTCGATATCCCCATCTTTGTCACTGAGAACAACGGGAACATTTTCTGTGTAACGCTCATCGCTTTCGGTCTCACAAAGGCCCCATGCAGCCCCTGCAATCCTGGTCTCCTACAAACATCGCTCGGCAGCGTCCAGTTGCTCACATACCCTTCTAACGTGTCATCTGCGGACTCTAGAGGCAACAGCGCAGCCGCACTATGCTCATTTTTTGTGTGTCCCTCCGGATGCCAAATATCCGCCATCAACGGCTCCTTCCGCGTCGGCGAACTCGGTGGACACGCAGGCCGGACAAGCGACCAAAGCGGTCGGGGCCCAAGATACGGACCGCCAGCTTTGTGGTGTAGACGGTCGCCGAGCCATTCCGGGTCAAACGTCTTGTCTTCCGCATCACCCCCTTTGAAGGTGGAGAACTCAGATACGACGTCCTCCAGTCGCGGCATGAAGCCACGTGCGAACTCAACGGCGGTCTCCATCGTCTCCCACGGAACCAACATAGCCACCTCATCATTTACGTTGAGCGGTATATGCATATCCGGAAGTTCTCCTCCCACCTCCTTCAAACCCTGGTTCAACTCTTGCAACATACCCATCACTTCTTCCACACGCGCATAGGATCCCTTCGCCGGAGAAGTAATATCCCCATTGCGAACGGTGATCTTCGGATTAGACCCGCACACTCTCCTCTTTAGCGTCGTAACTTCCATGCCCCAGAACGGACCCAGGTCATGGTAAATCTGATCAAAGAAGCGCTCCGGAATCACCGCATTCCTCGCCGTCGCATACGCATACCACGTGTCAAAATGCGGCGGTGGATGTCTCCCTCTCTGTTTCCTATACTTGCTCGCTGCATCCGCCAAACTCCCCGGGTCGTCTTCCATCAGCGCTGCAAAGGCGTGTTCCGCCGTGCGCATCAAGCGCGCAATCGGATGCTCGCCTCCGCCCGCCGCCACGCCGCTGTCTCCCGCCGCATGGACATCTCCTGTCTGGCTTCTATGCCCGGTATCCCAGCCCGGCAGGTGCGTAAGCGTACTCGGGATGTACGCATCCGCGTGGCCTTGCGGTGCCATGTACGCGACGAGCACGCAGAGCAGGACCGACACCAAGGCGAGCAGCTGCACGCGCCGCCACGACGGCGAGAAGGGAGTGTTGGAACGCATAGTTCGGGAGGCGTTTCGGCGATCCGGGGTGTTGGCTGCGGCGATTTAGCCGGTCAGGGCATTGTGCTCGATGTCTCGGACGCGGTGCGAAGGGCATGCGAGATGGGTGAAGAGAGGATGAGGGGCTGGCGCTACGACGCGGAGAACATAGGGAGAGGAAAGGAGCGTGAGTGGGGAGTTGGCATTGGGCGGATAGGGTGGTTGACGGGAATAGATTGATGAGGCGATGTGCATGTGGAGATAGATTGCTCGTGCATGGCGGCAAATTGTATAGGAGAACTTGGCAAACCTCTACGGAGGGATATGGAGTTTGCATATGCTGGGGTATACAGAAAGTATGGTCGAAGAATATGGATAGGAAGAGTTCGTCAACCGCCAAAGATGCGCCAGATATGGTGACAGCACGGCAAGTGATGCTTTGACCTCCAAGCGGCCAATCGTCCAGGACAGCATCTGTCTGCCTGGATGAGCTCAGGGCTACTCCTCCGGGCCCTCCATCTCTTCCCCTTCGCCCTCCTCATAGCCTTCTTCGTATTCTTCGCCTTCGCCCTCCTCGTAGCCTTCTTCGTACTCTTCGCCTTCGTTACCTTCATATCCCTCTCCATCCTCATTCTCACTATCCGAGCCACTTCCCTCCGACTCGCCCTCGCTACCGGGGTCATAGTCCTCCTCGTCCTCGTCCTCCTCGTCCTGAAGCTGCTGCTCCGCTCTTTGCAGCTCTGTCAAGCCATCATCCGGCTCCTCAGCCGCCGCGCCATTCGTTGCTTTCTCCTCCTTCTTCACAGGGTTTACATTTAGCTTCTGCGCTCTCCTTGCCGCGGCCATGCTCGCGTCTTGCAGCCCGTGTTTCTGCACATACTCGTTGATACCGTTGTAGTCTGCCTGGTCAAGCATGCCAAACTCGATGTCGCCGGTCTGCGTGGTGATGACGAGATTGAAGGTATTGCGGAGGACGTGGGTGTAGGAGATGGAGGTGATGGATGCGAAGTCGAAGAAGGCGAGGGGCTTCTTGAAGCCCCAGACGATGCCGACGGATGTGAAGAAGAGGTAGCCTGACCCGTAAGCATATGTGGTCGACATGGGGGACAGCGAAACATACCCTCTTTGCTGCCCCTGTGCCCCTTGACGTGGTACGCCTTCTCGCCCTTGCGATGGCTCTGCGGAATCGCGCTCTCAAACTGGTCTGCTTCCGGGAAGATGACGGCCTTGCCAGTGCCGGCTTGTATCAAGCAGTGGTGGATCGCCTCGGCCATGGGTCCCGGGCCGGGGTCCTCGCCTTCGACAATGTTCTTGCCTGTCGCCTCCTCGAACGTCCACACTATCGGCTCCGGCGGTGCGCTCTTTAGTTGGTCGGGCACGGGATTCACGCCATCGCCGTATATAGGGAGGATGATGAAGTTGTGTTGCCGCTTCGCTTTCTCGGGGACTGGTAGGCAAAAGACCTGGTCTGGAAAGGTCAGCTCGAGACTGCATCGTGTGCGTAAAAAGCGTACCGACATCTCTCCAGGCGATGCCAAACTCGACGTTGCCGTCAGCGCCTACTGCCCGTATGCCACCGTCTTTCTTGTCCAGTAGCTCTAATGTATACTTCTTCCTCTGTGGGATGGAGAAGCTGACCCCGGGGTATTGCCGCCATGGCTTGGTCGCCCTGCTCGCCAGGCTCGATGCTGCTGCTGCGGTGCCATTCTGCGCTCCGTTGCTGTCTTCGAGCTTGCGCTTCTTCGACGCTGGTTCGCTGGCCGGCTGCGAGGCTTGGCTGAGGATGTAAGTCGATATGTCACGGAAAAGCGTGCTCTGCGTAGGGTTCTGATCTGCGACGATTGTTTAGCTCGTGTAGCAGCAGGAAGGTGCGACAAGCAACGTGACGGACCGATGGCGACATGCACTCGCTTCCGCAATTCGTGGTTGCGGGCGAAAGCGAGATCGATTTCCTGAGCGTGGGCGCCGGCCATGGCTATGCGCGATATCCGCTGATGGTTGGATTGGTGGTGATGAAACTTGGTGTGGTGGATGCCGACAGCGACGCGACATGTGTTGGCGCGTGTTGGGGCCTGAGGCAGGAACGAGTGGTTGATGCCACTTCGGCTTGCGACCACCAAACAATCTTCCGCACGACACTGAGCCTGCCATCTTCGCCTCCAACGAACTCGCTATGGAAGCATGCGACGTCCTAACCCCTTCCCACCGCTATGCGTTTTCTCCCGTTGCTAATGTATGCTAACAGTCGCGGACGAAAAGCCCATCCGCGAAGTCGCATTCGGTTTGTCTCCGCTCACACGGCGCACCTAGGCAACTGAACGAACCCTCAACAGTCTATAAAACAACTATTATCATCAAACCTCAGCAGTACATTGACATCCTGCATGAGCCTCGTGCCACAGTCTTTTAGGGCATTGGTACTTCAGCTCGGCAAATATCGCGAGCTTCGTTCTAAACGTCTGGCGATTGTTCAACCGCCTTTTATCCAAAATTAATCTTATGCCTTGGGGATCGCCAGTTGTCCACAGTCTTGCCTCGAGTTGCACACATGAGTGGTATTTGAGACACATCCCTCGGTTAGGCCATGTCACGTGACTGGAGGGACCCCGACGGCCGGTACGTATCCAGCCCTATCTGGGTACCGAACCTTCGATCTTGCATGTGGAACAAGGTCAGGGTAGACTCTAGTCCTGGTTGCGACTGCTGTTGCGAGCACCGTTTGGTCAAGGTGCGTAACGTACTTCCGACGCTACTCGTCTCGTCTCGCCAGACTGACCACTCCCATCGCACAACACTCCGCACCGCATTGTTAACCCGCCTCACAAGATCAATTCTCTATGATGACATTAAAGCGTGGAACACGCCGAGTCCCATGCCCGCAGCACAGCATTGAATGCCGAGAAGTCGCCATGCTTGCTGCCACCAGTCGTACTCTACCGCTCGCTGCCAAACGTGTTCGAGGATGACAGTTGCGGAGCAATAGCCACGCACGTTCTATGATGCTATTCCTTCACCGTTCTCGACGTCAACATCGCCCCCAATATCAACCCGAGTCGCGTGCCACCTAGCTCCAGCAGGCGTGCTTGTTCCCACTAATTCCTTTCATTATCTGCGTCACCGCCCTCTAGTTCCTCCCGCAGCTCCACTCTTGCTTCTGTTCTCGTGGACGCATGTAAACTCTATTCATTTTAATTTGCTAATTGCCCGCTGCCATCCGACCTGCAATCCGGAGCTTCTACGGTCACCCAACACTGGAGCGAGAACGAGTTGGATCGGACTAGGCAAGATGAAGAAACCGGAGCTCAAGATACCTTCCGTGGTTGGCAAAATCTCGGCGAACTTTGTCAAGAAGCCAGTCTTCAACAAGCCAGTATACACAGAGAAGCGATACCATGTTACGCGGTTGCTCTTCGCCGTCCTCCTCTCATTGCTCATCGCGACCGCCGCCGCCGTCATCGGGCTCAAAGCCATGACGATCAACTTCATAGAGGACAACCGCGATACCGGCTTTGAATACAGGATGGACGACCCGAACGACTCCGTCATCATGGCGGCCCTTCCCAGGATGTTGTACGTTACACCTGCCAAGCTCGCCCTCATCGCAGGCGGCATTTCCATCTTCGTCGGCACCTCGCACCTCGCGTTCGTCATCATGGACTGGAAAGTCGGCAAGAAGGTAGACCTAACTCCGAGTCCCTGTAATCACGTGAAGCTCACATCCACAACCAGACCCAAGCCTACGCCTTCCGCCGCAACACGATGTTCCTCCACTTCTTCAACACGATTCTCATCCTCTTTGCCCTCATCTCCCTCCTCGTGACCCACAAGTCCTCCTCCCACGTCAACATCCGCTATATTACGGACAAGGCAGACCGGCTGTCCGCCACCGACGGTATGCGCTACAACAGGGGAACGTTCGACTTGGAAACCTGGAGCTGCGAGTGGGTCCCTATCCATGGTGCGGCGATGGTGCAAGATGACTACGCGGCGCAGTGCCGGATCGAGATCGCAGGGCGAGCGATGATGGTGCTATTCCTGATTGTGGGGACGGGGCTAGCGGGGCTGAGTATCTGGAGTATGCTCGGGAAACGGGATGTAAGCGGGGAGCGAATCAAGACGGAGGAAGTGTCGGTGGAGCTGGGCAGGATGCATGCCATCTAGCCCTTTCCATTCTTACTGGCGCTCTTCCATGCCCCCGTTCGTGCCTGGTGCAGACGTTATCTTCTTTCCTTTTTCCTTCCCCCCCCTTCTTTTTAATTATATACTTGTCTGCTACCGGCTTCTTCTCGCTGCGCGATGTTGGACGCGCGATGATACCCCACTCTCGTTACCGCTGCGCTGCTGTAGACTATAGACGTGCTCGTGGGGCGGGCTTCAAGGGTCTTCTATACGTCGTTTTCTCTCCTTTGCAACGCCGGCGAAGTCATGAGTGTATAGATTGGAGACAGCGACCAAGTGTTGGAGTTGTCGTTCGGATGGGTGGGTGGGTGTATTATAATGTGTATGGGCGGGGTTGGGGAGTAATGGCGGTGCGGCGCGCGCCAGCTTGTAATGCACTTTGGTCTTGGATTGACTCTAGGTGTACTGCTGCGCTGTGCCGGGAACACTGCCTGGGATTACTGCGGCCGAGGAAATTGACCGTGTTGGGGTTGTGTGACGGGCGGCTTCACGTGAATGATTACGATGCGACGTAACGGTAAAGGAATATGAGACTTGCGCATTTACGTGTATTATGATGCAGCTGATTCGATGTGTGGATTGGCGTTCTTGGGCGCACAGTATGGGGTTCCAGAACGGTACCATGCCGTACTGCACCTTGTGCAGACCGTATTGTAAGCTTCAGTAAAAGCACAAATCGAGTTGACTAGCGGTACTCCCGCACATCGTCGCTCAAAGAAAGGCTGCATACTAGTACATAATGTCCTGCAGCTTCTTTCCATTTAGCGGCGCGAGACAGATCTTCCATGTTCGCGGCCTAAGGCACACTCAATCAAATGATCTCCTCCAAATCGCAACACATCGATCGCGAGTACCTGCTACAGGGTCGCTATTTCGGCCCGCCGTCCCACTCACTTCGTCGATACCATTACAGCTACCTTGTCCATGTTCCTCGTAGTAAGCGTAACACGCACTCCGTACCCAGTCCCACTTCTTCCCTCCATCCGTCTCTTTGGCGCTCTTTCTACGGCCAGGGCGTGCGTCGTCCATCAGTTCTTCGTCGCTCCAGTACCGCTCATTGAGCGCCACCCAGCCATCGCTTGAGAGCTCGGAGCTGTCAGGGTCGATGCTGAAGCCAGGAGAACACTCAGTCTGTTAGGAGCTCGCAGAGAGTGCTGGCATGTGGTTCGCGGGTTGGCGGCGGCGGCGAGAGCGGGCGTTTCGGGCGTATGATGTTGGTCGTCGGCTGAAAGGCATAGAGTTTGAATAAGGTTCTTGCGAAAAGCTATCTTGCTGCTCTTTGAACCTTATGTTTTTCAGCTATGGAAATTCTTGGGACTGAGGCGTACAGTACAGGAATGGCTTTTCTTCCTTCAAGGGTTGCAAAGCACTCAGCTGCTCGGTGACTGCGATGGCTTGCTGTGAATCAGCGCAGGGTGTAGTCACATTGGTGAGCGAGGTTTTCCAATTTATCCCCCAAGGCTCGCAAATACCCGATGATTTGGATGGATGTATCGATTCAATGCGGTATTCCTCGCTCCAGGTATTGATCATAGGAATGTGTATCGTTGTCTCTGGACTCTATGGGCTCACTCTCTGGAGCTGCATCAAATACGTCCAGCATCTTGCCCAGGATCTTGCTTCCTATGCCTAGGCCGCAGAGACTTCGCGCAACTGTGCGTGGTGTGATGCGGTGTTCCATAGTAGCAATGTCGGGATTTGCGCCGTGATCAAGCAAGAGCTTGCACAATTTGATAGACTGCAACCTAACGGCACAAAACAAAGGGGTAACACCCCTTGCGTCATAACAGTCCACGTTCACTCTTTCCGTTTCGAGAAGCGCTTTGGCAATCATTTCGTGACCTATTCTCGAGGCCTTGAGTAGGGTCTCGTATTCTCCGTCGCGAATGTTAAGATCGACACCATCCGCGATCAATTCTCTTACAGCACATTCCTCAACCGCGTACGCTTTGTGGTAGATTGATACTGTTTGTTTAAGAGTCGCTTTGTCGATGACGCCTGATTCGTTTTTCTCAAACTCTTCCAGGAAGATGTCGAGTATGTGAGAGCCTCTTACCGAATCGGCAACGGCTGTATACTTGCATAAATCCGTTGTGAGCAGAATTGGGCGGACTTGATCCCTTCCATTGATCGACTAGTAGTCCCAACAACTCAATCTCATTTTCGCGAACAATCCACTTGAGGATGTCGTATGTGAGCTTGATCTCTCGCGCTCTGTCCCATGCCTCAGTGAGCATGCGGAATATTGTGATGGCGTCGGCATTGTGTGTAACCACACCCACCACTTCGGGAGTCAAAAGGTAGCGCGTCTTCCAAAAGCCAAAACAGCATACAAAAGCCTCGGAAACTCTTGCGGCTGACTTTCAGGAGACAATGCTCTGCGTGATCGCGGATAAACTGAAGTATGTGGCGACTGCTTGGTGTACAGGAATCCTCCAGGATATCTATGAGCTCTACTTCTGCCTGTTTATCCTTGTTAATGTTTCCTTTAATATCCTCTTCTAACACGCGAATTATGTCTTGCCATATTAACTGATTGAAGTTGTCTGATCGGTCGTCCAGAGTAAGGATGAAAGCCCAGTTATTCAACGCCCGACTTATTTTGAGTCCGTTGTGGTGGAGAAGATTGGTTGCTGCATTAGTATTTGACTTTGCTTGAAACACACATCCAGCTTGTTCTTTTATTAATGCTGCGTCTTCTAAGCGTAGTACTTGATCAACAGTTGAAGCTGAAAGGCCAGCAATGTGGTCCGATTTCATTTCTAACGACGCAAAGGTAGATGTGAGCTCTGAAAGCACTGGCAACAGTTTACCTGCACGGTCATTTGCGGCAGACCAGTCCCACACCAACAGGAAGTCGCAGTGGGGCATGCTGTTGCTTTGTGACCAGAGGTACCATTTCGTGACAACGGCAGGACCCTTCGAGACGCTTGTCGGCGTATGTATCTCCGGTGACGAGCTGATGACCATGATGACGGTGAAATAATCCTTACATTGTCGAATTACGCAAGGATAACTAGCTCCACGAAGTAGGCAGACAAGATCACCGTCCCGTACCGGACGAGCTGACAGCTCCAGTTGCCACCTTATATGCCCTTCCAGATTTCTGCACTTGATTGAGAAGCTCTGATGTCGAGTATCGGCGACGGAAACGTGTTCGTCGTTGATTGCAGTGCCAAGTAGAAATCCTTTGCCCTTGATGACAGCCTTCTCTACCTGCTTTTCAGTGACGAGTTCGACTTCTTGGCCTAGAACCATTCGTATAAAGCGTTGGAAGAGTACATCCCAAGTAATGGTGTAGTCTGGTCTTAGCTCATGGTGCGCTGTGCCACTTTTGAGCATCCCCAACAGGGCGAACACCTTGTCACGGGGATCTGTCGCTTGATTCAAATGAAACATATTGACGAGTTCTACTAAATTGCCGACATCCAATCGGATTGCTCGTGAAGATGTCACGATATGTTGATGCCGGAACTCTGCTGCGCCAATAAGTGACACTACAACTAAGTTGGGCAGGTTGCCAGTTGTAGTACGTTTGTTTTTTTATATATAATAAAGTTGCTATTAGTAACTACCTAATTAGGAAGAAAAGTGCTATATATACTATATAATCTAATAACCGGCTCTTAAAGATACTAATCTAAATTTAATTAAAAAAAATAGTACTAAAATAGGCACGTAATAACCGCTTAATAGTACTTAATAGTTTGATAGCTTAGAATAATTTATTACTCTATATAGTAACTCACACTTAGATAATATAAATATTAATATAATAATATTAGTTTAATAACTAAAAATAGATAAAAATAGTTAGGATTTTAAATATATATAGATCTTATAATAATTATTATAATATTTTTTTATTATAATTTAGGTATTTGTGCTCTAGATAAAAACATACTTATATAATAAGAGATATATATAGCGGGGTAGCACAGTAGATATATATCCTAAAATACTAAATTTTTTAAATTTTTAAGGTCTTCTGCGTATTAGGGATTTAATTCCTCTTTTTATTACAGCGTTCTTTAAACGCACCTACTTTATATAGTAAAATATAAAGTTTTTAAAAGTATAAGGTATTACTAAGAAATTAATATAAAACTATAGGAAGCTAAAATCCCTATATAGAATATATAATATTTAAAGGTATTTTAGGCTAATATTACTATCTAAAGTTAGATAAGATAATAATCTATTCCTAAATAGGCTTAGTATAGTAAACTAGGCCTAATTAGGTAATAGATTAGTAATTTAATATAACTATTTAGTAATATAACCTAAAAATATATTAGTTAAAAGTTAAAGAGTTAGTTCTAGTTTATTTAGAAAATAAAGTATTTTTCTTAAATAATTAGATAGCCTTAATATAAAAGGCTTATTTTTTTTTTTAAAAAAAAATTTATATATATAGTCTATACTATAGGGCTTTAGTAAAATAGTAATATTTTTTTTTTAAATAATATATATTTAATTTATTTTATATATTATACTATGTTACTACTCTTCTCTAATTTTTAATATTTAAATTACTCTCTTATTATATAAGAGTAATCTAGTATAATATAGTTTTAAAAAAGTCTTATTACTCTATTACACGTAATATATTAGTTTTATAAAATACTAAAATTACTAAAAAATCTAAAAAAAATCTTAAATCTCCTTTTAGTATTTTTAATACCTAAATTTTCTAAAGCTTTATATAAGTTATAAAGACACCTCTATTAAATCTATTAAAATATAAAAGAGTATAAATAGTTACTAACTATTATACTTAAATACTTTTATTTTAATTTAAACTCTTTATATTTACTAATTTTAAAAAAGTATACGCTTAGTCTTAATAAGTTAAATATTAAAAAAAATAAAGTAACTACGTAATATTTATTATTATTTTAATATAGGCAACTACGCTATAATTATAAATAATCTAATTATTTTATAAAATTATACTATTTTAGTCTTTATTCTAGCTATATATTTATTAATACTAAAAGTTCCTTATATATATAAAAAAAAGAGTAAACGTAACTTTAACTTTTAAAAGAATAATTATAAATACTATTTCTACTAAGTATTAATCTATTTCCTAATAAAGATTTTAAAAGTTAAATTTACTATTACCTATATTAATAATCCCCTTTAAACTACTTAGAAGGCTGAAATTATTTTAAAACTTAGTACTAATCTATTTTAAATTAATTAATATACTTCGCGAGCTTTATAAAGCCGCGGTATAATATAATAATAAGAACTTAATAAATACTAAGTAGCTTATATAATACTAATAAAACTATATATAAATAATAAAAATTTTAAACTCTTAAAAGTTATACTCTTTTATTTTAATAAGGGTAAGATGCCCTACTAAATACAGCGATGCTTATACTTTAATTATATATTTATAGATTAGTAACTGCTTATAATTACTCTTAAAATTATTAGTAATTACTACTTATAATTATATATAACGTAGTTAGTCTAGGGGATTACTAAATATATAAACTTTAGGACTAAAGAGAGTTATTAGGCTATTACTTAGAGCCTATTCGACTAAATATTTAGTCTTTAAGTAAGTTTAGTTATTTATCCTATACTTTATACTATATCATTAACTTTTATTTTTTAAAGTTATATTTTACTATATTATAATCTTTATAGGTTTTTATTTTAAAATATTTATTTCTATACTAATTTTAGCTAGACGCCTATTATACTAACTACCCTTAATAATAGTATTAAATATAGTATAACTCTAAACTAAAATAAAATTTAAAATTAACTAGAACGTAAATTTTTTTTATTTATATATAGCTTATTAACTAGTTCTATACTAATTTATACGTACGCGACCTTTTACAGAAAAATCGCCTTTTTAAATATATTATTTTTAGCTACTTTAAAGCCCTTTTTAGTATACTATTATTTTTTATAGTTATATACGTAATTATATATAAATTCTAAACCAATAAAATAAAGACAATATGGAAGTAGGTAGTTAATAAAAAGAAACTAAAAAATTTAGCATTATTAATAAAACTAGAGGTAATAGCATAATCTAAAAAGTAGATTAATAAAATAAAATAAATTTATTAGTACACTTATAAGATCTAAAATAAAAGAAGAATAAATAAATATTATAAATTTTAGAAAGTTTTACTAATACGTATAGAATTAGGTAAGTGTACGTTTTTATTTTTATTTAGTAAGTATTACTACGGTCTTAATAAAGACCTAGAGATTTTAGAGTTATAATAAAATAATTAATATAAAATATTCTATTTTATTTAATTATATACTAAGCTATTTATTTATATTCTCCTATACTAGTTATCTATTATTCTCTCCTTAAAAACCCCTTTTTACTTACCTTTAAATATATTTTATAGTATTAAGCTATAGCGCTCTTTTATATACTAGTAACTTTTACTTTATATTACTTTAATTAGGATTATATACGCCCTTTATACTATAGATTATAGCCTTTAATATATTAAATTACTTATTAACGAACTATACTATCTTTTTACTTTAGCGTCCTATAGTTATTAGCGTTAGTATTATTATTAGTAGTAAGTAATTTACTTTTATTTATTAATTATTTAGTATAGTAGTATAGCTATAGTAGTTTTAATATTATTTTTTTATCTAATAGTACTTCTAAATAGTAGATTTGTAGTTTTTTTTATAAAATATTATAGTTTCTTTTTATATATAGTAAAGTCTACGCCTATATTAATAAAATTATTCTATTTAAGTATAAACTTTTATAGGTTACCTATAAAAATAGGTAATAGTATAGTAGTTATATTAAATATACTTACTATTTTACGTTTCTTATTTATTTAGTTTAATTTAAAAGCTTAAAATATATATTATACTTTATAGTATAGGCTAAAGTAAATTTAATATATATATTTTACTAAAATTTTATTTTTTAATATACTAGAAGCGCGTATTTTAGTTATAAAGTAGTAGTATATTATTATTAATTAATAGTACTTTAAACGCTGTAATACGTACTATAGTTATAATATATTAATATTTTTTTTTTTATAAATGCCTACTTAGTATTAGTTTATAATAGTAAATACGTTAGGATAAGTTACTATATAAAGTAATAAATTATACTAAGCTATAAAACTATTAAATACTATTAAGCGGTTATTGCGTATCTATTTTAGTAAGCGTTACTTTTTTTAATTAGACTTAGTATAGTATCTTAAGAGCTAGTTATTAGATTATATAGTATATATAGCACTTTTTCCTAATTAGGTAGTTGTTAATAGCAACTTTATTATATATAAAAAAAAAGTATTACTAACTAGATAGTATGTGCTATAAGCAGCGTAGGTACTAATAATAGTAAGTATAGCTTTTTTTATTCTATAAGGCTACTAAGTAAGCTAGGTATATATGTAACTTATTTTAAGCGGACCTTTATAGTATTATTATTTTAGTAAAAAGTTTAATAAATAATATAAAGACTTAGTATAGAATTAAATAAAAAAATATTACTTTAAATTACGTAATAAGTCGATAATAATATTATTAATTTATAATATTAATAGGCGGGGTAAAACGCGATAAAAATAAAATATAAAAAAATAAATAAGTCTTTTATACTCCTACTCGGGAGTGTAATATACTTTAAAATAAACTTAAAATTTTTTAAAAGTTAAAATACTAAACGCTCTTAAAAAACTATTTTAATAGTTTAATAAAACTAAAATTAATTTTAAATAAACTATTTAGTAGCCTAAGTAGTTTTTTTTATATAACTTTTAAACTATATCTATCTTTTTTAAAAAAAGCGTAATATACTTAAAGCTAGTAAAAATCCCTAATAAGTTTAAAACTTTATAAGCTATTAAAATAAAATTTTTTAGACCAAGCTATAGATTTTAATAAATTAATAAATTAATACTATTACTAAAATAAAAAAGAAGGCTAACTCTTTCTAGTTAATATAAAAAACTTACGCTAAGCTATATACTAAACTATATACTATAGCTGTAACTTTATTAACTAAAATAAAAATATTTTTTATAATTTTTATATACGCTTATTTTTTTTACCTATATCTAGAAAAATAATTTTTTTTAGCTTATATCTTTTTTAGACTAGTGTCTCGATGCTTTATATTATCTCTTTTTATATAATATAATAGAAAACAACTAACTCTAATAATTTTAAAATATAAAAATAAAAAAAAAAATATAAAATATAAAAAAATTTACTAAACTCTAAAAATATTTTAAGTAAAACTAATAAGTATAGTTAGGTACTAACTAGTCTAATAGGTTACTACCTAATATAGAGTTTTTTACTAGTACGCTAATATATTATTTTTATAATAAAAAAAGTTACTATACTTTTAACTACTAGTATAAAGATAAGCTAGTAGTCCTTAAGTTTAAAAAAGTAATTAATAAGACTACCTTAACAACCTAGATAAAAAAAAAGAAGAAATAAATATAATTATAATACTTATTATCTATATTAAAACTATTATAAGCTATTTACTAAAAATACTTAAAGTTAAATATATTAGTAGTTAATTAAATTTATTTAGCGCTCTCTATTTTACTATAGCTAGTAAGCGGTACTGCTTTACTTAGGCGCTTATTACTCTTAGCTTATTTACTCTTTAGTTTATTTATTTACTACTTAGTTACGTTGCGCTACGCTATACTAATCATTAATTATACTTATTTATAAAATAAATAGACTTTTATAACTCTATTAAGTTTAAATAAAAAAATACTTAAAGGTAGGTTTTAGATTTTAAAGCGCGTTTTAGAAAGAGAAATAAAATTATTCTCTAAGGATTAAAAATAAAATAGGCCCCCTTACTATATAACCCCTTAGTATTTTATAATACGGCGCTATCTTTTTTTACTAAAGTAATTTATATTATACTTATATACTATAAAGGTACCGTTATACTACTAGGTAAAGTCTACTTAACTATTTTAACTATTACTATAATATTATTATATTTTTTAGTAGTATTATTACTAAATTTAAAATTTTATACTATCTTTTATTTTATTATTTACGCTACAGCTTCTCGTACTATTAAAATACTAAAAAAAATATTTTACTAAAAGTCTTCTTTAAGCGTACTAGTTAGAACGTAGTCTTAAAAAAAAGATATTATTAATAAAAAATAGATTCTAAAAAGTCTTTAGCTAAAAATAAAAAAAAACTATAAGCGCGCGTTAGTATTATAGAATTAGTAAATCTATAATAGTATTTTTAAGTCTAGTATAATGTCCCGGCGGTCTGTTTAGCGCCTGAGGAAGGTTACAGTCGAGCTGTTGCCAGCGCAGAGCGCAGAGGTTGATAGTAAATGGGTTCTTTCGAGACTTATTTGCAAGGAATGACACTACCGTTCTCGTCAACACTATTCTTTTCCTAGAGTAACTGGCCGTTTCGCAGGAAACGGATAATAGTGTTGATGCGTAGCTATAAACGTGACTCTCTCTGTCCAGGCATGCTGGACTTACTCCTCGCATTGAAAGGCGGCAATACAGCGGACTTATTTTGTCCACGTATCTCATAGGCTTTTTTGTATACCTTAATTGACTAGCCTCTTTCACGTGTCTTACAAGTGGAGCAGAAGGGCGTCCTAGGTACTACATATCACGTGCTTCTTGAGAAAGAAGAAGGGTCTAGGATAGGATCTTGCGGTTTCTTTGCAAACTTACAAATGGGGGAAGATGTAGTGGGCAAGTTTATCCTTTCCAGTTACTTGATGAATGGCGGAATTCAGGATCGAGCGCTCTTTCAGATGTGATGTCTATGAGCTTGCTTGTACCTTTGACGCTTATTTCTACAGATTAAGGTTGATAGTTTCTAGTATGATAGGTAAACCACTAATCAAGCTCCAGATTCATAAGTTCTTCAAGCACCAATAGGTCTACTCTACCTATAACCCCCTGCTTCTCAAGCTCCTCATTCGTAATATAGTGGGACCCGCCTTCACACCTGTACCCATCCTCTTGTCGGACCCAGCCGAGGCCGAAAGAGCACAGTAACATGTCCCTTAAAACTTGCCGAATCTTTGCCTCTTTCCTCGCATTCTCTTCCTTGTCCTTGATCCTTTTCTTCTGAGCCGTAGTGTTCTTTTCTGCGATACGGGGTTTGTTTGCAAGGCGCTCAGCGAGCTCCGGCTCGTTCCCGCCTTGCGCAATCTTTTTGCGGGCCATTTCTGCTTCGCCGATCATGAGCTTTAATATCTGTTGTGATGTTTTGAGGCTTTGCTGGCGCCAAAGGACTTCCTCCTTGTCCTTCTGAAGCTTGTCCCATATTTCGTCGGCAACGTCTGGTTCGCGCGTAGCTACGGTTACGTTGTGATCTTCCCTTCCGCGGTGCTGGCTTGTGTTGTGTTCTTCTGGGCCGATGCAGTCTTCGAAAACTTCAGTGTCGCCGGGGACTTCCGTATCATGGTGATGTTTCTCGTGATTCATTAGGGGGGTAAGGAGGAACTATACTGGAGATTTGTAGCCAAAGGACGTGAATGGGGAAAACCGAATATCAATCGTAAATAGGTATGCTCTAGAAACGCAATACTAAAAAATCTCGTTTACAAGGGTCAGTGTTGTTGAACCGCCTCATATAATAGCCAACACCCCTCTTACCCAAGGCGTCGATCCCAGGACCAACCCCAAGACTCTGTTCCGGCGGGCTGACCGGAATGCCAACGAGGCTGAACGCTTGCTGCCTGGGTGGATCTAGCCTTGCAGAATACCTAGGGATAGCCTGCGCCGATGCTGCATGGTAATAAATTCTAGGCAACTATCGACGAAAGCGGGGTAAGCTCTTCATACGCGCTCCCTTCTCTCCTTCCTAAGCAAAAGTGCATTCTGAGGCCGAGAACTCTAGCTTACTAATGCTCATGAGCAGGGACGTAAGAACGATAAATTAATTAATTAGTTCTTTAACTATAGTACATTTTAAAGACGCCTTTCTCCTTTAGTATAGCGTTTTAGTTTTTAGTATTAACTATTTTATATAGCTTATTACCCTTTTATTTTAGAAACTTTTATATAATTTCTATAATTTTATATGCGTTTTAGGTATTCTTAGCCTTACTAATATTATAATAGGCTTATTTAATATAGATAATAATAAGAGCGTAAAAGTAATTTTTATCTTTAGTATAGTTTATTATTATAGGTAGTATTATAATATTAAAATATAGGGGTTTATTTCTATAAGCTTTATACTATTTTTTTTAATAAAATTAGTATATACTAATATTATTTTAGTGTATTTTATATTTTATTAATATACTTAATAGTATTTAGGTTTAGTATAGGGATACCTCTAAAAATAGTTAAAATAGATATAAGTATTATAAGCTTATATAGTATAAAAAGGTAGGAAACCTACTAAATAGTAAAAATATATTAGGCTTTATACGTTTCCTAGTACCCTATTAGCTAAGTGCATTATTAGGAGTCTTAGCGGAGTACGTGGGTTGCAAAAGGTGTCCTTACGTCGACATCTTGGGATCAGAAACCGTTCTACGCTCGCTGAACTGTTGAAAAGCTTGAACTATCATCTTGCTGGTTATATTCATGGATCGTGAGTCGCGAAACTCCCCGGTCATGCACTGGGCTATTCTAGTTGGAATCAACTACTATCCAAAGGACCGCTGCTTAAGAGGGCCTGTGAACGATGTCAACCACATGAAGGAACGCCTGGGCAGACTTCATCCCGGCGCAGTGGACATTGTCCTATTGACCGCGACTGAGCCTAGCGATCCTACTACCGGCTTGCCAATCGAAGAGAAGGAGCACTGGCCAACGTACCAGCATGTATTTCAAGCCCTGCAGCGGGTCATCGCCAACGCCCAACAAGGTCACCACATGTACCTCTATTTCGCCGGCTACGGTACTCGGCGGGTTGAGAACGGTAATAAAGAAGACAGCCAGAGCGACGACGAGAGCGACGATTCAGACAGCAGAGACCCCTCAGACTTTGCCCTGGTCCTTTTTGCACCTTTGGGGGGAACCAACCTCTACGGAATGGACCTGGCAAAGGCTATCAAGAAACTGGTAGAGAAAGGAGTGGTCGTCACAATGGTCCTGGACTGCTGCTTTTCGGGCGCCGTCTCCCGTAAGCCGGAATTTGGTGACGACGACGAACCACGGGCTCGGTCAGCAGACTATCACTCTGAGTTCGATCTGGACGACGAAGACGCAAATGAGCTATGGGCACAGCTAGACGGCATTTCGAATGAAGTCTCTCACCGAAATGCTCTGGTGAATCAGAGCCACTGGCTCCTTCATCCCCAAGGATACACCATTCTGGCCGCATGTGGTCCGGACGAACTGGCCTGGGAGGTGAAGACCAGCAATGGGTTGTATAGGGGCGCGCTCAGCTATCTACTTCTCGACGCTCTCGACGTCTCAGACGGGAAGAACTTGCTTCCTACCCACGAATCCATCTATCGCCACCTCCTGTCCCTGTTCCGTGCAAAATGGCAACGCCAGACCCCAATGCGATACGGCAACCACGCTTTGTCGTTTTCCGGGACGGTAGCTCAAAGCCCCAATACAACCACCTCTACCATTCCTATCCTGCGTCGTCCAAACGGATGCCTTTACTTAGCTGCTGGACAAGCCCAGGGAGTGCACCTAGGTGATGAGTACGATGTGCGGCCGGGTGACTTCGTTCGGACAAGTCTCGGGTCGATGATCATCAGAATGAGGACTATCGCAGTTAATGGCCTAGAATCCGAGCTGGCTTTTGTGAATGAACATGATCATCATGAAGACGCCGTCTCTATCATCACTACGGGTTGGGTTGGCAGGCTCAGTAGGCCGGCTAAATCACATGGGATTCCCCTCGGCCTGACGTCTGTTGTCTTCGAGCAATTACCGTGGAAGGGCCAACACCTCGTGGCATCTACATTCCGCTTGGTTATCGACAATCATGACAACGACGAAGCATGTGTGTTTCGCCTCGGAATAAATGAGAGGGGACCTGGGATACTTGACCCTGACGGCAAGAGCATCCAAGGCCTACCAGACATGCCTAGCGACTCGGAAATTCAATGGAGGGCGATTCTCCAAATGCTCCAGCACATTTCGGCCTTTAAGCTTTTTGAAGGCATACAAAGCCAGACCTGTAGCCATTTTTTTGGTGAATCTTTCACCCTTACGGTTAATCCTTCGCCCACAAAAGTCGACAGTCTTCGAGTTCTCAAGCTCGCCGAAGGCCAGGAGTGGAGCCTTGATGTGGTAAATCACGGCGGCAGGAAACTTTATGTGTACATTTTCGAACTGCGACCCACATGGGAGACCGTCAACGTCTTATCGGAATGTGGCCAGGGGAGCTTTGCCGTCGTGCCACCATCAGGAACTGGTAGTGATCTTGACGGCAATGGTGGCAAGTATACTTTGGAGCTTGAAGCGCAAGTCTCCGACTATGCTCGCCGGCGGGGGAGTAATGTTTGCGAGAGTATTCTCAAGCTCTTCATCATCAGCCGGCCTACCTTCTTCTCTTCAGTGCTGCTAAATGAGATGCCTGAAACCGTGGAGGGCTTGCTAGAGCTAGAGGAGCTGGGTGGTAGGAATGGCTCGGAAAGTGGGGTAGAGTTTGTAGACGGCTTGGATGACGGCGTAACGGATAAAGGCAGCGACAGTCAAGACTGGATCTGTGAGCAGTTCAACATCCAGACATTTGTCGCAGAGAGTCACCTCAATCCGATCGGTTAGGGAGAGCATAGAACTATTTTCGTTGGCGGCGGCTTACTCCCACGAGACGCCGGTTTAGTCCTACTTGGGCGAAGCCTTATACCGTTCGCACACAGTCTGTGCTCGGAATTAGTGTTAGTAGACTGAGTCTACAATAGCGATTAAACCATTAGAGTACCAGTTGTCGCTTAGTGCTAGGAGTTAACAGTTCGAGGATAGAGAAGAACACTATACCTGTTTTAGCTGGATTATCTCTATAGATATATGCGCCCTGTGGACATAACTATAGATTATCCACAAGATATTCAGGAATCTATGGACACAATTAGGACCATATGTATCTTAGCTGTGATTGGCCTACATGGGAATATCAAGGTTATCATCGACTACCAAAACTCTTCGCAAGATTATTGATTATCATATCCTATATAACGAACGGTACACGAGAAAGGTTATTGATAACAATTTTGATACTAACCTCAGGATCTTCCAAGTCAGCTACTTCCTGCGATTAGACAAGCTAGTCGAAATAGAATATTAAGAGAACCAAGAATAATACGTACTATACCATTGATTCTTTCCCAAACCAGCTAGCTATACGGTGCTAGCACTTTCCAAAGATGTAGAAACCACTCGTAGGGTTACTGAGTTCCCAGTGATGAACACTACCAAGACGGTCGTATACCTAAAAAATATTGCGGGTTAATAAGTCTCTGTGTTCCGCACACAATCGACGGGACTGAGATTTTTAACTCACGTTGCTCCGGCTATGAGTAGTTCAACCGACCTCGCTTTGCTAATGATAGAGAGTGCGGTGATGAACAATGAGGTGGATACAAGGATGGTAGCTAAGCGCCCAGCCAGGCCGGTCACAAAGTTGCAAATAAGGACGGGAGCCATGAGAAGTGTTACGATAAGTGGCATCATCAGAAGCCGGGCGGCCAGCGTCAGGGCTACCGGAGAAAAGAAGTGCACCCTGGGATTTCGAGAGCCGCCAAGGCGGAGATCCTAGAATCTTCACATTAGGGTTTAATTCGGATGTATCGTAAGCCCGGTAGGGCCGAATGGGGACGCACTATACCGACATATCTCTTTAAGCAAATACAAAGCTTCTCTACTAATACCTCAAGCCACTGGATGGCACTATCATCATCGGTCACAGTTTGGAGAAGCTCGTCGCTTTCATGGAAGAGATGTCTAGTCTCGTCGCGGGAGATGGAGCCGATGTCCTCAAGCCAATTTTGCAGGCTCGTCACTTCCCTTCTCCTCGCTCGCCTGTAAGTGAGCATACGCTGATCCCTTTCCACTAGCGAATCTAGCCGCTTGTTAGCTACTTCGCCCATCTACCCTGTGGTGGGGAAATCTTTTGCGTACCGTAATCAGCCAAGGCTTCGTCTATCTCGTCCATGAGTTTCTGCCTCTCTTCGTTGTTGTCTCGCCTGTGACTACCGAGGCGTATACACTTGTTTTCGAAGATATCCACGCTAGCTAACCTTTCCTGGAGCAAGGAAAGGCGGTCTTGCTTGGACAACAGGAGTCGTGTTCGGAGGTAAGAGAAACGCTGGTAAATGTGGAACCAAGGATGGAAGGATCTCAGCGCTGCGTATCGAGGGTATCCATTTGGATAGTCCTCAACTAGGAAGAACAGTAAGGTACGAAAAACACCGTGCAGTTGATCGGAGTCGGATAAGCTTACCGCAGGGGCTGTTGTTCTTACTCTGAACGGATTCAGTCTCGCAGTCCTTGCAGTCCGTTTCAGATTGGGAAGTAAACATCGCGATGACTTTAAACATGCAAGACTTCCACATGCAGTTTTTCTTTGCGCTACTTTTTTCAGAAGCATTTGCGCTTCCAACGCGCGGGTCGAGAGTAGGAGCGGCCTGTATGCCACATTCGATATCCATCATAATCGCCTGGGAAATATCTGTCGAAAGCCAACGTATGAGATACTGCTTCTATTCCCTTTTTACATAGTTAATCAAATGGCTCTCGGGGCTTACCCCACCCAGCGTTGCACCAATGCGAGCAATATGCAGTAAGCAGCCATTTGAGCGCGCCACGTCAGGAGCGCCCGAGCACCCCGCGTCAAGGGTGCCCAAGCGGGGCCTAAGGTCGCTCTCGATCGACAAGAAGCAGCGTCCAACTCCTCTTGTGCTTGAACCACCAACACTTTTAATCAAGCTCTCTCCCCTGCTTCAAGGCAGCATTCACAGAAAAAACTACCTGATTGCGCAAGGGCTGACCGGAGCCTTGCAGTGTAGGTGCACTCCTGCACCTCGGAATGTCCGAAAATGAGCCCCAGAAAGCAGAAGTGTAAGGCGTGATCCGGTTACCCCGCTTTTCAACAAGACGTTATTGGTGGGATGTGACGTTAACTACGTGGAACCGACCTACAGGAGGGTTTCTGATGAGAATGACTTCGCTTTCGATGAGAGCAATCACAGAGCCACCATCCAGAAAGGCAAGGTAGGCACACCGGAAGGCTATCGGGGGACGTCGGTGCTGACTTCAAAAGAGAAGAAAGTTCAGGCGAGGCGATTACGTCATGTTCTATATTTCGGAATCGTCGGTGCCAGAAGGGCCATATCTTGTTGATGAGGTTGAGGATGGTCGATACAAGCTTTGTGACGAGAACCTCTCACCGGTACAAGGGGGCAACTGGGTTGAGGCAAAATGTCTGAAGCGCCACCGTCCTTTTGGTTGATTTGATGGTACCTGTATCATTGTCGCTACACCCGCGTAAAAGCCTAAGCACTATAGTGAACGTAGGGCGCCCAGATCCGCGGACTAACACCCTTTTCATGGACCTTAACCCCCTTCTTTTTTTTGCCGCCGCCTGTTACATTCCTACTGCACGCGGCGTCCAACTCATCGGGCGTGTCAAAATTGCTCTCGTCGCTGTCATCTGGCGCTATCAGGCTATCCATGGCCTCATCAAGGTCTAGGCCCTCAGATATCTCGCTTCCATGGTCTCTAACCAGCACTGTGGGCTTGATCTCACCCGCACGCAGCTGACGGATGGCGAGGTGCAGCCCAAGGCTGACTGATTCATCAGTGAGCCCCCTGTCCTGGAGGGTCTTGTAGACGATTCGAGCCACATCGGGGCAGTAAATATCTGAGATATTCCACAGAGTGCCGATGACGTTGGCGAAGCCAGTGAGTGCAAAGGCACCGACAAGGCTGATACTCTCGTCGACTAGTTGCCCATGTTCGATCATTCCAGTGGTGCAGGCTGAGAGAAATGCGAGAAATGGCCGTGTCATGTATTGGCTATCATTTTCGTCGTCTCCACCGTCGCCTTCGCCCATGGCCGAGAAGAACAGGTTGCGTATACTGCCTACTGTCATTTTGCGCTCTGCCCAGTCTTCCAGAAGCAAGCTTCCCTTGTCTGCCTCTTGCGGATCTGCAGAGCCGTGTCCACTGTAATGGAAGATGAAGCACGACTGCAGTGCGGCAAGAACCTCCTCTTTATGTCGCTTGGGCTCTACCACGTGGAGGCCAATAGTCTCGCAGATTTCGCGTACCAATCCAATCTCAGAAACGGCGAAAGGAAGCCTGCTAAGCCGCAGGCCTTTACCATGCGGCGTTTTTTCCATCGCAACGAGAACGGCGTCTCCTCGTGGCACCCCGGGGTGTTGACCGGTAGAGGTTGGAACCGCTGAACAGTTCCTCTGCCTGTGGATAAAGGCTTTGATAGAAGAACTGTACGAAGACACAACCCGATCTAGTGTCGACTCAGTTGAGCCACCACCGTGTACTCCTGCGGCGTGGAAGGGAAAGCTGACCCAGGGTCCCGTCGGAACCCACCACACATGCTCCCAGTGTTCTCCCGATGGCGGCTTGGTGTAACCGAGCTCACAGAGGACTGGGTTCACAATCTTTCTCCAGAGCCACTGGAGGAGAGGCCCGAGGCCAGGGCCGTGGGATTCGAGCTGCGCTGCCATCTTGAGCGCCTCTTCATAGAGGACATCCAATCGAATGCTACGTACCCCTCGATATTTCTGGAGGAGAATTGCGTCGCACCTTAGTGGACAACCACTAAGTATCACGACAGATTTTTCATTTGCGAGCGCCAGAACCTCGTCATCAGTCGGAGGTTCCAAAAAGGTCTCAAAGTGGTCGAGTGTTCGGATGCGCGCTAGCAGTTCCTGCAGCTCCTCTTCGGCTGTATACCTTCGACTAGCCGCGGTATCGTAAATATTTTCGCTAGAAGCGTCGAGCTCACGTGACGCATACAGTTCATCTCGTAGCCGTTCAAAGTCAGCTGCTAGCTGGGGGTGAAATCGACGTAGTCGAGACGTATCCGTTCGTATGTCGAGAGTCTGTCCCGTTATAATGCTGCGACCCGCTTCCAGACTGCGTAGGGCGTCGATGGGCGGCTCTCCAACGGTCAGAGAGACGGCTGCCGCTAGCGTCGACATACCAACAAACTTCGAAAGCAACCGCTGCTTGTCTTCATGGTTGAGCATGTGTAGACTGACTAGTGGCAACTTCATGACCGCTTCGCGAAGGATCCTGTGAGCCTCCGGCCACATCTCACGTGAGACATATAGCGCCGATGCTTCTACCGCATATTTTAGCCGATCCGAGGTGACCACCGTGCTGCTGTTCCAGGCCTCTTCCAAAAAAGTGCATGCGGATTCGTAGTGGGAGTGGCAGGTTAACCAAGCGGAAGAGTTCGTGTTGTAGAGCGTGTGGTGGTATGATCCTAATCGGGCCAGCAGCCCGGCACGTTTCGGGTCACTGTGCAGCATGTCGCCAACAGCCATCTCTCCCACCATAATGGCATCGTGCAGTGTGTCTGGCCGGTCGTAAATAGCGAGAACGCTGGAAAGACTCTTAAGGAGCTCCGGACGTAACACGTGGTCGGCCGGCAGCTTTCCCATCAGCTGGAACCCCAGGTTCACTGCCTTAATGTAGTCATCAATTTGCTTGGTGCGGTTGAACTGCCTCCCCAACTGGAGTAGGAGTTGCTCTGTGATGAGGTATTTGACGTAGGGGTTCCTAGGATTTGCGTTCCAAACCTTTGTGGCAAGTTCGAGGTCGTAATCCGCGAATGGGTTCGGTTTCTTGTAGTTCACGACGGTTTTTTGGTAAAAGTCGTCCTGCGCGAGGCTTGCGGCCCACTTCATACAGGCAACGGTGCCCGCGGCGGTTTCTGTGTTTGCACATGCCTCCCAAAGGATCGACGCTATTTGCACAAGCGCAGAGGCGTGACTCGACTCCTCACTAGACCCGGTGATATTGCTGTGCTGTCCCTGGAGAAACCCCAGGAAGAAAGTCGCGAATACAAGCTCTGAGGTCTTTTGATTCGGCACATCGATCAGCCTTTTTGCAAGTTTGATAGCGTAGTTGAGGTGGGATATCTCCCCTGAATACCGCCATAGGGCAGAGCAGCAGTAGCTGAAGACGGCATAGAAATCGGCTGAGCCAAATTCCCCGTCACCGTAGCTATCCACCACAAAATCATCAGCATCCAGAACATCTGCGTTCAGGTTGACGTATCGGGAACCGATCTTAATTGCCTTGGATAGGTCCTCAATGTCGTGCGTTACCAGGAACCTCTGCCATAGGCAGCTCATTAACTTCCAGTCTATGATCCCATGCCGTTTTTGATTGGGCGACAATTCCACATTCTCGTCCACGTTCGGCGACTCCAGTAAACAGATGGCTTTTCCGAGAGAATCGTGTGACTCGGTATCGTATTTAGACTTGTGTAGATGCCACGCGGCTAAGTTGAATTCCATCTTCCAGTAAGGCATCAGAAAATCGTCTTCCCTACCCAGCTCCATGGCCCTTTCCATATCTGCAATGGCATCATTCAGATACTTCGTTGCCTCTGTCCTGCACCAATATGCAAAGAGGAGTCTGGCGTGTGTTGCCAGTATTTCGGGTGCTCTAAAAACGCCCGGTTCGGCTTCATTGCGGAGGTCGGTGCTAATTGCAAAAGCACGATCGAGATCATTCGGCGACTTTTTCTTTTTAAAGCGGAGGAAAAGCCAATGGACCAGTTCCGACCGGATTCGGGTCCACTCTCGGTGGCGCGGCTCATGGTCGACGGCAAGTTGCCCTAGCCGGATCGCTTCGTCCAGGTCCACGTCGTTCCCGTCGCGAACATGCCGGCTGAAGTGTTTTTGAGCATAGATCATGAGATATGAAGCATGATCTACACTCAAGGGACAAAACATAGGGTTTAGTCGACCAAGGACGTCGATAAAGGTGTCAAAAAATGGGTCCTTGGAGTCTGTATGAGCGCAGTAACGGCTGCTTGCCTCTATCAATTCGATCATAATCATTGAAGAAAATGGATCGCTGATGGGAATGTGACGGATTGCAGACCGGAATGTGTCGATTGCCTTTTGCAACTCTTCTCGACTGCTGCTGTTTTTATACGCCCTGAAAAGTTGGATGCCCTCTTTGTAGAGGCAAGATGCTTCGGTACGGCGCTGGTGATATTCATTCTCCCTAAATACCAAATGCGATGCTCCAAGATCAGCACTCAAAAAAAACTAGAAGGGATGGATGTCAACTTAAAACCACGAAAGGGCTTACTTACCCATAGTTCTGTTCTGCCTTGCAAAATGCATAAACGATTGTATTGAGAGCCGCAACCAACTCATCAATTTGAGAATCTGCAGGATTGTGGTGGGCCCATATCGCGGCAAGCGTGTGAGCATGACTCATATACCCTGGTGAACGGTTTGTTTTAATCCACAAGCCCAAGCATATGAAGATGACACGTAGACGATCACCGTTAGTTGCGTATTCTTGGTAAATAGTCCCAAGGTCCACAACTTCGTCCACATCTGCTGTGCTCACGATGGAAAATAACGCATCATCAATTTGTTCCAGCTTAGGTAGCTTCCTGAGCATCGACAAGGCGGGTTGCGGGTTCACCATAGTGTCTTATTGCCCGAGGAAAATTCGTGGGAGCAGTAGCAAGGTTGTAAAATTGATTGTTGCGAATCAAAATTGTATGGTCAGTGGTTTAGTTGGCAGGCTGAACGCCTTGGGCAGGCAGGTAGAGATGCAGTCACAACAAAAGAACCGACCTGACGGTTGGCGCAGAGCCTGGGAGTTTTATCAAGCTAGCTCTACGAAAGAAAAGGAAAAAGTCCATCGAGAACATCAGCGCTGCGCCCCATAGCTTCACCGCTTTTCGGACATGCGTGCCGTGCCAGATTGGTTGGGCATACGTAGTACCGGGAACTGCTGTTGGGGAGGGATAGGGGTAGGAGCAAAGATAAAATAGCTTACGTATTCGTGTATCCTCTTATCTTCTAACTGTTACCGTCCAATTTTCTCTCTTGAGGTTGCTGCGGCGGTTAACTGTTTATGGTGCCCCCTGTAGCTTGCCATGTCCTCATTTCCGTTAGCCTTAATCATGCCTAGCGAAAGTGATGCGAACTATGACTGAGCTCAGGAAGTTAGATACGACCCGTCAATGCCATCCCCAAGGCACTGATGGAGAGCGCAGAGTTTTAGGGCTAGTTTAAAACCCGCCGAACTATCGGTTGGTGACCATTCAGAAACCTGGTAATACGCGCTGTTCTTGGTCCAGGGCTTCCTACCACCTAAGAAGCCAAGATCGGTGCAGTGCCAAATTTAACAGGAATAAATCACTGGCAAAATTGTGCTGCCTGCCGTTTCTTAAGCTCGCTAAGTAATCAAAGAGCTGGGTTAGGTAAGAAGATACCGCCAAGCCGGTTTGACCGGCGCTCGTAAACGGACAACAGCTCAACCAGTCATATTATAGCTTCTTATCACGCAACGCACAGCCCCGTTGGAGCTAAAAATGGTACAGATACGTTATGTGCTGAAACTTGACCGGCGCCTCCGCCAGTTTGGTTTGACCGGTGCCTCCACCAGGCTGGTTTGACCGACGCTCGTAAAACTCGTGTCTTGTGGCCACTGGACAGCCTTCAATCGGTCATATTATAGCTTCTTATTGCCTAATACACAGCTCTACTGGAACTGAAGTGGGTACGCACACGTCATTTGCTGAAATTGACGTCAATACTCTCGTGATGCCGGAGAATGTGCTGAAGCGATCAAATGTGGAAATGAGGCTTTGCCGCCTCACATAGCCTCATGGGCAGCGGTAAGTAGTTGGGACATATATCGTTTCATAGCAACTCCAATAGACTATAGCGCTTATATACTAATTGAGAACTCTCCAGTCAGATCGATTGTCATGGTCAGGTCTCCCAAGAGGTTCGCATTACTGGTAGGCATCGACTTCTACTTCAGCGGTACTTGTAACCGAGGAATCCAGTACCCATGCCTTAAAGGTTGCACTGCGGATGTGAACGATGTCAAGGCAGCTTTTCAGACACTCTTCGACTGCCGCGGCGGCTGCAGCATCCAGATTCTTACAGCCACCTATCAGCCAGGATTAGGCCGGCCACAAGAGCAGGACCAGAGCCGTTGGCCGACAAAGCAAAATATAGAGCGTGAACTAGACTCATTGGTCGATCAAGTCCAAGACGGCGACCTCGTGTACATACACTATTCGGGACACGGAATAACTCAAAGGCGCATTGCGGACAATGACGAGAATGATGTTTCAGGCGTCGCCCTTGTTCCTCTGGATGTTTGTAATGGCGGTGCTTATTTCTCCGGTCGCGATCTCTGGTTGAGGGTTAGAGAGATCTTAGATGGTAAAGAAGACAGTCGCGTAACGGTGGTGTTGGACTGTTGTTTCGGCGGGAACGGATTGAGGGATGTCAAGGCTGAGATTGGACATGACCTCGGTTTTGAGCAGATTCGGACGGGGTACAGTCAACAGGATGAAGAAGATGACAGACGGCATCGTCTCATATTTGGCGATTCCGTACTTGACGCTGACGTGGTTGCGGATACAACGGCGGTCGCTAAGGAAGCCGAGATAAGCGAGTACCAGAACCATATTGAAGACCAAGAGGAAGGCGCCGGCAACCATAATTTCCGAGGAGCGACCAACAACGCAACATGGCTCTCGCGTTACGATGGCTGTACGGTAATCACGGCATGCGGGCCCACTGAAGTAGCTTCCGAGCGTAGGTTCCGGCGGCCTGACAAAACGACTCACATCAATGGGGTGTTCACGCACCTGATGCTGGAATGTCTTAATGATTGCTATCTCAAAGGCCGCGCAACATACGTACGGATGATGCAGCACGTTGTCGATAAGACTCGAAGCAAATTCCCTGAATTGTTGAACCAGAGACCTACGATCCACGGAAATGCGAATTATGAGTTCTTCGGACACAGAGTGCCTTATGAGCGTCCCTACTGCCGGGTATTGTCCATCCGGGGAAGTTTGCTCGAACTTGAGACTGGGACTGCCGAGGGGACTTTTGTAGGGAGCATCTATGATATCTATAGGGAAAACCCGGATGCCGATTACATATTGGCTAACGACTACCCGCAACTCGACCCCACACCTGTAACCCAAGCTCGCATCGAGCATGCCGACCATTTCCGCGCAACGGCCCGCATTGATGGAACCCTACCCTCACAGTGGGCCTTCGAATCTCCAGAAGGAACCGCTGCAGTTCTCAGGTCATGGGCACTTAATAGGCCGTTGCATATCAGGTTGGAAGGCACCCGAACAGACTCTCTATGGGCAGATTTTGCAGCGAACTTCCGACGTGCTGTCACGGCAACGATAGGTCTTGATGTCATGTTTCCCGGCCGCAGTCATAGTGCGCAATGGCTTTTCAGCGTGTCGGTAGGCACCTCTGGTCTCTTCGAGGTCACTTCAAAATCAGGAGTGCGGCTCCCTCGACTTCCCGGGATACATCTCGGTGACCAATACGCTGCCGAGAAGCTGGGATACGTGCTACGCCATCTAGTCAGATTTTCAAGCATCACATTGCTTTCGAATACAGATCTGCTATCTCGTCTTTCCAACTCGGATTACGTGCTGGACATCCTTGATGATACCGGTGCAAGTTTGGGAGGCACGGATGGTCTGGCATCGCACAAAGCACGACATGGGCAAGACTTTCACATTTTGTTCAAGAACAACAGTAACCGCCCGGTCTATACAAATTTCTTTGTCCTGAATGCCTCGTGGGGCATTGAGAAGCTCTACATTGTCGGCGAGCAACTGTGGGTGCAAGTGCCAGCTCACGATCAAATGAGGTCTGATCCAGGCCTAGCTTTCTATATCCCAGATGAGAGCTTGGAATCAGACACGTCCGAGGTCACAGACACCATCCGCGCCTGCGTCTACTCTGGTGATGATCCGCCTACCTGGGACGGGTTGAGTCTCCCGGATTTGCCTTTAGAACCTTATGACCTACGCCTGCAAGACGGGTTAGAGGCAACATACTCGCCGAATGAGGAGGCTTTTAGGGTCGTGAAAGCCAAGAGACGGTCGCAGACCAACGAGCGCTGGACATTTGTAGATGTAAAGGTACTAATTTCGCCATAAAACTTATGTATATGCGCGCCTCTGAATCGGAAAACTCTCTGCATTGGAGGCGGAATACTTCCCGACCCGAGTAATTTTCGGCATTGCTAAGTGTGATTAAAAGGAGATTGAGGAAATTGGTTACGTGCAGGCAGTACTTTCCTTATTGTCTTCGGTATTCGGAAAACCTGTCGCGGCGGACGTGACCTTACTTTACAACTATCATGACATCAATGCACACGTGGGTCTTGCTGGTTCCTAGGTCTGGCATTGAGCTGGATTGGTAGTGTTGATTGGCTTTGATCTTAGAACCTATTCGCCTTGCCCTCCGGCCTCCTCTTTGCATGAAAGAGACGTACAAAAGCGCCAATCTCCCCTAGGTCTAAACGCCTTCCTCTTGATATACCTGCTAAACAGGCATATAAACTCCAGACGTCGCACATGCAGCTGATAAACGGCAATTAAGCTCGGCTATAGCTTTCAAAGGAATCGTCTACCAGATAAGCTGGCCACCTCTTCAGAGAAGAAATTCAAAGCACTCTGAGCGCGACGACAATAGATTCTGCTCTCCTTTGAAGCAGACTGGGTGCGGAGAAAATTTCTCTAACTTGCTTCTGATACAAGATAGCTCGTGGTTCGCTTAGAATTTTATGCCGCTTTATCTTTCAATGCTGTTGACTCCTACCCAGCGCATTTATCTTGAGAGTGTACTGTTTGTGTTCGAACCGGACGTTTAATCGAAGCAAAGAACTTGCTTTAGAAGCTACCATGTGGTATTCGGATGTCAGGATGCTATATTAGTCTCCCATGCCGCGGGTTTGCAGGTAACCTCTGTAGTTGATAGGAAAATCCTGCAGAGGTTGAGGCCGGTATATTCGCAAAACCACCAAGCATGCGCAACATGCCCTGAGCAACATGGCGCGGAAACATCGTTCCAAAACCTTTATTCCTGAAACTTAAAAAACCGCAATCAGATCCATTGCGCATGACGTCTTTTCAATCGACAGAAAGGGCATCGTCTAAAACGGCTCAGAAGAGGCTAGGAATCATATTTCGCGACCACGAGTCTCAGAAAACGCCGATTGCACTTCCGGATTCGAGCCGCAGCTCTGTCAATGCAAATGTATTTAAGCCATAATGGATTTTTCGCTGTCCAACAGCATGTGTGCCATTCTAGCCATAGAATAATACTACATAGTATATTAGTAAGTCTAAATAGTATAACTTAACGTATTAGATTACTAAGAGCAATAGAATACTAAGAGTAATAAAATTACTTAGTATTATAAATTTATTAACTTTAATAATCTAAACTATTATTAAAATTATTAACAAAAAATACTACGTACTTATATTTAATTTCGAAGAAGTAGCTTTATAGATTTAATATATTTACGTATTATACTCTATTTTACTATAGTTTCTATAGTACTAAAGAAGGTGGGGTAGTATAGTAGGTAAGTATCTAAAAATAAATAAATTTTTCACAATTCTTTAAATTTTAAGATAATTTATTATATTAGAGGTTTAATTCCTTTTTTTACTATAAGTATTCTTTAGACGCGCCTATTTTATTAGTAAAAAATAAAATTTTTAAAAGTATAGGGTACTATATTACAAAAAGTTTTTTTTTTTAAACTTTTACTTATATATAATTATACTATTACAGATAGTACAAATCGTATTTTTATTTTATATTTTTAATATAACGTTTTATTTATATAGAAGGCCTAGAGTTTTAAGTAAAACACTAGTAGTTATAAGATACGTAAAATAAGTATAAAAAAATATAAAAAACAATATAAAATAAATATATAAATAATGTATACTATTTATTTTTACTATTATTCTTTTATTTTATACGCCCTTTAGATACTGTTTACTAGTTTTATATATTTATATTTTATTATATACTATTAGGTATAGTCTAATATAGTATTATATATCTATATTATTCTTAATTATTCCTATTCTAATATTTTTATAATATAACTAGTATAAAAACTACGTACTTAATTATATATATATATATTATACACATTAAGTATAAAGGTATATATATACTCCTCCTTTTTGAAAACTCCTTTTGGTCGTCCCGAGTTACTACAGCCACACTATTTATTTAATTAATATATAGATATATATATATATTATAACTATTAGTAATTCTTTTACTTTACTTTATCCTTTAAGTGTAAAACACGCTTAACTTACTTTTTTTTTTTACTATAAGATTTTAGCTCTTCTACCGCTACGTAAATATTCTTATTTATTATATATTTATTTTTATCTATATAGTTATTATTTATACTACTGTAAAATTCGTTATACATATTATTTATTATAATAAATTATTAATTACTATAAAATTATTACTATCTTTATCTCTATTTTCGCGTAAAGAGTCTAACTAATATATTATATAATTATTTTTTAATATAGGTACTATAGTAATTATATTCCGTATTTTTTTATTTTTACCTAACTTATAAAAGCTAGTTTTAAATTTTTTTAAATTTTTTTACTACTAAATATTATTCTACTTTATTATTACTTATTTCGCGTGCTTTGCGGGCAAGTCTATTAATAATAAATTAAAATTATAGTTTATAGTAAGTCTCTTCTATAATAATAGTATTACCTAGCTATTCTTTAATATAAATTATTTAAGCGTTAGTATAAATATTATTAGGTTTCTTAATTCTATATATACTATTAGTAATAATATATAATACTAATATTCTATATATACATACTACTATAATTATTTAAAAAATTATTATTTTTTTATTTAACTATTAGATTTGTCCGCTTTATATATTTATATTACGTTTTTTTTAAAATATTTTTTTATATTAAGTGTATACGTATTATTTAATATTATTTTTATATACTATTAGTAATAGTTTAAGTCGGCTTTATTACGTATATACTAATTTAAGTTCTCTTTAGCTAAGATACTCTATAGTAGTTACTAATAAGTTTAATCTAAAAGTTTATTAAGTAAGAGTATAGACTAGTTATAAAATTATTAATTATAACTAAGAAGATATCTTACTATTACTTATAAGTATTAATTTAGTAAAATATAGGAATATATTACTATTTTACTAATGCTCTAGTTTATTAGAATTAACAGTATTAGTATTATTTTATAATAAAATTTTATAGTTTTGCCTTACTTATATTATTTTTATTTATTTCTAGTACTATAGATACTAGGATTTTATTAAATAATATAAGACGGAATAATATACGGACTATAATATTATTAATATAAATATAAATAATCTTAATATTTTAGTATTTTATAAGCTTTAGATTATTAGTGCGTAACGTATTATTATATAAAATATTAAAAAGTATTTTTTTAGCTACTTATTAAAACTAAAAAAAGTTATTATTTTAAAACTAGTATTACTAAAGCTGCTTTATTTAAATTTAAATATAAAAATTTGGGTATTAGAATTACTAAAATTATAATAAATAGTACTAACTAAAAAGCGTAGTATATTATTAAATTTTTTTTTTTTTACTTTTATTATTTTTTTCGTATTCTCCTTTATACGGAACGATAGCTTAGATAATATTTTTATTATAATTATATTTAATAATTTTATTCTTACTAATAAGTACTTATAATTACTTAATCGTGTTTATAATATTTTATTTAATCTACTTACGCGTTTTATTAATTATTAAATTAATTATTTTACCTACATATATTTTTCTAGTCTTCTTAGGTATTAAAAGTTTATATTATAGTTTTTATATATTTTTTAGTTTTTTTAGTATATATTATTATTTAGTTTCTATTTTAGTTTTACCGAGCCTAAAAAGTATTATTATTTATTTTTTTAGTATTTAATTATTAATTCCTTTTAGATATTTTATAATAGTTTTAAAATTAGAAACTGGTAAACCGGGTAGAATTTTAGTTATATTAATTAGTATATTATTTTTTTTATTACTAGCTGTAGAGCTATATTTCTTTATTAGTATATTTTTTATATATTTTTAATATAGGCTTTATTATAAAACTATATAATAAGATAGAGTATAAACTGTATAATATAAAATAGAATTATTTTAAAGTAAAATATATTAATAATATAGTATAGTTAAACAGTCTTAAATTATTAGTATTATTATTTTATAGACGGGCGCAGTTAAATAGGTATAGTTATTAATAATATAAATTTAGTTACTCCCGAGTAAAAGTATAAAAAGTTTATTTATTTTTTTATATTTTATTTTTATTATATTTTATCTCGCCTACTAACAGTCCGTAAATTAATAACGTTATTATAGACTTATTATATAATTTAAAGTAACGTTTTTTTATCTAATTTTACGTAAGTCTTTATATTACCTATTAAACTTTTTATTAAAATAATAACACTACCTAAAGGCCTACTAGTAAAGTAAGTTACGTATATACCTAGCTTATTTAGTAGTATTATAAAATAAAAAAGAAACTATACCTACTATTATTAGTACCTACGCCGCCTATAGTACCTACTACTTAGTTAGTAATACTTACTAAATAAGAATAAGAGTACGTACTTACCTAACTTATACGCCTTAGTAAACTACTTTAGAGTTTATAATATTTAGTTATTTTTTTTTATTTTAAATTTTACAAGCGTATTAATAAATTTATTTTATTTTATTAGCCTACTCTTTAGATTATTTTATTACCCCTAGCTCTTTTAATAACGCTAAGTCTTCTAGTTCTTCTTTCTTAACTATTTACTTTTATATAGCCTTTATTTTATTAGCCCGGGATCTGTATATAATTATATATATAATTATAAAAAATAGTAGTATACTAAAAAGGGCTTTAAAGTAGTTAAGGATAATATACTTAAAAAGCTTATTCTCTACTAGAAAGTCGCGTACGCGTAGGTTAGTATAAAATTAGTTAATAAGTTATACGTAGGTAAAAGAATTATATTCTAGTTAATTTTAGATTTTATTCTAGCTTAGAGTTATACTATATTTAACGCTGTTATTAGGGGCGGTTAGTATAATAGGCGCCTAGCTAAAATTAGCACGATAATAAGACGTTTTAAAAATAAAAAAGACCTATAGAGATATAATATAGTAAAGTGCTTTTAAGTAGGAGTTAATAATATAGTATAGAGTGTAGAACAGATAACTAGACTTACTAGCTTTAAAGGCTAGATATTTTATTATAGGTACTAGATAACCGCCTAATAACTTTATTAGTCCTAAAGTTTGTACGCCTAGTAATACCTAATTATTTTATATATAATTATAAGTAATAATTATTAATAACTTTTAGAATAATTATAAGTAGTTACTAATTTATAAATATAGATTAGAGTATAAGTATTACTGTATTTAGTAAGATACTATAACTCTTACTAAAAGAAAAGAGTATAACTTTTAAGAGTTTAAAATTTATACTGCTTATATATAACCTCGTTATATATAAGCTGTTTAGCATTTATTAAGTTCTTGTTATTATATTATACCGCGGCTTTATAAAGCTCGCGAAGTACGTTAATTAATATAAATTTAGTAAAAGATAATTTACTAGTAAATATAAGTATTTATATATATAACTTATTATATATACGTATTTATAACTACGTATATAGTATCTTATAAGTATTTTATATAAAGAAATAACTAAAAATAATAACTCTTTATAATATCTGCGTAGAAGAAATACAGTATTATTTAGTATAATAATAGTAGTAAGTATCTATAATTAAGCTAGGTTATTAAAACTATAGTATTATAGCTTATACTTTTTTATACTATATATTATAGTCCGTTAGGTAGCTATTTATATAATTTACTATACTAACTATACTGATAAATATTATTAATATATTTTATTAACTATTTATTCTATTACTTTTATACTATAACTAGTAGTATAATATAGTCTTTACTATTTTAATAGTTTAATATATTATATTAATATAATATTACTTTACTACGTTTATAGTATTAATAATTTATACTTAATTACTTCTTATACTATAACAGATAGTTTATATTTTTTATAATTATTATCTATTTACTATCTAGCTGCGCTATATTATTATAATAGAGAGCTAATAGAGTAGATATTTATATTATATTTACTTTATCTTTTTATTAACTAGACTATAGTCTTACTCTAATTACGCTATTAATTATATAATATTACTTATAGTACTATAGCAGGTTTATACTTTTTTATTTTAAATTTCTATTATACCTACTTCCTTAGCCTACTTTTAATCTATATTTTTATTATTATTCTATATTATATCTCTATTTTACACACTTTAAGTAAGTTCGTTTTATATATAATTTCTAGCTAAAATATTATTTTTTAGCTATAAATCTGTATTACTAAGAATATTAATAGTAATCTTATACTATAATTAGCTAACTTAGAAACTACAGTTATAGTAGTATTAAATTTTTATATTAATTAAATATAGTTCTAATAGTTTAAATATATATTTTTTAACTAAATGTACTAATTAGTATATTATTTTAAGACTAGCTACTAGTATATAAATTATATTATTAGTCCTATTTTACTATACCTAGATCTTATCCCGTTTTTATTTCTAGCCTTAGTTACTAAAAAAATATAATCTTCTCTAGTCTACAAACGGGTTATAATTTCTATACCCTAATTAAAACTATTATAGATAATATAGATTAGTATACTTATTATATAAACTAGCGCCTTATTAAATTTAATATTAGTTATAATATAATACTTAGAGGTATAGCTAAATTTATAATTTATATTATTTAGATTTTTTATAATAGTAGAATATTTAATAGTTAATTTTAAGTTAATAGTATTATAAACTATATTAATAATATAGTCTATTTTAGCTAACCCCCTATATAGCTCATTTATATAATTTATAAATAAAAAGCTAATAATTACTTTTTTATTTTAAATCTAAAACTCAGGTACCGCGTTAGTAAATTTTATACTATTACTTTAACTTTTTTTACTTTTATTAAAGTTTATAGGATTAACTAAGTTCGGCTAGTCTAAATTTTTATTTGTAATTATTTAATACTATAGACGCTGTAGCACCGGGATTATATTAAAAAATATAAATACTATTTATACTTTTTAGTAGCCGGTTTTATTAACTATATCTATTTATATCTTTTTTAATGTAGGCTTATTCAAAACTACGCCGCCCTATTTTTTTTATTTTTAAATTTTTTTTTAAAATTATTATTAATAAGTATTTATAACCGCAACTCTATTTTTTTTTAAAATAAGTAACGCTTTATTATAAAAACTAAATAACTAGTCACTCTTTCTATAATTTAGTATTAATAAGTTTAAGAGTATTTTTAAATAGATCTATAGATCTATAATTATAAATAATAAATTTAGAGTAGATTATCTTTATAAAATATTAAATATTTTAATTATATTTACGTCTCGTGCTATTTACTAGTATATAAATAACTTTTTTCTATTTACTAAATTTTCTTTATATAATTCTATTTTAAATTTAGTTTATATATTTTAAATATAAATAACATCTATATTAACTAGTATTTAAACAGTCTTATTATCTTAACTCTTCTATATAGAGTCCTTATAGAGTATAACCTTATATATAAATATTAAAACATAGTTTATACTATTTATAAAAATAAAGCTAGTAATTCCTAAATATATAAAATATAGTAATAGATTCTATTCGTTCCTATATAGATTAATTATTTAAAAAAAGTGTCAGTAGTTTCGCAGCTATTTAAATATAATTTATTAATAATTATTATATATACGTAGTATATTAAATAAGTTAATACTTCTACTTACTATTTTCTTTATTCTTTATAGTTATATTTAAATAAAGTAGAGCCTACTTTACTATATTACTATTTATAGTTATATAACTTAGTTTATATTTATATATTTTATAGTATTATTTCTAGAGTTTTTTATACTTTTTATCTTTATAGTTTAGAACGTTATAAATATAGGCTAACTAGCTACTATTTATACTAAAAATAAAATAGAAAGTACTAGTTAGACTAAATTAGTTAATTATAATATAAAAATATTTTTTATAACTATTTTTTTCTTACTCTGTAAAATCTTTAGTTAAAATATATTTAGGTTTAAGCTTAGGCTATTACGTAAATAGAATATTTCTTTTAAAAAATTTTTTAACGTTTATAAGTATAAAGCGTACTTAGTTTTAGTTAAATAGTAAATATATATTATATTTAGTATTATTTAGTAGTTTAAAATATAAACTAACCTTTTTCTCTCTATACTTCTCGCAAAGCTTTTTATATAAATTATAAAAAATAATAAGTTTTAGCTACTACTCTTTTAAAACGTTTTTAAGAAGTAATAAATCTATTAGTATTATTACCTAATCTTTTATTTAGGGTTTAATACTATTTAAATATATAGAAATTAGCGTATACTTAATTTAAAATTTTATATTTTTATATTTACTCTTCTTATTAAGCTAAGGGATTTAATTAGCTTAATTAAGTATACACTAGCTCTCTATAATAAACTATAAGTTAAGGAGTATAGCACTCTATATCTTAATAGTTTTACTAAGTCTTATCTTATTAGTAAGAATAGTAAATATAAGTATACTAAATATCTAGTACGTAACTAGGCTAAACTTATAAGTAAATAGTAACTTAGGGGATATAAAAATATATTATAAAATATTATTTTTATACTATTAATATAACTGATTTATATTTACTTTAAAAAGTTTTACTCTAGTCTTCTAGTCTTTTTTAGTTTATAGTTTTATAATTATGCTTATATTATAATTCTTTATTACCTTTTTAAGTTTATATTAGTTAGCGTTATACTATCTATAATAGTTTAATTAATATATTTAGTATTTATAGGTAGATTTACGACATTTTTATTTTAAGTCTTAAAAGTTATTTTCTTTTTTTATTATTACCGTTACTAATAACCTTACTTTTTTTTAATTAATAATACGTTATTAGGTATATTAGTTTAAATAAGTACGTATTTAATAATTTCCTTTACTATAATAAATATATTAGTAAAGCTATTACTATTATTTATACTACTACTACTTTCTAACTATTATTTTTTAAACCTTTTATTATTAATATATTACCGGTTTAGCTATAATCTAGTATTAATATTTTACTACTATTTATAGGCACTCTTATTTATTTTAGAGACGTATTATAATTACTAGTTATAGTATATACTATTTTATACTTATTTTTACTATATTTTAGGTTATTCTTAAGTAATATTATACTTATTTTATTTTTTAGAATACTAGGGCACTATACTAGCGTAATAGAAAAGAGAGAAAGAGGCAGTAGTATAAAAGTTTAGGTAGTATATATATTAGTAATACTAAGTAATACACTACGCCTAGTACTACTTTTACTTTTTATTACTATAAAATAGTAAGCGTTATACTATTTATAATAGTATAAGTATAATATATTTACTAAATACTATAGTAGTCGCCTACGTTTTTAAAAAATAAATTTTAAAATTTTTAATATTTAGATACTATTTATATAATTATTAACTATTATTTTAAATTCGTATTAGTTACGGATCTGCTTATTATTATAAAAAAAATAAAATATATAGCCTACTTTTATTATAAAAATTAGATTTTATTATATAGCTTTTAAAATAATATATACTCTATAAGTAGAGGCTGTTCTAGCGTTAGTAGGTTATATATAAACTTATATATTACTACTACTAAGGCGAAGTTATAACTAAGAATATATATAATTTAACTTATAAGCGTTTTAAGCTGATTCTACAACTTAAATCTAGAGTCTATAGTAGTATAAAATTTTAAACTTTTTAGCTAGCTTATAGTAATACTTATTTAAAATTATACTAAACATACTAATTATAAAAATATTAAAATAGATATATAATTTATTTTAGATTTTATTTTAATAAGTAGTTTTAAGCCGAATTAGCACAGATTTTTATTAATAGTTTAGTAAGCTAACTAGTATATAAATAGTAGCGCTTCTAATTTTATAATTTTAAAAAGTATATTTTTTAAGTATCTAAATATCTAGTCTAAGCTCTATATATTAGTATTACTTAATTATATATTTAGCGTTAACTTTGCCTACTACTATTTTATAAAATTTTTTTTTATATTTTATATATAAGTGTATTATCGTCAGCTATATATTATATAATTACCTTAATAAGTATATCTAATTAGTTATTATTTATACTAAATAGGTAATAGAAATTTATTTTACTTCTTACTTATAAACTAGTATAACTTCTATAACCGGTGCATAACTATAAAAAAATTTTTTTTTTTAAATAGTAACTCTATATCGCTATTATAGTTTACTATAAATAGGTAATTTAGGTATAGTTCCTCTATTAGAATAAAAAATAGTAGTATTATTAATTCTAAAAAGCGTATAGTTATTTTTAGTTAAAAAATTAATATTTATATTAAAAATAATAGTTTCTCCGCCGGTACCGCTAAAATAATTATTTATAATAATAAGTAAAATAATATAGTAGAGTAACTACGGATATAATAAAAAGTAAAAGTTAATAATATTAGTAAAAGAGTAATTATAGAAGATTATAAATAGTTTTATAAAAAGTAAAATATACTATATAATAAACTAAACTAAAAATAACGCTAGTGCGATTATAAAAATATATAAAGTAATAGCTACGACTATTAATTTAAAATACTACTTATACTATTTTCGATAGTATAACTTAAGCTAATATATTATATATATATATAATAATATTATAATATAAGTACTTTTAAACTACGGGTAATAGTATATAGTAAAACTCTTTATCTTTTTCTAGTCTCGTACTATTTTAACGCTTATAATATATAAATCTTAACCTATTTTACTATAGTAAAGTTATAGTACTAGAATAAAAGCGTATATACGTAGATAAAGAATAGTAAATATAAAAATATATTTATTTTTAAAGGGCTATACTATAAATAATTCCGTACTCTAAATATATAAAATAAATCTATTATATATCTCCTATATAGATTATATTTAGTAATATAACTTACGGGCGTTAGCCTTAAGTAAAATATATATAATAATACTTAAAGATTCGCAGCTTAAACTCTATTTTATAAAAATTAAATAAATCTTATATATTTAGTAATTTTAAATTTAGTAGGTTTTACTATTATTTTAGTATATATTACTAAAAGTACTATTACTAATAGTTTATTATTTTAATATTATATATTTATTTAATATTAAATCTGCTAGAGTTTAATAGACTAATTAATTCTATATATAAAGTAGATTCCCTCTTCTAGGGTTATTACTATAACGTTACGTAACCTTAGGCTAGCTGTTTAAACTTTTACTCTATTACGTAATTAATTAACTCTTAATAAACTTCTTATGCAGTAACTATAATAATTTTTTTACTAGTACTAATAACCTATAACCTTTTTTAATAGTAATTAAAGTATTAAAATATAATATAGTACTCCCTGTAGTACTCTTTATAAAACTTTTTAATCCTCTTATAATAACTACTAACTTTCTAATAGTAAGCTCTTATAACTACCTTATAGTGCTATAGTATACTCTTTTTTTACTACTACTACCTATTTTACTCCTATACGTATACAAATAATTTTAACTATTTTTAGAAGCTTTTTCTTTTAAAACTACGCCTACTTTTTTTATACTACCCTAAAAAATTTCTCTTTACCCTTTAAGCGTATATTATTTTTTTATTTTACCCTCTATTTTACTTAGTAAGTCCTTAGTGCTTTTAAATTATTATTTTACTAGCTCTATTATATTACTGTATAGGTACAAGCCGTAAATATTATTAAAATTAAAAATTATTTTATATTTAAGGATAAAGAGCTATATAGTAACTAATCTAGAACTAAAAATATTAAAAAAAAATAGTTTTTTTAAAAAAACTAGACTCCTCTATAAGCTTTTAATAATACTTTAGTATTAGGTAATTTTTAATATAGCCCTGCTAGTCGTCTAGATTTTTAGTAAAAATTAAGATTACTATTAATTTCTAGTTAAGGTTAGTAATTATAATTATTAAACGCCTAAAAGCGAGTTTCGAAGTCCTCCTAGCTATAATAATTTAAAAAAAAAAGATATTTTAGATAGTATTATAGGAAGGGAGAAAAATACTATATACTTATATTTTTAAATACGCTATATACGCCTCCTATAGTTTTATTTTACCTAAAATAATAACTTATAGATACTTATTCTTATTTTATAATTATTATCCTACTGTTATTATAGCTACCGCCTAATAAGTTATCTATTAACTTATTACTCTATTAGTTATAAAATTTAAAAAATTCTATATTTAATAGGCCCTAATTATAGTACTTTTAATTTTTATCTACTTTTATATTAAGTAAGGACGTAGTATATACTAAGTTAATATAGCTCCTACGGATAAACGTAAAAAAATATACAAAATAGATATAATAAATACTATTATATAAAGTTTTATTAAAAAGCTATTATTTTAGTTTAGCCTTAATAAACTATATACTTACTTAAGTAAGTGCTTATTTAGGTCCTTAGCTTTTTTTTTTAACTTTTATCTCGTCCTTTAGGCGTGTAAATATACTTAGTCTATTTCTTTCTTTTACTATTATTTAATCTTACCTCTTTTTTCTTTTTATAAATATTTCTATCTACTATATTTTTATTTTCGTCTTTATAGCTATTATTATTTTTAAGATTTTTATAATCTTTATTTACGTTATCTAACTAATTCTAAAATAAAAATATTTTTTTATAATTTTTATATACGCTCATTTTTTGACTATATTTAGGGGAATAACTTTTTTTAGCTTATACCTTTTTTAGACTAGTGTCTCGATACTACACTTTACCTCTCTTTATATAATCTAACTAATTATTTTTTATATTTACGTATAGAGGTCGATCTACGTATTATATAATTATTTATAGGTATATCTACTAAAGCGTCTATATTTAGCATTTTAATATTTTTTTTATAAGCTAGCTTTTAAAGCTTCTATTTTTTTTATTACTAAATATTATTTTACTTTACTACTACTCGTTTCGCGCGCTTTATAGATAAGCCTATTAATAGTAAATTAAAGTTATAGTTTAAAATAAGTCTCTTTTATAATAATAGTCTTATTTTAGTTTTCTTTAATATTAATTATTTAGGTATAGACGTAGATATTATTAAATTTTGTAATCCTATATATACTATTAATAATAGTATATAACGTTAACGTTCTATACATATATATTATTATAGTTAGTTAAGAAATCTTTCTTTTTATTTAATTATTAAATTTAATTATTTTATATATTAGTATTACGTAGGGTTAAATATATACTAAGTCTATATATATTATTTAAGAGAAGTTTTACATACTATTAGTAATAGTCTAAACTAGCTTTACTATATATTTACTTACTAATATTCACCTTAACTAAAATACTTTATAATAGTTAAAGTTTAATTTAAAAGTCTATTAAGTAAGGGCGTAGACTTATTATAAAATTATTAATTATAATTAATAGGGTATTACTATTACCTATAGGCGTTATTTAAATAAAATAGAGTAATATATTACCGTTTTACTAACTTTTTAGTATACTTAGATTAATAGCGTTAGTAATAAGACCTAATAATTTAGTCTTATTTATATTATTTTTATTTATTTTCTGTACTATAGATACTAGAATCTAGTTAAATATAATAAAATAAAATAAAATATAGGTAATAGTATCGCTAGTATAAGACTTAATAAACTTAATATTTTAGTATTTTATAGACTTAAGCTTATTAGTACGTAGTATATTATTATATAAAATATTAAAAACTTCTTCTTCTAGTTATCTACTAGAAGTAAAAAAAGCTATTTCTTTTAATTTTAGAATAGGTATCGCTATCGCTATTTTATTAAATAGTAAATATAAAAATTTAGGTAGTAAAATTACTAATATTATAGCTAAAGAGCGTAATACTCTATTTTTATATATTTTTTTTATAGTTATCTTTAAGGCCTCTTTTACGCGGAATAATAACTTAAAAAAAACCTCTTTCTTACGCTTATATTTAATAGTTTTATTCTTACTACTAAATACCTATAACTATCTACCTACGCTTATAATACTTAATTAAACCTACTTACCCGCTTTATTAATAATTATACTAATTATTTTATTTATATATATCTTTTTAGGATTTTTTAATGTAGCGAGCTTATAGCGTAGTTTTAGTATATTATTAAGTTTATCTTATATATACTACTAAATAGTCTTAATTTTAGATTTATTTAGTTTAAAAAACTTTATAATCTAAATTTTTAATATCTAGTTATTAGTCGGTGTTTTATAATTTATACTATTAGTAAAATTAGAAACTTATAAAATAGATAATATATTTCCTTTATTAATCTCTATATAATTTTTTTTTAGGCTATATTACTCCGTTTTTTAATTTATAGTTCTACTATATTTTTTTACTATATAACTTATTATAAAAGTATAAAATAAAATAGAGACTTAAGCTTATAGTTTAAAATAGTATTATTTTAAAATAAGATATTAATATAGTACGGCTAAAAAGTTATAAATTACTAGTATTTTTATTATATAGATAGGCGTAGTTAAACGGGTATACCTACTATTAGTATAAGTTTAATATAAAATAATTTACTAGTAAATATAAATACCTATTTATATAGCTCACTATATATATCTACTTATAACTACGTATATACTATTTTATAGATCTTTTATACTAGCATATTTAGAATTAGTAGCTTATTATAATACTTTTATAAATATAAGTACTACTCGTCTAATAGTAGTAGTAAGAGTATATAACTAAACTAGATTATTAGCTTTACTATAAGCGGTCTATATTTTTCTTATATTATATATCTTAGTACTAATTAGAAAGTCTATAAGTAATTATAACTAATATACTAATTAACTACTCCGTTTAATTACTTTTATACTATAATAAATAGTCTAATATTTTATATTAGAGTTTAATAGTTTACGTTTCTTTTAATATTTATTAAATTACTATATAGATACGCCGGACTATTAAAACTAAAAGTTAATAAAGTAGATATTTATATTATATTTATTTTATCTTTTCGTAGCTAGACTATATCCTTTTTAAATATATTATATAGTACTACTAATTCTATTACCTATTACTATAAATATAAATTTTTTTTATTATAGACCCCTCTTTTGCCTACTTCTCTAGTCTGCCCTTTACCTATACCTTTATTATTTTCTTAACTTATATTTTAACCTCGCGTGCTTTAAGTAAGTTTATTACGTATATAATTCTTAACTAAAATATTTATCTCTAGCTACAAGTCTATATTAGTAAGAATATTAATAATAATTTTGTACTATAACTAGCTAATTTAAAAATTATAGTTATAGTATTATTAAACCTCCGTATTAATTAGATGCGGCTCTAATAGTTTAAATATATATTCTTTAACTATATTTACTAATTAGTATATTATTTTAAGACTAACTACTAGTATATAAACTATATTATTAGTTCTATTTTATTATACTTAAATCTTTACCCGTTTCTATTTCTAGCCTTAATTATTAAAGAATAAAATCTTTTTTAGTTTAAAAATAATTTATAATTTCTATACTTTATTAGAACTATTATAAATAGTATAGATTAGTATACTTACTACGTAAACTAGCGCCTTATTAAATACTATCTTAATTATAATTTTTATTAAGTTAATTACAGGGGGGTGACATTGAAAAAGATTAATCGAAAAAGATATCTTTTTTAAAAATTTATATAAAATTAATTAGTAAGCCTAAAAATACGTAAATAATACCGTTTTAAAGACAAAACAATAGAGATTTTTATTAAAATTTTAGTTACGTTATATTTATTATCTGTAATAAATTAAAATTACCTAAACATAGTAATTTTTTTAACCCCTTTTTTAGGTTCCTATAACTTTTTAGTTAGTAAATATATTTAACTAAAATTTTAACTATACCCTTTTAGGCCTAGTATAGGTTACGTAACTAGATTTTTAAAGTAGATTAGTAATCTAATAATAAAATTATATTAATTATAAAAATAGTGCTAAGCCTTATATAATTAATAATTACGTAATATATTAGTAATATTATAGTATATTATAATATCTTTTTACTTTTATAAACTTAAACTCCTATTTTCTTAAAATAGAGCCAAAATTCTCAAAACTTAAATCTAAAGTTAAACTTCTTTTAAAAGTAAATAATTCTCCTTCTTTAATTGCTACTACTCTAGAAAATCCTTAATAATTTATTTATAACGCTATACAAAGAATTAAAAAGAAGGAGAATAATTATAATATAAATAAAGTTTATAAAGGGGGTGTAAAAAAGTTAACTGTAAGAGATAAAAGAATTATTAATAGAGACTTAACTAGAAGTCCTAAAAAAAATAATAAAAGACTATTAATAGAAAATAGTCTAAATATTATAAAAAGACAGTTATAAAGGATTTTAAAAGAGGAGGGTTACTCTATTAATATAAGTAAAAAAAAACTAATAATAAACAAAGAAAACGCTAAAAAAAGATTAAAATATACTAAAGAATAATTAAAAAATATAAAAAATATAAAATTAAATAAAATAATATTCTCTGATAAGTTAGTAATACAAAAAGGTAAAGCTAGAAGAGAATACTATAGAAAAAGGGGTAATAATAGAGTTAGAAGAGAATTAGCTATTAGCTAATTACGAAGTAAGTTATTTTAACTTTTTAAAATATTAAAATATCTAACTTTTTATATATTTTTAAGTTATAGTTATAGTTTTTTAATATTAATTATATTAATTATTATATAGGCCGAGATCTTACCCTATAAGTTTAGGGTGCAATTTAGGTAAGAGGTAAAAGTAATTTAGTATTTATTAAAACACCTAATTCTTTTACTTTTTATACTAGTAAGGACTATATAAATAAAGTCCTTATACCTAAGGTTAAACCCTATATAAAAAGGGGTAAGTTTTATAACACTTTTTTACCCCTATTTTTAATAATATAATAATATATATATATATATATATTATTATATTATATTATAATAATAATCTTTATAATAATATTAATATAGGTTAGTAATTTTAACAAAACAACGTCCCTATTTATAAAACTAAGGACGTTTTAACTTAGTTTAAAAATAATAAAATTAAACTATTTTCTTACCTAGCCTATAGTCCTAATTTAGCCCCTATAGAAAATATATAGGGTTTATTAAAATTAGAGCTAATTAAAAATAAAAAGGCTAATTTAGGTGTAGGAAATAGTTTAAATAGTATAAAAGCCTTTAAAAGAGTTATTAATAAGAAGTAGTATAATATACTATAAGAAGTTATTAATAACTATATTTTATCTCTTCCTAACCGTTATAAGGCGGTTATAGAAGCTAAAGGCTACTATACTAAGTACTAGTAATTTATTATTTACTAGTTTATTATTAAAAATTTGAAAAAGTGACTTTTATATATAATTATATAAATAATATATAAATATATAACAATATTCTATATACTTATATATTATAGTTACTCTTATAATATATATAAAAACTAGTCAATTTTATACGGTAAATAAAAAGTTATAATAGCCTAAAGTAGGACTATAAAAATTTTCTATATCTACTAATTTTCTTTTACCCCTAAACCCCTTAGTAAGCAGCCCCTAAGTAGGTGAATAGAATAGTCTAGTCTTTCTCTTTAAAACGGTATTTTTTGCGTATTTTTAGGCTTACTTATTAAAAAGTAATACTATTTTAAAAAAGGTATCTTTTTTAATTAATCTTTTTTAATGTTACCCCCCTGTATAATTTTTAAACTTAATATTAGTAGCGATAAAGTACTTAGAAGTGTAGCTAAAATTAGACTAGTATTTTTATTAGCTAAGTTATTAGTAATAGAGCTAAGCTTAATAGTAGTTCTTAAATTAATAGTCTTACAGACTATATTAATAATATAATTTATTTAAGCTTAGGTAAATTTTTATATAATTCGTCGACGTGCTCTATAAATAAAAAATTAACTATTATACTTTTACCTATATTTAAGACTCTAGTATTATATTAGATAAACCTATACTTTTTACTCTAAGCCTTTTTATTATTATTAAAGTCTATAGGGTTATAAAAGCTCTACTAATTAAAATATATATTTACTATTAATTTACGCTATAGGCGTAAGAGTACTAAAATTATATTAGAAAATATAGATACTACTTATACTTTTTAGTAGTCTATTTTATTAACTATATTTACCTATATCCTTTTTAATAAGCTTAAACTTATATAAGGCTATACTACTCTATTTTTTTAAACTATTATCTTATTAGTAAGATTCTATTTAATAATTATATATAGTTATAACTCTATTTCTTTAGACTAACTAATAGTATATTTATTATATTTAATATTTAAGTATTCTTTTTATAGTATAGTATTAATAAGTCTTAACGTATTACTAAATAGATCTATAAATTTATAATTATAAATAATAAATCTAGAGTAAAAGATCTCTTTAAAAATATTAAGTATTTAGTTTAGACCTTTATCTATAGTTACTTACTAGTAGATTATTAATTTATTATTATTTATAATATAATTGCCTTTACGTATATAAATAATATTTATATTAACTAGTATTTAAATATTATTACTATATTAAGCCTACTATATAAAAGTCTTATAGAGTATAGCTTTATATATAGATATTATAGCGTAGGTTATACTATTTATAAGTATAAAATCTATAAACCCTATATAAACTAGGCGTAATAATAGATTTAGCAGGTTCCTATATAAGTTAATTATCTAAATATACGTTTTAGTGTTTTCCCTACTATTAGAATATAGTTTATTAATTATTAATATATATATATATATAGTCACTCTATAATAATTAATAGTACTTAAGTATTCTTCGTAACTATTTTTTCCTTACTATTTAAAATTATTTATTATAATTTCTATAAATCCAATTGTATAGTATTATATAAACTTTTTATTTTTATTAATACTAATATAGATAGAACGTATTTAGTTTTAGTTAAAGAGTAAATAGATATTACGTATAGTATTCTTTAGTAGCTTATAAAATAAATTAATTTTATTTTCTCTATACTTTCTATATAGCCCCTTACCTAATATATAAAGAATAATAAGCTTTAATTACTACTTCTCTAATACGTTATTAAGTAATAGTAAATTATATAGTATTATAGCTTAACTTTTTACTTAAGACTTAATACTATTTATATACGTAGAGAATAATTTATTATATACCTAATTTAAGTTTAGTTTTATACCTTTATATTTCCTATTATTATTAAGCTAAAAAATTTAATTAACTTAAATAAGTATACTCCAGCTCTTTCTAATAAAATATAAATTAAAGAGTATAGTACCTTATATCTTAATAGTTTTACTAAGTCCTATTTTATTAGTAAGAATAGTAGGTATAAGTACGCTAAATAAATAGTATATAAATATATAAATACTAACTATTTAGTATACTATTAGCCTAAGTACGTAGGTAAATAATAATTTAGTAGATATAAAAATATACTATAAAATATTATTTTTATACTATTAATATAACTAGTTTAAGTCTACTCTAAAAAGCTTTATTTTATTTTTATAGTTTTTTTTAATTTATAGTTTTATAACTGCGTTTACGTTGTAGTTTTTTATTATTTTTTAAAGTCTATATTAATTAGTAGTATACTATTTATAATAGTATAATTTATATACATAGTATTTAGAGCTAAATTTATAATATTTTTATTATTTACCTTAATATTAGTTAGCCTTAGGCGGTCTTTAATAATTATTATTATTAGTAATTCTACTCTTACTCTATTCTCGCTCCTCTTTTTAACTCACGCGTTATTAGGTATTTCTATTAAAATAATTATATATTTTACTTTTTCTATTACGTTTAGGACCTTTTTATTATTATTATTTTTACTATTATTACTATTTTTAGCTACTACTACTTAAACTTCTTACTAGTAGTATATTACCGATATCACTATAGACTAGTATTAATATTTTACTATTATTTATAGGTATTTTTATCTATTTTAAAAACGTATCGCGATTACTAGCTATAATATATATTATTTTTTACTAGCTTCTACTATAGTTTAGGTTATTTTTAGATAGTAGTATACTTATTTTATTTTTTAAAATACTAGGGCGTTGCGCTAGTATAATAAGAAAAAAAGAAATAAGTAGTAGTATAAAAGTTTAGATAGTATATATATTAGTAATACTAAAGAGTATACTATATTTAGTACTACTTCTATGTTCTATTATTATAAAATAGTTAGTATTATACTATTTATAATAGTACGAGTATAAAATACTTATTAAATATTATAGTTATTACCTACGTTAATTAAAGATAAATTTTAAAGCCCTTTTAAAGAATACTTAAATACTATTTATATAATTATTAACTACTGTCTTAAGCTTATATAGGTTTCTAATCTACTTACTATTATAGTAAAAGATAAGGTAGGTAAACTACTTTTAATATAAAAATTAGATTTTATTATATAGTTTTTAAAATAATATATATTTTATAAGCAGAGACTATTTTAGTATTAGTAAATTATATATAGATTTAAATCGAAAAGTAAAAGTATATCTAGACCTTAATCTAGGGGTATAAATATAGTAAGGGAACTCTATTAAGTACTAAACTATATACGTAATAATTAAAAGCTAACTCATAAAAGCTAACTTTAAAAGATAATATCTATTTAAATAGCTACTTAATTAAATAATAAGTATACTAGTAGGCTAGTAGTTAGTATTAAACTAGTAGTCTATATTAGCGGGTACTTAGCGGGTACTATAGAAAGTAGATAATATAATATAGTTACTTACGCGTACTATATAAACAGTAAAAAAACTATATAGAAATTTTTATAACTTTTTTATTATTAAAGTTATTTAATTACTATCTTTAATACTAAAAAGTTTAAATAGTATCTACGTTTTATTATTAAGACTAATAAGGCGTTAAGAGATAAAATATAAGTAAATCTTTTATATAACCTCTATATAGCTATAAATAAATATCTATACCTTTACGCTTTATAAATTACTAAATTAAAAATTAAGGATATTAAATTATATAAAGGCGATTTTATCTAGTTTAGGTAGCGCGTATACTTCTTTTAGTTAGATATAATAGCCCTTACTATATTTAAAATTAATATTATTACTTAAGTATATAGTAATATAGCTATCTATAAGTAGTATATATACTAAATAAACGCTCTTACTGCCTTATATAACGCTGTTAATAGGTTATTTTAAAAGTATATAGTAATTATTATAAAAAGTATAAAAGAACTAGTAGCGTAATATAGAAATAAAATTAATAATTTTAAACTATAGTTAGAGTAAATATAGAGTATATATTTATATATACGTAAAAAAGGGACTAAATAAAAATAAAGGCGTAAAAAAGTCATAAAGCATAGGTATTTACGGTAGGCAGTAGTAGTAATAGTATTTTAAAGTATATAATTCTTTAAATTATAACTAGTAGAAGTACCTAAAAAAACTTAAATTAATTAGTATTTTACTAGGGATCCTTTATTAGGGATTAAAATTATTCTTATAGAGGGAGAGTTAGTAAAGAGATTATTATTATTAGATTATTAGGTATTAGAAAAAGCTGCTAGTAATAGTAACAGAAAAATTTTATATTAAGAGCTTTAGTACTTTAAAAGGTATAATATTATAAAATTAAATTAAACCGTATTAAATGAAAACTATTAAAGTAATAGTAAACTTTATATATTAATTTTAGTAAATATAACGCAGTTTTATACTTAGGTTACCTAAATAGAGTAGTTTTTCGACTCCTATTTAGGAGGGATATAAATTTAAATATTACTACTACTAAAACAGAGCCGTAATTAAAAATATATTTTAACTTATAAGTATTTTAAGCCTATCCTATAACTTAAATCTAAAGCCTATAGTAGTATAAAGTTTTAGACTTTTTAGCTAACTTATAGTAATACTTATTTAAGATTCCGCTAAAAATACTAGTTATAGGGATATTAAGATAAATATATAATTTATTTTAGGTTTTATTTTAATAAGTAATTCTAGGCTAAATTAGCGCGCATTTTTATTAATATTAGTTTAGTAAACGAACTAGTATATAAATAGTAGCGCTTTTAATTTTATAATTTAAGGATATACGTCTTTTAAGCGTTTAAATATCTAGCCTTAGCCATATATATTATTATCTATTAGCTAAGCTTTTAGTATTAACTTTACCTACTTTTATTTTATAGAGTTACCTTCTCTCTATTACTATATATAAACGTATAATTATTAGTTATATATAATATAACAACTTTTATAAGCGCCTTTAACTTATTATAGTCTATACTAAATAGATAATAAAAATTAAATATACTTATTAACCGCGAGCTAGTATAACGTTTATAATTAAAGTATAATAGTAAAAAGTTTTTTTTACTCTACCCTAAAATAGTATATATATATTATAGTTTAGTAAATACCATAATACTATTAGTATTATATTTAAGTATAGAGTTATATATAGATATAAATAGTAAAAATAAAAGATTTTAAAAATAGTGTTATACGTAAAATTAGTAAGTTTAGGCGTAAAATCTTACTACTAGTTAGTATCTAAAATAGGGGAAAGCGTTATTAAAATTACTAAAATAATTATTTATAGTAATACGTAGAGCGATATAGTAAAGTAACTATAAATATAATAAAAAGTAAATATTAATAATATTAGTAAGAGAGTAACTATAAAAGATTATAAGTAGTTTTATAAAAAGTAGAACGTACTATATAATAGGCTAAACTAAAAATAACGCTAGTATAATCGTAAAAATATATAAAGTAATAATTATAGTTACTACTTTATAATATACTTATACTATTTTTAATAGTATAACTTAAGTTTAAATTTTATATATATATATATCGTAATATTAGAATATAGATGCTTTTAGGCTATATATAATATTATATAATAGACTTTCTTATCTTTATTTAGTCTTATACTATTTTAAAGTCTATAGTATACGTAGGTAGTTAAGCCTAAAATAGATTTAGTTAATGCCTAGTATTTTATATATTTAATAATTAATCTATATAACTGCTAGCGTTTATATATATATACTTAATACTAGTACTATATTATAATATATAATATATAATACTAACACTACTCTAAACTTAGTATTAACCCTTACTAAAGGCTATAATAGTATATTATAAATATAAGTATAGGTAGTATTACGAAAGGTATTTAACTCTATTAAACTTAACTTAATATATTTATATATATTAATATAACCCTAAAATATAAAAAATATAAAGAATATACCTACTACTAGCTTAGCAAATTAATAGGTATAGATAGGCGTTATATTATAAAAATATTTATATAATAGCGCGACGCTTATACGGACTAGTAAGTAAACCTACTTTATACTATTCTAATAAGTATATAGATATTATATATACGTTAAAACTAGATAATATTATTATATTAAATATATATTTATATATAATACTATACGACTCTTAATAGTATAAAAATATATTAACAGACTTTTAGAGTTTATATACTAATAAAATAGATAGTAGTATTATATTTATAATATTATTAGTATTACTATATAGAGCCTATTTTAAATATACTAATAATAGAGGTACTAGAGAAGAATTTATAAAATACGCTAGTAATAAATACGTATACTAAAACCTAGTAAAAATATAAAAACTAAATATAAGCAGGGTAAGTATTTTAGACTTTATAATATATAAATTTATATTAAAGTTTAACTACGCTTTTATATTTTAGCTAAATTATATAAAATATATATAAGGTAATATAGATTAAATACTTTATAATAAAAGACTATAACTAATTTACAAGCTACTATTATTTATAAGTAGCTAATAATGGACTAAAAAACTAAATAACCTTCTATTTAAAATGTTAAATAATAGGTTTAAACTCGCGAGAATAAAAATATAAAAAAACAAAAATAAAATAAAACCTATATTAATAAAATTTATATATTATAATATAGGTAATATAGTTCACTACCTAATAGAATATATACTAATTAAGTATAAAATATACTATAAACTTATTCGTCTGTATAGGGATAAAATAAAAAAAGTTTAAGTATATAATAAATTATATATAAAAAAATTAGTAGTAAAAGACTTAATTTAAACTACTAAGTAGGGTAACCGTAATTTTAGTATTAATATTAGTAAATAAAATACTATTTACTATACTATATAGCGATATATTATACTAGCTAGTATATTTATTTATTAAAAACCTAAACTATAATATATATAGGGTATATAATAGGAATAGTATTATTATTATTAGATTTATACTAGTTATAAACTATAGTAAAGGTAGTAGTAAAAAAAAACTAAATTTAAACTCTACTATACTACGATAAAATATATACTAAAATATAAAATAGTAATTATATAAGCGTAATTTATACGATTATATATAGTATTATAGAGGAAAAATAAGCTAGAAATTACTAGTTTCTAAAAGTAAAGAATTAGGACTACTTCTATAAAAGAAAGCACTAGAAAGCTACATCATATATACGTAAAAGAGAAATAGACTTTTTATTCTAAAGAGTTTTATAAGCTTATAATATAAACTCTAAAGTATTTTACTATAATATACTCCCTAATTAAACTAATAGAAACAGATTAATTATCTAAGGAACTTAAAATTAAATTTTTTAGGCTTATAGCAGCTATAAAATTAATTTTAAAAAAAGCGTTTTTAAATAGACTTTTAGCAGGTAGTGTTACTAGATAATAGAATTTTAAAGTAAAAAACTAATTATAGTAAGCGTACTAGCGGTTAGTCGTATAAATAGTATTTATATAATCTTTTTACTAATCTTTTTAAAATAATTCTTACTTCTTTTTTACTTTTTTTTTATTATTTTTATATTATTTCGTACTATCTATATTGTATTTAAACTCTTTTATTTAACTTTATCTTTCTTAATAGCTCTTTAAGCTATCTAATTACTATAAGTATTATAAATTAATTAATTATATTACTACTACTATAGCTGTAGTAAGCTATAATACTTTTTTTAATTTTTACTTTTTAGAATTTTTCTAAATTGTTAAATTTTTATTTTTTCTCTTAAAAGCTCTACTAATCTTTATTTAATAAATAAAAGTAAGATTTTCTAATTCCTATTATAATATAATAGTTAACAGTTTATATATAATTAAAAGTAAATAGTATATTAAGTATCTTAAATATACTAAGGTTAGTAAAGAGCTAATAAGGCCTAGGCTTTTAGCTTTTAACTTTTTATTTAGTACTATTCTTTAGTCTGTAATTATACTCTATAAGAAGTAGATAAAAAAAAATAAGCGTTATAAAGCGCGTAAATAATAGGTAATTTAGTAAAACTAAAATACTATTTAGTTTTAGCTAGAACTTTCCATAACTTAATTAGAAACTCCTATACTATATATATATTTATATACTAATTAAATAAATATTGTGGCTGTAGTAACTGTGTAGGCGACTAAAAGGGGTTTTAAAAAAGCAGGAGTATATATATACCTTTATTTCTATACCATAATATTTAAAAGCTTTTCTACTCTTTTTATAAAATAATATATTATTACTATAAACTAAAAAAGTGTATTTTATATTTCTAATATAAGTAAATCTACTTACGTTTTTTAATTAAAAAGTTTTATAGATCTTCTAAGCTCTAAAAAAATATTATCTCCTTACTATTATAGACTGAAAAAGATTATTTTAGAGTTTTATTTTATACAGGTCTACCCGCTTTTTTAATTTTTATTATAAGATAATTATAGCTTCTATAATCTTAAAAGATAGTTTTTTTAATCTACTAGCTAATAATTCTAATAAGCCTACTAGTTTTAGAAATTTTAATAATTTTTTTAGTTTTACGCCTATATCGCGCTTTATAATAGCTATTAATTAGCTAGTGCCTAAATACCTAAATACTATATAGGAAGCTTAATACTAATAAAAAATTTAATAGGTTTTTAAGATTATTAATTTTATTTAGCCTATTTTTTTTTGTTTAGTTTTTTTAAATATTAAACGCTATTTACGCTTTTTGTAATTTAGCTCTTTTAAGCTTTACTAAGTTAGATTTAAGAAATAGGCTACACCTTATAGTAAATAAAAGCAAATCTAAAAATACTAATAAAAATAAAAATAGTAAATTATTATTTTATACACTTTATCGCGGCGTAAAAATAAGAGTAATATTAATAAAAAATATTTTAAGCTTTTTAATTTATAGCTTTTTAAAGTTCTATTTATCCTTTTATATTAAAATTAAAAAATTTTTAAAACTATTAGATAGCGTTTATATAGATTAATATTATTAATAAATTATAAAATTAAAGTGCTCTATATCTTATTTTTATTATTTAGGTAGTACTCTATTTAGTAAAAGTAATAGAAGTTATTATAATACTAAAAAGGTAAGCTTTTATTACTAAATATATAAAAGCGGATACAGCTATAAACTAATATATATATTAATATTTTAATTTAAAAAATTTAAAAAAATTATATACTTACTATTATAGTCCTATCTATATATAAGAAATTACTAAGTATTTTCTATTCTTTTATAAGCCGCTCTATAGTAAGAAGGCGAAAGAGCTTACTTATAAAGAGGTATAATTTTTTAATTTATTTCTTTTAATCTCTACTATCGTATATTCTATAAAATATAAAATATAATAAATTATAGACTAATATTAGGTAGATAATTAAAATAAATAAAGATTTAGGTAGTAATCTTATAAATAATATTTTTAATAAAATTACTTTACACTGCAATTAGGCTATATAGAAATTTAGTAAGCTAGTTAAGTTATTAATCTATTAAGTATATCTATTAGATTATTATATATTTTTTAATTATTGTATTATTTTTTCTATTTTTTTTATTATAGAATTTTTCTAAGCAGTGGAGTTTTAAATTATTATTATAAAAAATAGCTTATAAGCTATTTAATATTTAATTTTAAGCGCTTTCCGCTCTATTATTATAAAATTCTTTAAAATTCTAGTTTAATAATTTTTTTTTATATTCTTAAGATTTAGTTACTTTTTAAATTGTTAAAATTACTAAGCTATAAAAGCTTTTATTAGCCTATTAGCTAGTATATTACTTATTTAACAATATTTAATTTTAAATTTTTTTTAAATACTCCTAGTACAGTTATATATTTTATATATTTATTAGTTATTATAGAATATACGCTATATAGCTCTAAAATTTAAAATAAGTTTTTTAAAAAGTGCTTTAGAGCTATTATTATATTATTTATATATTTAAGTGCGAGGAGCTTTGCTTTAGCAGTTAATATTATAATAGTAGCCTACCTTATAGTTTTCTAAATAATTATCCCCCTAAATATTATAATAATATAGCTATATAAAGATTATTTACTTTTTAGATTATCTATATATTATATATTTATATATTAATCGAATAAATAGTGTGGCTGTGGTGGCTCGGGGCGACCAAAAGGGGTTTTAAAAAAGGAGGAGTATATATATACCTTTATACTCAATGTGTCGAATATTAAATTATCTATAAATAAAGCGTTTAAATAGATTATAAATTTTAGCCCCTTATATACGCTATATTAGATTACTTAAAGGTATAATCTATAAAGAAACGTAATTATATATTTTACTATATTAAATTACTCTTTACTTAGATTAGTTAAAAAATAAAAAAATTTTAAATTAGTAAATACTATATCTTGTTATATTATAATAGTAGTATAAAGTATAAATTTAATACGCTTCTAATATACTTTAATTTTAGCTTTTATTACTTCTCTTTTATTGTTAACTAGCTCTTTTAATAGTAAAGGCGTTAGTAAAAAAAGTACTAAATTAGCTACTTCAAATTTTTTTATAATTTTTTTAATATATAAATTATAAATTAGTATAATTATTTAATTTTTTTAAATTTTAATTACCGGTACCTTAAAATACTATTTTATAGCTTTAGGCTTGTTTATTTTATTTCTTAAAGCTTATTACGTAGTTTAAAAGTTTTTTTACTAATAAATTTAATAGTATAAAAGTAGAATATTATTTATATAAAAAAGTATAAAAATCTTATAATCTGCGTTAAAGAATAAGTAAAAATGTTTTTTTAAGTAAATAAGACTAAGCTTAGCTAGAGTACTAAAAAGATTTTTATATTATAGTATAGGTAAGTCGCGTAGACTATATAACGCTTAATTAAGTTTTATATAATTATCTTTTTACTTATAGCTATTAAATAGTTCATATTATACTAATATTAAGGGATTAATTAATATATTAAAGACTACGGTAATTATATTAAGCTATAAAATTTTTATATTAAATTTTACTATAATTATTATAGGTGTATAAAAGGAGCACGCTATAAATATTATAGTATATATTAATAAGAGTATATCTTTTAACTAAAGGTCACCTCTAATAATAAAATAAGTTTTATATTTTATAAAATAACTATTTTAATTAAACTTATAAGTAAATACGTATTTAAGTAAAAGTAGTCATTTAGTACTTTTAAAGTACATAACTACGTATTAAATTTACTTTTTAAAAAATATATTTTATTTTTTATATACAGCCTAGTAAAAGAGTAGACTATATTAATATAATAAGATTATTTTTTATATTACTAACTTTTTTAGAAGCTTATTATAGTATATATAAATTTTATTTTAAAATATTATTTTTTTAAGGCCCTATTCAATATAGCAGCTTAAACTATTATATTAATAATTATAAACTTTCTACGCTCTTCCTGTATAAGATTTATACTAAAAATAAATATATTTATAAAATTATACTAGAGAAAGCTATTTACGCTATTAAGTAAAGTATTTATAAATTTTATATTATATAATAACTCGCTCTCTAAGTTAGGGCTTAATAATATATAAATACTAAGTAGGTTTTTATTCCCGTCCCCTAGTTAATTAGAATTTTAGGATCTAACTTATATTACTTTTAACTCTATTAAGTAGCTAGGCTATAATTTTTTATAAATCTCTACGTCTTATAAGTAGAGGTACTAATTATTTTATTTAATAAAAGGAGCTTTATATTACTAATTTAAGTAATAATATTAAATAAGCTTTTACCTACTATCTAAAAATTCTATAGACTTTTTACTTTAGACTATTTTACTTTTTTACTAAAGTATATTTTATAAGAAATACTAAAGTATTTACCTCGTTTAAAGTTTATATTTTTAAGTTTTTTTAGGCTCTAGAGTAAGCTAAGAAGAAATAAACTAATATTTATATTATATAATATATAGATTTATAACTATTAGTTAGCTACGCTAATAGTCTATATATATACTACTTATATAAAACTTTACTTACTTAACTAGCTAAAAAAATAAAATAAGACTTACGCTAAAGTACTTCTATACTATTATTTAAGTTACATAATATTTTTACTAATTTCTAGCTTATTAAAGTTATAGACTTATATATTAAAAATTTTTTTAAACGTTTTACCTATATATATAATTTTAATAATATATAAAATATTTATAAGCTTTATAGCTTTTTTTTACAAGATAGAATAATCTTATTTTTCTTATAAAAAAAAATTTATTAAATATATTATTACGCGTTATAATACCTTAGTTAAGTAATAGTATTTATATTTTATAAATATTAAAAGCTACGTAACTAACTAAATATTTAATATAGATATGTAAATTTATTTTAAATTTATATTTATTACGCCTAGCTATATAATTTTTATTTAATAGATATACGTAATAACTATAAGTATATATATTATGTTAATCTAGGCATAAATCTACTATTTAGTACTTTATAAGCTTAGATTTGTAGTAATAAAAATACTATTTAAACTAGTTATAAAAGATCTTATTTAAAAATTATATACTTTTAGAAGTTACTAAACTAATATTATAAAATACTATAACTACTTTTATAATTTTTAGCTAAAGTTGCTTTAGTAAGTTTATACTAAGTCTTATAATAATAGTTTTATTAATAATTTTTTACCTAGCGCGTTTAGTATCGCTATTTAGCTTATATATATAAAAATGTAGTATTTTAATACTTATACTAAGCTTTTTTATTTATTTTTTAAAATATAATCCTCTGTACTATAAATAGATAGTAATATTATTATTTTATAATTTTTTTATAATTTTAAGTTTATACTAGGTATATACCTATCTAGTAAAGTTTAAAAATACTTTTATAAGCTTTAAAAATAACTTTACTTATCGACTTTATATATAAACTTTTATACTATAGTTATTTTTTATTAATAATATCTACTACTTTTTAAGCCTTTTTTTAGGTATATTAAAGAGATTTTATAAAATATACTAATATAGTTAGGGTAATTTTTCTTTTAGTTTTTAAAAGATTACTTTAGCCGTATATATAAGGGAATATTACTTATAATATATACGTTTAGTACCTAAAATATAAATATTTTATACTCTTTAAATTAGCGTATATAAAACTTTTTAATTTAAATATTTTACTTTTTAGTACTATATATCTTTTGTATTAATACGCGGATATATTAATTATAAATAAAATTTTTAATATCCTAGTATTATACTCTAAACTAAAGAATAGAAGAATAGAGACTTATATTTAATAACTATAAAATTATACTTATAAATAAGTATTATAAGTATAAAACTCTATTTTAAAAATTTTATACGTAGTATAATATCTAAGCCTAAGTATAAAAGTCTTTTATTATATAGGTAAGCTTTAAATACTATATTTATATAAAAGCCTTTTATAATAGCTCTATCCTTTAATATAAAATCTTTTATAGAATTTTTATTTAGGCTATTTAAAGTATTTTTAATTATATAAGTTTCTATATTAAAAATTAAAAAAGTTTATATTTTAGTCTTAATAGTGTAAATATTATTAATTTTTTTTTAAAAATTCTAGAATAAGTAGTAATCTATTATTTATAAAATATAAAATAGCACTATTATTAAAAATAATAGTTTTAGGAAGCGTATAAATATTATAATTTTATATAAAATATATACTACTATTTTATTTTAATTTACCATTTATAATAAGCGAATAATTAATAACTATATATACTAAAAAGCTAAAAAATTTTAACTTATTAGATTCCTTATTTTATATAGTATTTTTCTTAAACTATTTTATTTAATTAAGTATATTACAAAGAGCTGTAAATTTATTAAATTTAAAATACTTAAAAAGCTGTTTTTTATTTTTTTTAAAGAGCGGCGCAGTATAACTAGTATAAGTATTTATTAATACTAACTATAAGTAATAGTACTTAGTAGATTTTTAATAGTACTTTTTAGGTCTATAAAAATATTAGTATAATTTTCTTTTATTCTTTAGCTATAAGCTATCTAATTAAAAAGATAGGCTCTATTTATTAAGTATTATAAAAATCCTAGAGCTCTTAATAAATTATTTAGTAACTTTATTTTATAATATTATTTAAAAAATCTTTTTTACTTCTATTAGAAAGATCTCTTTACTTTTAAATATTAATTTTTAAGCTTAGGTTATATATATTTACTCTACGTAATTAGGTATTAATTTTTTACTAATAATAGTAAAAAAGTGGGTAACTATTAACTTATCTAAATATTATTAAACTTATATACCTCTATCTTTATATAAAGAGCTTTTTATTTATAATACTATAATCTACTAACTATTTTTTTATACTCTATTTTCTTTAAATAAGTATAGTATTATTATTATATAATATTCTTAGCTACTACGTCGGTAATTAACAGCTCTTATTTAAAAAAATAAATAATTAAGTAAGTTAAAATATCCCTTTTAATAGCGTAGTATATTTAAGCAGCGCTTATAAGCTCTAAAGCTACTATTATACTAATCTAGTTTTAAATATTTATTACTTAGTTTACTTTAGCAGTATATTTAGATAAGTAAACTTAGTATATAGTTATTTTAGTAGTATATTTATAGTAAATTTTTATAATTTCTATTTTAGATACTTCTAAAATACGTAAAAACTTTTGTATTAAAGATAAATTCTTAAAATTATTAACGCTTTTAAAATTAAAATTAATAAAATTTTAAATACTATAAAGCGTATATAATACTTTAAATTATATATATTAAGTTAGCTAGCTCGCCGAATTAGTAAAATAAATATTATTAATTAAAAGTGATAAAATAGTTTTAGTAACAGAGTTCCCTCACTGCGTTCGTACCCCTGGATCGAGGTCTAGGCGTACTTTTACTTTTCGAAAATAGTTTTAGTTATTATAACGTTTAAAAAATTATTAGTTATAAGACTTACTAAGCGTTTAATAGCTAAAGATATAAATTATTATTAGTATATAGATAAAGTAATACTTACTAGATTTATAAAACTAAGAGCTTTAGAATAAAAAATAAAAACAATTAATTAAAGCTTTAAAAAATAGAATCTCTAATAATTAGGTACATAAAAAGAATTTTTATTTTATTTTTAAAACGCCGGGCTTATAACTGTAAAAGAAAAATAAGCTAGAAATTATTAGTTTTTAAAAGTAAAGAATTAGAACTACTTTTATAAAAAAAAGCGCTAAAAAGCCGTATTATATATATATAAAGGAGAAATAGATTTTCTGTTTTAAAAAGGTTTATAAGCTAATAATATAAACTCTAAAGTATCTTACCGCGATAAGTATAAATTAGATAATAATAACTAAACGTAGATTTAGAATATTTAGTTGCTAAAGGTAAGAATATAGTATATATAGATAGGGTAATAAGGCATTATTATTTTATTATATATAGTATTATTATAAACTATTAAAAGTAAGTATTAATAACTAAAGTAAGAAATAACGTATAATATACTATCTATATAGTCCCTTTATCTAAATATAGTAAACTCCTTTAAAATCTATATTTATTTAGAATATAGACTATTATAATATTATAGGGGGGTGAAAAAAAAAAGACAAATTAAAAAAGATACCTGTTTTAAAAATTTATATAAAATTAAATAATAGTCCTACAAATACGGGAGTAATAGCGTTTTAAAGAGAAAATTACAGAGATTTTAACTACTATATTAGTTACTGCTTACTAAGCATAAGTAAATAACTAAAATTACCTAAACCTAGCAATTTTTTTAACCCCTTTTTTAAGTTCCTATAACTCTTTAGTTAGTGAATATATTTAACTAACATTTTAACTATACCCTTTTAGGCCTAGTATAGGTCACGTGACTAGTTTTTTGAAGTATATTAGTAATCTAATAATAAAATTATATTAATTATAAAAATTATACTAAGGCTTATATAATCACTAATTACGTGATATATTATTAATATTATAGTATATAGTAATATCTTTTTAATTTTATAAACCTAGACTTCTATTTCCTTAAAAATGGCGCCAAATTTAATAAAACTCGAATCTAAAGTTAATCTTCTTTTATAAGTAAATACTCCTATTTTAATAATTATTTCTACTTTAAAAAGAACTCCTAATAGTATTTATAATACTATACGATGTATTAAAAATAAAAATAAATATAATAATAATATAAATAAAATTAAAAGGGGTAGAGTCTCTAAGATAACTGAAAGAGAAAAAAGAGTTATTAATAGAGACTTAATTAAAAGCCCTAAAAAAGAAAATAAAAGTATATTAGTAGAGAATAGTCTAAATATTACAAAAAGGACTTTACAGAACTTTTTAAAAAAAGAGGACTACTCTATTAATATAAGTAAAAAAAAACTAATAATTAACAAAGAAAACGCTAAAAAAAAAGTAAAATACGCTAAAGAATAATTAAAAAATATAAAAAAGATAAATTTAAAAAAAATAATATTTTCTGATGGGTCAGTAATATAAAGGGGTAAAGCTAGAAGGTAATACTATAGAAAAAGGGGTAATAATAGAGTTAGAAGAAAACTGGCTGTTAGCTAATTACAAAGTAAGTTATTTTAATTTTTTAAAATATTAAAATATATAACTTTTTATCTATTTTTAGGCTATAGTTTTAGTTTTTTAATATTAATTATAATTAATTATTTTATAGGCTACGACCTTACCCTATATGTTTAGGGTGCAATTTGGGTAGGAGGTAGAAGTAATTTAATATTTATTAAAACACCTAATTCTTCTACTTTTTATACTAGTAAGGACTATATAAATAAAGTCCTTATACCTAAGGTTAAACCCTATATAAAAAGGGGTAAATTTTATAATATTTTTTTACCCCTATGTTTAATAATATAATAATATATATATATATATATATTATTATATTATATTATAATTATAATCTTTATAATAATATTAATATAGGTTAGCAATTTTAATAAGATAACGTCCCTATTTATAAAACTAAGGACGTTTTAACTTAGT